>CM032452.1:4354606-4543037 GCA_019049505.1 Pachyrhynchus sulphureomaculatus | reverse complement strand
ACCTTCATCTGCAAAGCTGTAGATTGGATTCTCGGTCTTTTCCAGCAGATCGTTAATGTAAATGAGAGACAGTATGGAGCCATGAGGTACACTGGCGTTGATAGTGAAGGTGTTAGAAAGAAATCCGTCGACCGCCACTCGTAAAGAACGCTCTCTGAGGAAACATGAGAGCCACAAACAGAACTTTCCAGACACACCATAAGAGCATAGCTTAGTCAACCGCCCATCGTGCCAAACACGGTCGAATGCCTTGGATATGTCAAAAGCAACCGCTTTTGACATATCCAAGGCATTCTCCAAAGTGTTCAATTGCCTCGTTCCAAAACTTGTGTTACATAAGGTGTTACATAAGTCAGAAGATCTCCTGTTGATCTATTTTTACGAAAGCCATATTGTTGATAGCTAATTATGTTGAATCCTTCAAGATATTTTAGAAGATGCTGATTGATAGCCTTTTCCATGACTTTCGATATTATTGGAAGTAATGCGATTGGTCGGTAGTTATTTGGCAAAGTCTTCTTGCCTTTTTTAGGTATCGGCTGAACTGTGGCACATTTCCAGCCGGAAGGAAATATTTCCTTTCTGTAGGATAGGTCAAAAAGTCTACAGAAAACTGGTGTTAGTTCTCTCGCACAGTTTTTGAGAACTATGGCAGGTATTCCATCAGCGCCAGATGCTTTTTTGGTATCTAGCTTCATTAAAATACGGTTTATGATACGCTGTCTGAAGGCGGTATCGGGCATCCTTGACTGCACTATGGGAATAGTAGGTGGTGTTTTTCTTTGGAAATCGACAACAGAATGTGAATGTATCGTTGCAAAAGAATTATCTGGCCGTGTAAGTAGTGGTATGGCAGATTTGGTGAAATTTTGACTAACTGCTTTAGCAACTGACCAAAAGGACCTGGAATTGTTGGGACAAGCGAGAAGTTTGTTTGTAATTCGTTGATTGTGTGCGTCCTTGGTTTCGTCGATAATTTCTTTGCATCTGTTCCTGGCATGATCAAAGGTGTTACGGTTTATGGTGTTAGGATTTTCACGCCATTGTCGGTACGAAAGATGTTTAGAAGAAACAGCTTCTTTGCATTTTCGGTCAAACCAAGGCTGGCCGTTGGAAGGGCATTTCTTCGAAAAAGGGATATAAGCCTCTATATCGCCCAAAATAACATCGGAAACCTCCCTGGTGCAGTCAGATGGGTCGTCGGATCGAAAACAAACGATGATTAAATAGGGATACTTGCAAACTGTAAACTATTTTTTTTAGTTAACTCTGGAAATAGGACATTACTTTAATTGATTCAAACATAATTTTAGCCATTTTTTACATATCAGATATATTTTTCACTCCTCATAATATTGATAAATCCTACCGATTCACGTTTTTTTTCTTCTGACGAATTTTTTTAACAACTTTTTTTCAGTATACTACTACTTTACCTAAAATATCAGAAATTGTTCCTTAGTTAGCTTTCCTTTGAAGTACTTAAGAACTCATTTACACAATTAAGGCCCGAGAAATTGGCCATTTTAGTTTCAAAGGAGAATGTCGAAAAAAGGCGTTCTAAATATGTAATCTAAAACCAAATAGTTTTGAGTTATGTGTCCTTATACTTACTTGGAAATAGCAGCCGTTAGTTCAGGAAGCTGCGGGAACATGACGAAATCGTATTTTCTGAAGAAATCGTATGATAAATGGTCTTGTTTTGTACCTGGAATTTTAAGTGTATTTCTATGCATTTTGACATACTGAAACTGATTTTGGTACACAAATCGACCCATAATGTTACGTTCTTATCTTAACCTCAAAAAAACACCCTCAAAAATGGAAAAAAAAAACTTGAAAATAGGTAAAAAAAGTCTTGTAACTGTAACACTAATATATTCCTTTTATATTTTGACCTGGTAAAACCAATTACAATATTCATACAAACCTATCTCCTTAAATGTTTTTCCTAATCTTAAAATATACTTTGAAAATGGAAAAAAAAGTGAAAAAACAAACATTTTCTAAACTTAATTAGACAGTTTTTTTGCTCCACTTTTTGCCCGACCTCTGAAAACGGACACTTTGATCCATATCTCCATAAATGGATACTTTTTGCCCCACGTTATGGGTCGGCATGCATACCAAAATCAATTTCAGTATGTATGTATTCCAGGTACAAGATACGTCATCTTCAGAAAATGCAACTATTTCGTCATGTTTCCACGGTTTTCTGGACTAATGACTGCTATTTCCAAGTAAGTCTAAGTACACATAGCTCAAAACTATTTGAATTTTATGTTAGGTTACATCTTTAGACCAAAAATCGCCTTTTTTCTACATTTTCCTTTATTTTTTTTTAATGCAAATTTATGATTTCTTTTTTGAAAAATATTTTTTCTTAAGTTTTATAAACAGTAAATAAAGTTATTTTTAATTATTATATACAGGTTACTGTTGAGTGACTCCGTTAAATTGTTAAATTGGTGATTCAAATCCTCATTCTTACCCTTGTTAGAATAAGTCTCAGCAAGTAATTTGTACCATTTGTAAATATTTTTATTAACGTATTTATTTAATTTTTATTATTTAATAATTAGTACATTTAAAAACATAATTATTCCCTCGTTTTATTTTGAACAATTTTGTTTTCATATCTTTAAAGTAAAGTAACTATTATAATCTTGCTTTATAAATAGATTTTTTAATGCTATTGCTTTAGTTGCATCTAGTTGCTCAGCGACATTCATCCAATCAGAAACGGTGGCCTTAGATATGTAACTAGATATAGTTCTAGTACTTTTAGGACCATACACTATAGTGTAGTAGTGACGTTTTGCAAAAAAAACGAGCAAAAAAATAGCTCTCCTGTGACAGTCCGATTTTATCAACAAAAACTTCATTCTTGCTTTCTGCTAAGTAGAAAAACTCTTAAATTAACTGTAAATGTAAATTAAGTTGAAGATATAATAATTAAATTAATAAAAATTATAGTTATTACACAAAAAAATAGTTTCAATGATAACTAGTTAAATAAAATAATAAATTACATTTAAATTGTATTTTTAGTGTTCCGTACGGAACATTTATAAGATGACTTCGGTGTCTGCCGAAGTCCGATTTTCTCCGAAACTATTTGTCCTAGAAAGTTGAAATTTGATAATAATATAGGAATTGATGGCCTCATCAGAGCCATGTAGTTTTGAAAGTTAAATTTGAACTTAAGGGTTTAGTTTTGGGTGGTGAAATCGGAAGTGAAAAAAAAAAATTTTACTAGGTCATCGAGTGTCGTGTCAAATGAAAGCGTGTGAAAACAGGAGTAAAATATATATATATATATATATATATATATATATATATATATATATATATATATATATATATATATATATATATATATATATATATTGTAATACTTGCGCGCACTTTTCTTTGTAGTATTTTTAAAAAATCGCGAAAAATCGCTGTCCACCCCGCCTTATCTCGAAAAGTACTTATCAAAAAAATTTTGAAAAAAGTCTGGAATATTCTCCACGGGGTGTAGATGGAACGAAAATTCACGAGTGCATTACCTTTAATAAAATTATTTGGTATATACAGAAACAAAAATTTCAATGTCACCAGTTTTCAGTGAAGATTGGAAACAAACTTTGTTGAAAACTCATTTGGGCTGTGTTTTGTGAAGTCACTGATCATCTTATACCTCCATGACAAAATTTTTTATTTTAAAAGCAATCAACGTACACTAATTGTGCAAGTTCGACTTGCACTTGACCGGTTTTTTATTTAATAGAAATATCACTAGTTTTTGAACACATTATGAAACCAAATAAAATTAATTTTCTTTAAAACAATCCTATAAGATAAAACATAAAAACGGGGTTCTTAATATATCGGTGACACCTGAGTCGCCACCAAGTTTTATAATCCAAATCGGTGAACCAAATGCTCTGGCCTCTCCTTGTAAAACATATGGTAATCATTTTATAACTAATAAAAATGATCTTCGTTACGGCAAACAGGATGAAATTGAAAAAACAATTAATTTTTTAGAAGTAACTGTAAATTTGAAACAAAAAAGCATAAAATTGAAAGTAAAATGGGCAGTTTTTTCAGCCTAAATGACTTCCTCAGCCACTCAACATGTACAGTAACCTGTATATAATAATTAAACATAACTTTGGTTACTGATAATATGATAATACTTAAGAAAAAATAATTTTTAAAAAAGAAATCGTAAATTTGCATTATAAAAAATTTAATTTGAGACCAAAATGGCCAATTTCTGAGCCTAAATTGACATTCTTAGCCCCTTAAATGTTTCGTTTTTTTATTTATAATCAAAATCTGTCAGCGTTTTTAATTTATCTTTGATAAATTTATAATAAAATTGCAAAAATACGCCAAAAAACGGGCCAATTTCCCATTTTTGAGGGAGTTACCCCAATTTTTCAGCGATCGCAATATTTTTTCTTTAATGTACTCGTCAAGACGAGTATTTTTTTTTAAATGTAATATATGACGATTTTACCTCAAAATCGTATTCTGACTGGGGTAAGCTTGGTTAATGATCGAATTGGTCAGTTTTATTTACATAGTTGCCACACATCCAGAACTAATCCTTGATTGACGGCATCCAAATACTGTCGAAGTCGAACCTAATTTAATAAAACAACTTCAAGAAAAATAGTGAAAATACAATTTCTTGTATATTATGATTTTTCATGCTTATAGATCAGTAAACAAACGTGGCAACGTCGATTCCTTATACTATAACGTTGTACAACTATTTTACGATCCACTGTTTTCGCTAGAAATTGCTTGTTTTACGTGTTTTTAGACAGTGGAGTGAGGTTGTTTGGCATGTCTAAAAACTAAAGGCTTGCATACTCAAACATATCATTTATAAAATTGCTTCACGGTAAATCAATCATTCATTTGAAATTTCGAAGAAAATTGAATGATAACCTGTTGTTTTCCAGTATAAATTCCTTTGGGAGACTGTAAGAACGTTGCTATTGATTAGGTCGTTGAAAAAATATCGGACCTTTTTGCGTCAAAATTCTAAATATTTTCTTCATATTTTTAATGAAGCTTATTAAATAAAATCTATGCCATTTTGATCGATAATTTTGCGTCTTTTTAGTGTAGAAGTATCACCCGAACTTCTGGGATTTCTGGACGAAAATCTGAACCAAGTAATTTTTACAAGTCTCTTTTAAAGTCAACTTTACAGTATTAAAATAATTCTGCATAGACAAAAACTAATGGTAGTCTAACAGCGCAAGGTTTGGGCTGTACGGAGGATCGTGATTTAATATAAATACGCAAAGGCTTGGTTCTTTATTTGTAAAAATATTATCTGGTGAGAAATTTCAATACAATAAAGAGAGGGCTTAAAAATGACTGGTAACTATTTATATCCAATTTTCTTTTAATTACATAGTGAATGGGTTCATTGAAGTAGGATTGCTGCTACAAAATTAATTGTAAACCTGGAAATTATTAGAAATTGACCACCTATCATGAAAGTATACGAATATTGTGTTCTATTATTTAGAAGCCTAAAAATGAGCAAATTTCTGTCTGTTAATTACTTATTCTGTTTCAAGGGCCATTAAAAAACGTTTTAATAAAGAATTGAAAATATGAAATCAAACCACAAAAGGACAAAACAATGAAATTTTAAAGATCAGAGAATATTGGCGAGGTTGACTCAAGTTTTAGATTTACGAATGCTTAACTTATATAATTATATTGATTTAAGAACTCTCCCATAAAGATTTACACTGTTTAAGACCTAAGTTAAAAATAGGAAAACATATATAAACTTCTCATTTTTCTGTTGTACTTACTTACTCAATTCTCCTTTTTCACGTGCCATGTCCGATATGGACATAGGCGATCTTCTCGCTTTTGCCCGTGGTTGGTACCATTTTAAGTGTTTCCGCGGGAGACCTACAGTTTAATGGCAGTTCCGAACCACCAAACTGAAAGGGTATTACTAGGCCGGATGGTTTGCTATTGCCTTCCCAATTGGCCCAATCAATGATTTTCTCCTAAATAACTCTTCCTAGCTTTCCATTCTTTAATACACTTTTTACTAAAATCCAATATCTCCCCACTTTGTGACTTCTGCTATGTTAGACGGATTCAGATTTTTAGGGACATATAGTTTTTTAGTTACTTCAGTTTAGGAACTGGTGGCCCTGGCTTGTATCCAGCATGTGGTAAGACCTCCTCGTTGGATAGGATCACATTGCCCACACGTGGAACGAACAATATCAAAAATTCCAGTGGCAAAACCAGAATTACATACATACAAAAAGGAAAAACAACCTTGGAACAAAAGAAACTTCCTTGCTTAGGATATTATAGTCCAGTATATGCCCTGATCGTGACGTCCAGGCTCAGAAAATTCTCTGAGAGAAACCAGCTGATATAGCCAGAAAAATTCCATGAAATGGCTACTCACCTCGAGTGCAGAATGGGTTCTTCTAAAGCTCATTCTGTACTAATGAGAAGAAAATAAATCGCCCATATGCGGCTAGCTAGGTATCTTAAAACTATTAACTATACCGCAGCGCGAAAATTTTAGCTTTGGCCCTTTAAAAACTTTTCTGAAAACTGAAAGTGGTTCTCAAAATAATACTAGCAGAAAAAGAACGTTACAAACTGTTTTTTCCTTTAAATACCACTCTTCCACTATTTTGGATGCCAACTATAAGCAAAACAAAAACCAAAAATTATTAAATCGCAGACACCAGTATGCGTCCCAACCTATAAACAGGAAAGAAACTCGAGGGTTATCTTATTCAAACCGAATCCAACTGTAGAAGTGAGGCCAGGCGAATCTACAACGCCGGTCGTAAAAATACCAGACGACCATCAGACGCTCGATATTTCTCCGCTTTTGAGTTGTCAATAAACAAAGCTTTTACCTAAATAAGATTCAGTTTACTAATCTATTCAAGAAAATTAAGTTTTTCTAACTATTCCTTAACGGGGAAACATGAGGAAACTATATAGTAACTTCCTACATTTTCATCACAAAGAACTATTAAAATTTTGGCAAAACCAAGGTTGTGTCCATAGAAACAAAACAAAGGTAAAATTAATTTTCATTAATTAAAAAATTATATTTTAAAACAAAATGGAAAATTTTGCCTTATGTACAGGACTATTTAATTTAATTACTTATTTAAAGGATTAAAATCAATTTTAACATTTAACAATTTAATTGAAGGATATTTTATTATCTTTTTAAGAAAATACATGCCTAGCTCGGAGATGATGAGGAAGGAGACGAATTTTCTCGATATATATGTTACGCTAGAGGTTTTCACGGATGGTGGAATGTAATACATTAAAATTCCGGGTTTTTAATCCGTTCGTCTAACAATGAATTTGCAAGACGTTTCGACGTTTCGCCAAAATCTCATTTAGCATTTTCAAGTGCTCCCGCTGCTGCTACTACTCGATACAGTGATTTTGCTGCTGCTGCCGCTCGAAGCTAATTGAGAAACCGACGTGCGGTCGCAGTCTTTTATAGGTCGGCGTCTACGCAGATTGTAGATGTGGGGTTCGGAAGTGTTCGTCCGACCATCGGTGTTTGCCGGCTGGGTGGTAATTACGGGTTCCGGCGCTATGTTGACTGTTGCCTTCGTTTTAAGGTTCCGTTTTATTTTTTTTTTGGTAGCTTCGAGCGGCAGCCGCAGCAAGATCACAGTATCGAGTAGCAGCAGAAGCGGGAGCACCTGAAAATGCCAAATGAGATTTTGGTGAAACGTCGTGCAAATTCATTGTTAGACGAACGAACTGAAACCCGGAATTTCAATGTATTATATATATATATATATATATATATATATAATATATATATATATATATATATATATATATATGTATATATATATATATATATATATATATATATATATATATATATATATATAAATATATATATATATATATATATATATATATACATATATATATATATATATATATATATATATATATATATATATATATATATATATATATATATATATAACAGGGGTGCTCAAACTTGAACTGCTGGCGATCTACCTCAATATTGTTAGACTACGATCGATCGACTCTGAGAGGCTGCAAGTAAGTGTGATGCAGGATTGTCGTCTAGGTAGGGTGTATCATGGCATAGATATTAGTTTTCCGCACAATATGCATTTTTTTACTCAAGGTAAGTGTAGGTCTACTCTAAAATGTCAATGAAAAAACTCATAATTATTCAAAATTGCGAGTTTATTGGTTCTTACAAAACAAACGAGTTCTAGTGTCTCAACTTAACTAAAGAGAGACTTTGGATGTTGAAGCGTGGCACTGTATGTCCTCAGCATACTTTTCATAAGATGGTACGTAATTACCGAGTGCTAATCACAAGCATGATGACATATGTTCGTCAGTTAGTCGATTGCGATATTTTGACTTAATTATCTTCATTTCAGAAAATGCAGACTCGCACAAGTAAGTTGACCCAAACATTGCCGTCAGTTGAAGGGCGATTTGCCTTAGATTCGGATATTTATCTTCAGCTATAAAACACCACAATTTTGTATCAGATGCTGTGGCTTTGAGATGTATATCTGATATAATCTGCACTAACTCATTTTCAACAGAACATGAGTCCATGTTAAACTGACTTGCTATTTCAGTAGCTAATTCCTCAATGTTTTTACACGAAAAAGGATAACTCATAAATGATGCGATATTTGCCAATTTACTGAATTCATAAAAACGTATTTCGAATTGGCCCAAAATATTTGATAATTCTGTCTTATAAACATCATAATTCAACTGAGGAATCCTTGCTTTCAAAGAGGGAAAATTTTTCAGATCCTTTCTTTTCAGTTGATCTATCATAAATTGCAATTTACTTTTGAATGCGTTTATTGCGCTAATCATCTCAATAATAGTTTTTCCTTTACCTTGAAGCTCCAAATTAATGGTGTTTAAATGCATTGTGATGTCTGTCAAAAATGCCAAATCAGTTAGCCATTTTCCGTTTTTTTTTCAGCATCAGAGTCTCTTTCGTCCAGAAAAGCTGTTATTTCGGGCAATAATTCTTGAAACCTTTCTAGGAATTTTCCGCGACTCAACCACCTGACGTCCGTGTGAAGAACTAAATCAGTGTGTTCAGCTGACTCACTATCTTCCAACTGCAATTTAAAGAGCCGTCGTTGCAAGCTACGTGCACGGATAGAATTCACAATTTTTATTGCAATGCCCATAATCTCCTCCATGTTTAGAACAATTTACTTTTGAATGCGTTTATTGCGCTAATCATCTCAATAATAGTTTTTCCTTTACCTTGAAGCTCCAAATTAATGGTGTTTAAATGCATTGTGATGTCTGTCAAAAATGCCAAATCAGTCAGCCATTTTCAGTTTTTCAGCATCAGAGTGTCTCTTTCGTCCAGAAAAGCTGTTATTTCGGGCAATAATTCTTGAAACCTTTCTAGGAATTTTCCGCGACTCAACCACCTGACGTCCGTGTGAAGAACTAAATCAGTGTGTTCAGCTGACTCACTATCTTCCAACTGCAATTTAAAGAGCAGTCGTTGCAAGCTACGTGTACGGATAGAATTCACAATTTTTATTGCAATGCCCATAATCTCCTCCATGTTTAAAACTTTTGAACACAAAAAAAACTTGTTGATGTATAATGCAATGGAAGGAGAAAAATGAAGGGAAATCATCATTAGCTCGACACAATGCCACAAAACCGTTTTTCTTTCCAGTCATTGCTGGTGCTCCATCGGTTGTAATGCACACTAGTTTATATATTGGTAGCTTGTAGTTTGTTACAAAATTGAAGAAAACGTCATATATATCTTCGCTACGGGTCTTTCCTTTCAAAGAAATCATTGTCAAAAACTCTTCCTTAGCCGACATGTCATTGAATATCATTCGAATAAAAATACACAGCTGGGCAGTGTCATATCGGTGGATTTGTCGAACTGTAAAGAAAAATATGTACATTCCATGATATCATGTTGTAGTTTATCTGCCATGTCCTGACTCATGACTACAACACGCCTTGTGACAGTCGGACGAGATAACTGAAGTTCTCTAATAGCAGACATAATCTCTGTTTTATTTTTAAAATCTCCAAATAAAGTCTCACCCGCTTCAATAAATGCTTCCTTGACAACCAATCCATCATCAAATGGTTTCTTGTGTTTCGCCAATATAAGAGATATTTTAAATGACGCGATCGTTGCAGCTTTTGATTGTTTGGCTGGTCTTGTGAACATGGTTTGTTCTTTTTTCAAACAAGTTATCAAATCACGTACTTTTCGTTTTCTTAATTCACTCTGTGACGGAAAATCCTTTTCATAGTTTTTATGAACCGTTTTATGATGCCTCTCTAAGTTCCCACGCTTAAGTATTGCAACTGACGCACGGCAAATGAGACAAATGCACTTCTCCTTTACCATACAAAAGAAAAATTCTTCCTCCCAATCGTTATTAAAATGATAAGTTTTACTTTTCTTCGCCGCACTCATTTTGGACTATTTATTAATAAACTTTGTATCGATGTATCGCCTTCAAGTTACAACTCAGACTGACTCCTATTCCTGCAGGCGCAACATTTATATCGGCGCGAACGAAGTCTCGAATGTTCCCGTCAAACATGCCACCCGAAGTTTCTAGAAAAATCGGCGGGAATCAAAAACGCGGGCTTTTTTTCTTTGACAAGTACCGCGCGTGTTCCTTTGATAAAGCCGCCTTTTGCCGCTAGCAGGGGGTTATTACGATAAAAGAAAGGGAAGGGAGTTATTCTGGCCTAATTGTGGATCGAATAAATTTTAGTAGTTTATTCATTACATTTTGTTTTAGTTACCTAAAACAAAATCTGTGAATAGTTCTATATCGGAATTTTTTTCTCGAGATCGACTCAAAAAGCACTCGCGATCGACCGTTTGAGCACCCCTGATATATAATATGAGGGACAGTAACAGGGCACTGGTAACAAACAATCGAAAGTTTAACTTCTGGGAAACGCCCTTATGAGGAAAATAGAGATGAATAATCAAATATCTTTAGGCTCTAGTTTCTGTTTTTTTGTTTTTTCATAATCAAGCTTTCACTGCCTAATTGGTAGCTTCTTCTGGATACTGAAATGCAAACAAACGACAGAAGGAAAATTAAGATTCATCAGGACGTGTGATATATAAGTTTATGTAAGCTATGTAACAGGTTTTTCTCTAAGTATTTAAGTTAAGCATTTCACTAACCACGTAGCGAACACAATGATGGATAGAACACGAGAACAGCACATTTGGAGAATTCTAAAGGTCTTAAGAGGTAGAATAATACTAATAACAACTAAATAAAATAACAACTAAAAGAACTTGTTACAATTTTGTAAGCCTACTATTATATAGCCTACATAAACTTATGTATCACACGTCCTGACGAATATCTTAATTTTCCTTCTGTTGTTTGTTTGCATTTCAGTATCCAAAAGCTACCAATTAGGCAGCGAAACAGAAATTAGAGCCTAAAGATCTTTGATTGCCCATCTCTATATTGCTCATAAGGACGTTTCCAGGAATTAAACTTTCGATTGTTTGGAAAATAAGTTATATTAATTTATGCCGTATTTACAGGACTGAAATCAATATACCATTTAATTTAATTACTAAAGGACTAAAATCAATTTTAATATTCAACTTAATTAAGGGATAATTTATTATCCTCTTGAGAAAATACATGCCTTGCTCAAAGATGATAAGGAGATTTTCTCGAGAGCCAATTCTGCCCATAACACTATATATATATATATATATATATATTATATATATATATATATATATATATATATATATATATATATATATATATATATATATATACATACATACATATTCCACTGTGAAACATTTGCAAATTTTTCCTCGAACCCTTTTTGTATCGCACCCCACTGGTTAATCAAGAAGGAGAGAGAATCGTCAAACTTACGAAAACCATAATCATGTTAGAACAACTAAACAAACTCGCTGAACAAAAGGAACTTAGGTGTTACCGAAGATGTGGTTAACTTTATACTTTCCTAGAGATCCCAGTTAACAACGAGAAGAGCATAATTTCGTTACTAAAGTTCAAGGAAATTCTTTACTAGAATTAAGTTATCTAGTCTAACAATGTAAAAGAAACTAAATATTTTTAATAAATTTTGCATTAAAGTGTGTTCAGTATTATGCTCTCAATAGTAGTTTCACGAGAAAACAGCATAAAATCGCATTAAAAAACAACAAACCGCTAAGCACTGGGACATGACTCTTATTAAAACGAAAAACTGTAGACTAAATTATATATAATCGCACATGATGCACATCTGGTCGTACTTCCGTACTTCCTTCTTAAGTTCCAAAAATTTTTTTTTTTTTTGTGTGTGGGAATCCTGTAAAATATATAAAGATTTTATTTTGATAGGAAACTTCCAAGGGCTACAGAGCTTACGGACGTAATTCTTCTGGATTTTCTTTGTGTCGTTTGGAGAATTGATGCTGACGTTTCGCCCATCACCCCTTCAGCTTCTTCAGAGCTTGTTCTGTGGACTGATAAATTCCGAAGAAGTCACTAGACAAGCTCTAAAGAAACCGGCAGGATGATCGGCAAAACCTCAGCTTCATTAATTGAAACAATACAGGTAAAATCTAGAAGAATTATACCAACATATAAGAAATGTCTCTCAAAGTTTGCACTGTCTTTGTACAAGTAAATTTTCCAAAATTAGTTCACTGGAATGGGCGACGCCTATATTGCTTTAAAATAAGTTGGCGATAATTGACTTCATCTGTAATATATATAAAATGTAACGTCTCTCTGTCTGTCTGTCTGTTAGTGCGCTTATCGCTCGAGAACCACTTATCCGATTTACGTGCTTTTTTTTTAAAAACATACATATGTTCCCTGATCAGGTTATAGGATATATTTTATTACGTTAAGTAACATAAGGAGTAAGCAGTATCGATAATAGTGAATCAAGTCGGAAAAAGTTTGCCGCTAGCGCGTTCTCTTGCAATACACTGCCTAAACCATTAAATATGGAACAATATTTTTTTATGGGTGTAGCACAATTGCTACAGGGAAGTTCTTAAAGCGCTCTAAGAGCGGCATGTGTGCGAAAAAAGCGATTCACGTTGTTCTTGAATCGCTGCAAATTGTACTCGGTGGGAAACAAAGCCCTGAGCAAATTATTCCAAAGGGATGATGTTCTCCACATAAAAGCCTGCTTGAAAAGCGTTGTACGCGGAGTAACAAGCTGAACCTCATACAGATATAAAGTATTAGCGCAGCGTGTACTTCGAACATGCACCGCTCGGGGAGGAATTAAGCGGGCCACATCCTTCGAACAATGCAACGTCTCTCTGTCTGTATGCCTGTCCGTTAGTGCGCTTGTGACTTGAGAACCACTTATCCGACTTACGTGTTTTTTTTTAATTCATACATTTCTTCTCTGGCCAGGTTATCTATAATATATATACAAAATGCAACGTCTCTCTGTCTGTCTGTCCGTTAGTCCGCTTATCACTTGAGAACCACTTATCCGATTTACGTTTTTTTTTTAAAAAAACATACATATGTTCCCTGACCAGGTTATAGGATATATTTTATTAGGTTAGATAACATAAGGAATAAGCAGTGACGATAAGAGTGAAACAACACTAGCGTGTTCTCTTGCAATACACTGCCTAAACCATTAAATATGGAACAATATCATGTAGCAAAGAATATAATATATAAAATGCAATGTCTCTCTGTCTGTTTGTCTGTCTGTCTGTCTGTTCGTTAGTGCGCTTATCACTCGAAAACCTCTTATCTGATTTACGTGACTTTTTTTTATTCATCCATACATTCTTTTTCCAAGTTATATAATAATAATAATAATAATCTATAATTCAGAATTAGGTTATATAATAGTAATCTAAAATCCATCTTATATAGTAATAATAATTACAGACGAATGCCACCAGCAGAAAGAAACGATCGAACACATAATAAATGTAATAATATTAGCCGGAACGGAATACACAGCCTGACATGACTCAGCGGCAAGAGTAGTTCACCAAGCACTAGCCACAACATACAAACTCATAGAAAACACAGATCCCTAATATAAATACACGCCAACATCCATACTTGAAAATAAAGACTACAAGCTCTACTGGAACATCAGTATCCATACAGATGAGACAGTCTGCGCCAATAGACCCGATATTACTATACAGTACAAAAAGGAAAAGTCACCTGTCTAATCTGGAAACAAGAAAACGTCATCATTTTCCCCCTCATCATATCAGCCACAGGCCTTACATCAATAACATTTACACCATACTTAGTACAGTTGAGACTCAACACAAACATACATAGAAACATTTAGAAGTCAGTGAATTAAAAACATGTAACAATGTCAGGTCATTCCTTAATACACAATGGTAATAGCGTTTGTGCTGACTTGGCTTGGGCTCGTCAGCCAAACATGGAACCACATTGATCAAATGTGAGAAAAAAACTTTTTTGTAAAATCTATAATATATATATAAAATGCAACGTCTGTATGTTTTTTAGTGCGTTTATCACTCGAGAACCACTTATCCGATTTACGTGTTTCTTTTAGATTTATACATATGTCCTCTGGCTAGGTTATAGGATATATTTTATTACTTTAGGTAATATAAGAAATAAGCAATGACGATAATAGTGAATCAAGTCGGAAAAAAGTTTACCGCTAGCACACTCTCGTGCAATACGCTGCCTAAATCGGTAAATATGGAACAATATCATGTAACAAAGAATATAATATATATAAAATGCAACGTCTCTCTGCCTGTCCGTTAGTGCGTTTATCACTCGAGAACCACTTATCCAATTTATATGTTTTTTTTTTTATTAATTCTACATATGTATGTTCTTTGGCCAGGTTATATAATAATAATAATCTATATAATATATATAAAACGCAACGTCTCTCTGTCTGTCCGTTAATGTGTTTATCATTCGAGAACTATTTATTCAATTTAAGTGTTTTTTTTTTTAATTCTTAACTAAATATTTATCAAAAAAAATCTATAATATATATAAAACGCAACGTCTCGTTGTCTGTCCGTTAGTGCGCTTAGCACTCAAAAACAATTTACCCGATTTTTTTTATAAAATACATATGTTCTCTGACCAGGTTATAGAATATAGTGAATCAAGTCCACGCGAGCGGAGCTGCGGGTACGGCTAGTTCAGTGATAAAAATGACTGCAAGATGATTTTCTCTTTCTGCTAAAGAAGTAAAGTCCAACAGATAAACTGTAAAACAAACAGAGAACTTTAAAATCGACTAAACCCCGAAAGAAAAGCCACGAAGTGGAGAGCTCACGATCCAAATGATGAAAAAGACAGTGAAGAATGTTCTAAAGTTGCTGCAAATAAAACAATAACGGTCAAAGATAATTCATTGGAAGCTAGTTATTGAAAGAATTAAAAAAAGAAATAGTATAAAAACATGTAGAAAACGAAAATGTATGCCAAACACGAAAATATTAATATAACACTGTCAAAGTAATTATATGTTGTTTTGATAAATGCATCTGATAAGTGCTTAATAATGGATTATGAATCTTCGTTAAAATAAGATTTTGGCAACCTATCAGGGCCACAGTTCTACTATACAGTCTGTCAAGTAAGAACGTGACCGTTCGTATTCTTGAAAAAATATGTTTCGAGAAAATTTGTTGCTATTAATGTATTCTTTGGTGTGCCAACAACGGCATAATTATCTTAGTAAGTTGTCTAATCGCCTGGCATATTTGAGGCATGCTGTGGAAGAGATTTTCTGCATACTACGGCAATGATCTCCAAATTTTTCGAATTTCGCGGGACAACTGAGTCAAAGTGTTCAGAGACTTTTCTCTGAGCTTTCTCTTTATAAAGGACCAAACATTTTCAATAGGGTTGACGGTAGGCGATTGTGAGGGCCACGCTAGTATCTTATCGTGGACCCAAGCGAGCCGTTTCGCGATATGATTTTCGTCCAGCAAAGGTTTCTTTAACGTGCTTCGGAATATGACATCATGAGCACGAAGATATTGTCAAATGGTCTCATGGGACACATTCAAACCCGATTTTCTTAATTTTACCGCTTCTTCACGCAACGTTAATTTCGGGTACCGTGAAAATAATCACACGATTCCTTTTTCGACTCTCAGAGTGACTTTGCCTATCGAGCCACGTTTTAGCAAGTCGTCGACATTTTTCGACTCGTTAATCAAACGATTTACCCATTTCTTCACAAACGACTCCTACTTTTTAATATATTATAACGTCTCTTTTTGCGGCTATTTTATATAGCCCGGCACGTTTGCGGCACTATTTTATATAGCTTCAACCCTCTTTATTTTTAATAAATATTTTATTTATTTAATAGAAGCCGTTATTTGCCCCTTATGTATATCTGAATTTTGAGAATGGGTTGAGTGGATATTAATACCGATAGAGGACAGAATTAAGATATCAGCTGGCTCGCTTGGTTGAAGAGATATGGAGATCGAGGTAATTTTTGTACACCTTTTGAAAATAGTCTCTATAGTTGTGTAAAATTGTACTATTTTTGGGCATCATTCATTTTAGAATAAAAAGAATCTAACTTTAGCTCAAAAAATGAAAAAATACTGAAGAGTTATGCAGTTGTTAAAAAAATTAATATGGCACAAACATTACGTCCTGAAAGATAAAGCGGGTAGTTCAGTAAAAGACTGCATTAACAGAGGGAAAAGTATATTGACAAAATAAAAATCCTTGCAGATATTACACTCTTAAAATTACATGAATTAAATAGAAACACCTTAGGCTATGAGAGTGTACACATTTAAATTAGACTTCTATGAGTTACTGATCTTAAGTGTAAAATAAAAGAAGAAATTCACAGACGAGCTGTTCGTCTGATTGGAGACCCGGAACTGACCGGCGGCCTTGATTCGCTGGAACATCGAAGAACAGTTGGCAACTTGAGCCTATTCTACAAGTATTTTCATGGAAAGTGTTCGAAGGATGTGACCCGCTTAATTTCTCCCAGAGCGTTGCATGTTAGAGGTACACGTCGCGCTAATACTTCACATCCGTATGAGGTTCAGCTTGTTACTCCTCGTACAACGCTTTTCAAGCAGTCTTTTATATGGAGAACATCATCCCTTTGGAACAATTTGCCCAGAACTGTGTTTCCCACAATTTGCAGCGATTCAAGAACAACGTGAATCGCTTTCTCCACACACGTGTCGCTCCTGTAGCGCTTTAGGGACTCCTTGTAGCACGTGTGCTAGACCCATAAAAAAAAAACAAAAGAAAAGGCTTTAAAAAAACACGATCTAAAAGTTTGTAAAATTAACTTCGCGGATTACACTTGTTGAGTAGTCGTGGGAAACACACTTGTAGACAGGAAGTGAGGTATTTAAGCTGGTGTACTACTGACTTACTGATTGGCTTCTCCTCGTGGGTTTTCCATAAGCTGCTTGGCCTCTCCTGGTGAGATTATCATCAAAAATATTGTCTCAGCATCAAACTTGAGATCTATGAATAACACCTATTGGTGACGAAAAAAAGCCTACTACGGCCCGACGAAGGAATAAGCCGTTACTGCATCACTACGGCATGCTGGAGGAAAAAGCCGTTACTGCATCACGGAGGAAAAAGCCCTTAAAAATTCCATCTGGCCGTTTATATATCTTTTGCCCCTTCTTCAAAGTGAAGTCTTTAAAATGGCTCACTTCCGGGACGCAAAATCAACGCATTGAATGCAAATAAAATACGTTAAGTCAGCAACACGTTATACAGTGTTGAGAATAAACTGTTTAAAAATTTAAATCACTGTTTTAAGTTACACTGCTCAAAAACTGAAATCACTGCCTAATCAAATATAAAAATGTAATAAAATATAAAAAATATACAAAGAAAAACAGTGTTGTAACATAACCTTAAAATCTATTAATTAATGTCACAATATTTAGCGGCAGCGGTATGTGTCATTTTACGCGCCTTTGGATGGAAACAAAGAAAGGCAGCCTTGAACCGACGTGCAAACAAGTGTCTCATTTTGGATTTTACGACGAAAGTTCGGAATCTCGTAATACGAATACTTTTACTAAAATACGTCGTAGACAAAGGTTCCCTCTACCGATGTTTTGTTGAATCGCTAGAATCGCATCTATCAAAAATGAATTATTGCAGGCACGTTCTTACTTGACAAACTGTAAAGTAGCATCTCGCTGTATGGCAGACCAGCTCAAACCAAATTAAAAAAAAATATATCTGATTTAAACATGATATAATAATATAACAAACAATATTATTCTTGCTAAAGGTCAGGTCGACAATATTGATATCTTTTCTTTCCTTCATATTCATGGCAAGATATTTCATGTGCTAAAGAAAGATGGACCAAACTATTTTCGGTAAAGTTTAACTCTGTAGCGAGTGTCTGAATGGTCATTTAGCCAAGTCATTAAAATGTCGTAAAGCTGGAATTGTTGAACCTTAGAGTCGTAAATGTGTCGATTTTCTGATAAAATACACAAGAGTGGGCGGTTGAATGGACTTTAGCACAAATGGCAACAGGCTAAAGTATACTCGGAACTTTTTCGTGCCCTGCAAAATGATATATACGTGATTGAAACTAAGGCACTTACTATTTAGGAGGTTTATTTAAATACTTACCACCCACTTTATTACTTTGTACGACGCTTTGAGGAATATTCAGCAAGATATGCGTACAGAAATAAACATCAGTCAATAAGTTTTGAGAGCGGAAATGAAACAAGATGAATTAATGAGTCGAAATACATTTATTCTTCAGTATAATCTCCATTAAAATTTAAATATATTTTTTCCAGAGATTTTCTAATTCATTTATCCCATCTCTGAAGTGGTTTTCCGAAAGACCTTCTAAATATCCATCTACGGATGCTATCACCTCATCGTTTGTTGAAAAACGCTTCTCACGTAGAAATCAATTGAGGTTTGAGAACAGATAGAAATCAGACGGAACCAGATCTGGCGAATAGGGTGGATGTTTCAACAATTCGTACTTTAATCAGATCAGTGTTGCCGTTGCCAAAGCACCTCTGCGAGCAGGTGCATTACCATGATGAAAGATGATATTTTCCTTCTACAAACCGGGTCTTTTCTCACGAATTTTCTGATCCAGCTGATCCAAAAGGTTGCAGTAATACTCTCCTGTGATTATTTTACCGGTCTGAAGATAATCCATTTCTTTTACGTCCCAGAAAAATGATACAGTAATTTTTTTGGACAACTTTAACCACTTTGGCTGCTTTGGAGTTGAACAACCGAGCTCAGTCCACTGTGTGGACTGTCGCAGTTCAGCATCATACTGGTTAATCCAAGTCTCATCCATAATTAAAAATCAATGCACAAAATCAGTTTTATTCTTTGTAAAACGAGCCAATTGTTGTTAGAAAGTTTCTCCCGAGTGCGTTCTTGTTCCGATGTTAGAAAATGTGGCACCCATCTTGTGACTAGCTCTCTCATACTCAAAACATTAGTTAAGATCTCATGTACTGATTCATGTGAGATGTCTATAGCCTCAGACGACAGTTTTCCATTAGCATATCTTGTCCTTGAACAACAGTTTCTTCACTTTTTCCAGTTTTTGGACGTCCTGAACATGGATCATCATTGACACTTGCACGACCACATTTAAACTCTACAGTCCACTTATGAACAGTTGGAAACGAAAAAGCAGACTCCGTTAACAATTTTACTAACTTTGTAGGGATTTTAGTTGCCGATAAACCTTCCAAAACAAAGAATTTTATCACTGCACGATATTTGATTTTTTTCATTTTTAAAAAATACTCGAACACTTTAACCAGCTGATAAACAATGAATAGCTGTACTGATTGAAATTGAAGTTTAGGGTGTGTTCATATGACAGATGAAGCTTCAAAACAGTGTTCAAAATTTCGTTCAAGTGATGCTCCATATGTGTCGCTTATAATTAGTATTAGTTGTTATTTCTCTTTTTAACCGCATGTTTTTTTGATTTTGTCCCTGTTGGTATGCTTTTGGTTAATTTACTTCTATTTTTTACTATTGGTATTTTCCCTATAATTCTTGAATTAAATATCCTAGATCAGTTTTTTTCATTTGTTACAAACAAAGTGGCATTCGAAATTGACTGACTGCATAAATAGGTCAAATTAATGAAGTACATGCTATAGGTAATAGAAAAAAAAAACAGTAAATAATATTATTTTTGTAATTAACAGTTGAATATTTTCTAAATTAGTGTTTTAATAAATTATCTATAACCATACATAATTATGGTAGCTGTTAAATAGAATAAATGCAACTGGTAACACGCCTACGAAATTCAAAGAGGGTTGTACCGCAAAGCAGCATTTTGTCATTCAGTAACAATGAATGAATTGACAGATCGCACAGTGTCTCGACTAGTACAAGCTAGCGGGACAATATTATTTCTTCACTTATTTCAATTGTTTATGTATATTCCAGGTATCTTAGGCTATTTTAAGAAAAAAAAGTTGAAAAATGTGTACTGTATGTGTATTAATCGAAATATGTAGCTGCAAGACGGAAGTGGTTTACTAATGTGTCTCATTTGTTCACTATTGTCGCTAATTGTTCTTTAATTAGCTACATACGTCTACCTATTCATTATGTGTGAAAAGCACAATCATGTTTGTTTACAAAGAAATTTCTAGGAAAAAAATAAAAATCATAATGATAGTACCCACATTTATTAATTTACAAAATATTATTTCTTTTAAAATAAATTAGTACAATAACAGTATCTATATATCAATTATTTACAATAACAAGGTGTATAAGTAAAAGAAATATAATATTAAATAACTTATATACTAAGGCATGAATTATAAGCAACTACAACACACAATAAAATAAGAATAATAATTACAATAAAAAAATACTTAAACCTACTAATCACCATCAGATGAGTCGTCATCACCGCTCTCCCATTCGGTAGAATATTCAGAGAGTAAATAATCCTCCTCATTTAATTCGTGATGATGACTTACTGATGGTGTTTCGGATGGCAATAAAGGTGGGATAATCAACTGCAGAACCTCCGATGGCAAAGAAGTAAATTTTCTTCGCGGTAGTTCTCTATACGAGTTGATAACAGGATCAGACGTAATTAAAAGCATTCTCAAAAGATCTGTATTTGTGGCAATACGTGACCGCTTCCTGGTGTGCCGTTCACGGAATCTACGACAATCTTTATTTCTTGCCTCCTGGGCTTCTTCGGAGAGTTGTCCAATGGGAAGAAGAAAAGACTTTATAACTTCCGCGCTGTGTACAAGAATTTTATGCACAGTAACGGGCATGGAATACCACGAATACAGATCAAGGTATAATTTTCTAGTATCAACACAAAACTTTCCGAATTCTATATAATTTATGTCATATCCCGATGACAAAGTTCTTAAAATTAGATGAAATCTACGAATAAAGTTTACGTCTAATCCTGTAATTTCGCTGCTCAATTCAGCTTTGGAAAAAAATCTACGTGCTGTGTTTCCATCGTTTGTGTTACCATACCCAGGTTTTGGTTTATCTACAATGAGACCCATACGATCTTTAAACACTTTTTGTATCTCTTGTGAGCGTTGCTTCATAACAGCTTTATCGTTATCTCCCCTGACTTGCCACTTTTTTATTTCTAAACGATAGCTGATGTGAAGCAAACATTCAAACGTGCGGATCCATGCATGTAAAGTAGATAAACTAAATGCAAGGCGTTCTTCGTTGCTGGGATATTTCTTTGACTCCTCGTTCATAGTAGACGGGCTGGCACCGCAGATATAACACTTTTGTGTTGAACTTGTGTCTGTTAAGGCATTGCACACTTTGCCATCAGTCATTGTCAACAACAAATCGTGTTTAACAGAGATTTGAGATCCAGCAACGTTACATAATGTTGGAAGAAGCTGACTTACTTCATCTAAAATTTTAGAAGTTTCTTCTTTCGTAAACTCTTTTGTCTCCTTGGCAAAAATAAACTTAATAGGACGGCAATATAAAGTAGAGGAAGGTCTTGGATTTTGCCAGATCACAGTTTCGCCATCAAGCAGTCTCAAAGGGACAAATGAGTATACGAACAAAAATTCGTCTGTAGCGTTAGTGTTCTCAAATTTCTGCTTATACGTGCTATGCCCCGAACTCCCATCACAGCCCCATTTGCTTACCAACGTATAATATGAACGAGGTAACACACTTCTAATGACTTCCGTCTGAGCTTTAACTAATCGTTCAGCCGTTTTATCCAAAATCGCGTGAAGTTTAATTTCAGCTCGAGATTCAGTCACAGAAATATATTCGTCAGAAGGACAACAAGAAGCTTTGGACTTACCTAAACTATAAAACGATGGATACACTTGATGTCCCGCTTTCATTGACCATTCTTGTTTGTTTATATGAGTGAGAAGTCGATTTCGAGTCCACGTAATAAGCTAAAGCTTCGTCTGGTGTTAACTGCCGACTTTGTTCAGAACACTTATTCTTTTCTCTAGTTTCACTGACCGCGACGTTATGGATCTGTTTAGCAACACTTCGATGCCCTTCTTTTCGAGTAGCTAACTCATCTGCTGTAATAAGCTCACTTGCACTTCGCGATTCCAAAAGATCTTCTACTCTCCGTCTCTTCGTTTTCGTTGATGAGTCTTCAAATGATTTTCTGGGTCGCCCTACGGAAAGAGCCGCTGATGATGTTGAAGTACACGGCTGGTTAACACACATCTTTATTTCGATTCCGGATCCCTCTAACCAATCTTTATGTTTGATTAGAAACATTTCTTTGTTACACTTTAAAGAAGTCCGCTTTTGATTGAATTTTGCTGAAAGGCTTGATATTTTCATTTTGAGTCGTTTTAGAGAATCGTCAGAAATATCAGACATATTGAATTTTTCACTTATATAATAAAAAATGCCACTGTTTCGTTCAGTTTTGTCATGTTTTAGCCATTCTTCAAAAAACTCCATTTTCGTCATAGTCACGACTCGTTCTGAAAAAAATAAAATAATTTTACTTTCGGGCCTTTTCGGGGTCTATAATATATATGAATCTGTGCCTGAATGTTGTAGGTATTACATATAGAAAAATCTAGGTGGATATAACATATGTGGATAAAAAAAGTTGCTACTTTTAAAGTTTACCATTAATGTAAAATTTGCTGGATTTATCTATACATTTACAAATTGATATTACACCAAAAGTATACATATTTTTTATAAAAAATATAAGTCATAATAGAGTACATACCTTCAACAGAATATTCCATCACAAAAAACTCGTTTCACTTTGCTACCAATTTTAAAATATGTTATCACAAGTGTGCATAAAATGCAACTGATTTGCAAATGAAAATGACCTCTCTTATAAGGGTTACTTTGACCCCCTGATAAGATACCTTTATGAGGTGATAAACAAATTAATTCTTGGAATTCGTTAAATGGGGGGGGGGGGGGGGGTTGTTTACAAGTCGTTATCAGTGGTTCCTGGAAATTACGTCATGAATATTGTCCCGCTAGCATGTTCTTGCCGAATCACTGTGGATCGTCTTGAAATTTAGGGTGTGTTCATGTGACAGATGAAACTTCAAAATGGTATTTAATATTTGGTTCAAGTGATCTCCATAGGTGTCGCTTTCAAAACTTATTGACTGACCATAAGGCCCAAAATTAACATGAATGGTACACAAAATATTGTAACACCTTATCTTCAGATCAATCTCGTCAAATATCTTAAAACAACTATACCACCACTGGGGACCCGACAAGACTAAAATAAGAACAGAAAAGGCAAACTTGATGCCTGAACCCTTTACTTATTATCCGACTGTCGACTTTCAAGGAAAAACACCACACAAACTATTTACAATGTGCAATTACATGTTATCACTCAGTTTTTTTTTTATCACATTGTTTCTCAACAACAACTTTGTGAGAAACATAGTCTAAGGCTCTACTCAGATCACGCAACATCAGATTTACGGTTCCTTCCATTTCTAAGTTATCGACTTATAATCCTCGTCACAGCCTGTTAGCAACTTCGGTTTAAAGTATTGAATAACCGTTTCTCAGAAATAAATTATTGGAATTGGTCTAAAATTGCCACCGGAGCCAACATGTTTTTTAAAGGCTGATAGAGTCGTGTTTAATTTAAATAAATGTGGAAAATTACCTCTTCTAAACAGGTATTAAACAAAAAAGTTCGTCCATTTCTTTCACTATTCCCAATGTGCAGTGGGACTCAATAACAACTTTGTAAAAAACACACATGAAGGCTTCGCTTAGGTCGGGCAACCTCTCCAAATCATTGCCTAAAGAGCAGAGCGCTCCTTTCTGTAGACACTTGTAAACAATTTAAGGGGTAAGGCCACTCCAGGTCTAGGGAAAAAAAGGCTAAAAAGGAAGTTTATAACTTATCGCAAAATCCGTACGCTTTTCCTTGGATAATGTTTCTGAAAAGTTACTCTCAAATTTCAAGCGAACCGATAAAGATTTGTGGCAGCTGTCATTTCGCCCGATTTAAAAAATACAGTTTAAAAAAAAACGCATTTAAAAATTTAAGTAACATTCTATATATATATATATATATATATATATATATATATATATATATATATATATATATATACATATATATATATATATATATATATATATATATATATATATATATATATATATATATATATATATATATATATATATCTCATCCCGTTTATACCATTTTCCGCCCTTGCCCTTGTTATTCCCTGAAACCATGTTGTGGGTGGTCGTCCTCTTTTCTGTAGGGATTCACTCCAAAATCTTTCCCTTGGCATTCGTTTTACAGGTCCATACCGAGCTAGTTGTTGTCTTTCGATATCGTCAATTATTGTGCGTTTCACCTTCATTAAATTCCTTACGTCCTCATTTCTAACATGCTCGAGTCTAGATTTACCTGTAGATCTTCTCCAGAAATGCATTTTCACTGCAAGTAGGCTGTCTTTTTGTTTATTTCTCAGCTGCAATACTTCCCAGCTATAAGTCAGTGTGGGTTGTAATATAGAGTTATAGATTTTCGTCTCCGCTCTAATATTTTTTTGCCATAGTATTGAGTTCAATGCCTCAATAACCTTTTTTCCTTTTGTTATTCTGTCTCGTATTGTTTCGTTGTTTCGGAGAGTCTTGGTGAGTGTCGTGCCCACATATATTTATTCTTCACAGCACTTGATAGTTTCAGTGTTTCGAATCAGATCTCCTGGTGACAGTTCTTGTCCAATGCTTAAATATTGTGTCTTCTCTATATTTATTTGTAGTCCTCATTTCCTGTATTCTTCGAATAGTTTCCGGGACATGTATTCCAGGTCTTTTTTTATCTTGAGCCACCACCACCTGATCATCTGCGTAATGCAATGTGTATAGGGTTGTGTCTCCTATTCCCATGCCATTACACTTCCGTTTCCATATTCTCATAGCTTCATCGATGTATATATTGAATAGGGTAGGTGACAAAGAACATACCTGGCGTAGGCCTTTAGTTACATTGAAGCCCTTTGAAAGTTTATTTCCTACTTTTATTTTATATGTTGTGTTTCTATAGAGTTCTTTAATGGCATCCGTAATAGTCACATTAATATTAGATTTTTCTAGGACTTCCCATAGTTTAATAACAGGGACCATATCATATGCCTTTGTCAGATCTACTAGAAATAGGTGTACATCTTGTGACCGTATTGTTCTTTTTTCGATGATTTGTGTTAAACAAAAAATATTGTCAATGTGTCAATTGAAACATTCTACAGTTGAAAATATCGTTATAACTTTAATTGGCGATGCCTGTACCATACAATTGGCCTCCCCCATTGATATTCTCCTCTTCCTCTCTGACTGCTTCAGTTAACGAACGGTCGGATAACTCGATGGCAGCAGTCGTCAGCTTCAAGAGTTATTTGTTCATTGATTCCAGTCTGGACAAAAATACTACTACTTTCCGAAAGAGGGCAGCACAAACAAAAAACCATACAGTTTTCAATTAGTGTCAACTCTCAGTGGATTTGTGTAAAATTTTCATATCAATTTGTTTATTAGATTGCGAGTCACAGCTATTGGAGTGACGCTTCTTTAGATTTTTACAAGAATTTCGTGTGTCGAATAAACGTTGCTCTTTGATTAGAAACAATACAACCAAGAATGGCTTGAGAAGTATTATGGCACATCTGCTCCGTCGAAAGCAACTAGATGTCGATCGTGTAGTGAACTTAAATGCGGTCGCACAAGCACCGATAATGCACCACGTTTCGGACGTCCAAATGAGGCAGTCACCCAAAAAAAAAAACAACAAAATCCACCATATTGTTCTGAATGACTGCAAAGTGGAAGTGAGAGAGATAGCTGACATCGTGAAAATATCAACAAAAGGCGGGAGGCCTATTTTGTATGCATATTTGCATATAACAAAGCTATGTGTCGGATGGGTGACGCACACTCTCACGACTGATCAGAAACAGCGATGGGTCGAAAATTCAAAAAGCTGTTTGGCACTGTTTCGAATCCAAAGGAATTTTTGCGAACGGACGTACGATGGATCTACCAATACACGCCTGTGGCTGGAACAGCATGAAAGCCGACCGAAGCATCCAAAAACACAAACATCAGCTGAAAAGGTTCTGGCAAGTATTTTTTGGGATGCTTCTTCTTCTTTCGAGTTATGGCTACGCACAATTGGCTGTGTTCTTTGTTTCCTGCTTTATATATTGTCGCTCCATCTTCTTCTTGGACGTCCCATTGATCTTCTTCCATTCGGTGACTTGTCTCTTGCTATCCGTACGATCATGTTGTTTGCCATTCTTCCTATGTGTTGATCTCATTCCACTTTTCTTCCTCTTATCTACTGGTTGATACTTGCTATATTACATGAGCGTTTTATGTCTTCACTTCTTTCTCTATTCCTCAGTGTTTTGTTTGTACATTTCCTAAGTATTCTCATTTCAGTTGATTCCAGTATCCTCTGTGTTATATTTCTATCGGGTCTTGTTTCAGATATATGTCATTACTGGTCGTACTATGCTCTTATATATTCTTGTTTTGGTCTCAACGGAGAGGAATTTATTTCTAAATATGGTATTATTGAGACATCCCGCTATACTATTAGCCTTGTTGACTGGATGCTTTACTTCTTCCTCGATTTTTCCGATACTAGATATTTTGATGCCCAGGTAATCGACCTCCATTACCTGTTCTATTGATTTATCTTCCAACACCATCTTGAACATGATCGGCTTTTTTGCTGTTACTATTGTCTTGGCTTTTTCATTTGAGATTGACATACTATATTGTTTTACTTCTATGTAGAATTCGTATAGCAGCCTTTACAGATCGTTCTTCGTCTCAGCCATTATTATCGCGTCATCTGCATAACAGATAATTTTAAATTCTCTGTTACCCATTCTCTATCTCTTCTTTTTTTTGACATTCTTTATAATTTCATCCATGACAATATTAAACAGAAGCGGACTTAAAGAGTTTCCCTGCCTAATTCCAGAATGATAGTTGATCGGTTTTGTCATTCATTCTGCTAATCTTGCGACTACGTTATTGTCTTTATATATATTCTCGATAGTTTTGATTAATGAGATGTTCCTATTATATAATAGATGAATAACGTCTTCTATTTACACACTGTCGAAAGCTTTTTTTTAAGCCTATCAGGGACAAGTATGCTGGAATGTTGCATTCTATGGATTTTTGTTTCACCTGTCTCATCAAGAATACCTGAGTGACCACATTTGAATTCTTGCTGTTCTTCTTCCAGTGGTGTTCTCGCGTTAATTTTTTTGTAATAATCTTTTTTGTTAATTTTAGTGTACAGTTTAGTATATTTATGCCTCTAGAGTTATTTGGATCTTCTTTTTCTCCCTTCTTGTGCATTAGTATAACTGTCGTGGTTCTATATTCGTATGGAATTCTATTCGATCTTATAATCCTCTGTACAGGGTGAGTCAACGAGACAGTAAAGTTTATTATCTCATTTGTTTCGGGAATGACGAAAAAATATTAAATACAATAGTTTTAGGGAATGTTAAGGTGCACAGTTTAAAATTATTTTTGAGTATACAGGGTACTTCAAAATAGTGTGACCGACATAACATATGTTTTTTTGAATGGAAAATCCTATTTTCTAATTTATTTTTAAATTCTGCGTGAAATTTTATAACTTTTTTAATAATAATGTTATATATCTAAACCTAGTAGTTCTTCTAATATTTCAATTTTTTTAAAAAAATACTAGTTTTCAGTTTTGTAAAAAATTGCCAGTAGCGCCATTGTTTCTGAAGGTGGAATACTCTTAATTGGTACGAGCGTTCTATAGAGATAAAAAAAAAAGATATATGTAAAGAAATTAGAGTTAGATGCTACAGGGTGTTCAAAATAAATTTATACATTTCGACTATTTTAAATTGAAAAATTTCAAATTATTTAAATGGCACACCCTGTATATTATTATTTTTTCTAATAAATTTTACAAAACTCTTCAACTTTTATTAAGTATGTCATATACCTATTTCTAACAGTTTTCGATTTATTTTGAATTTTTCAATTTTTACTCGTTTTTAATACACACTACCATATTGTGAAAACATAAACAAACAGTTAACAATAATTTTAATATAGTTTAACTTATCTAATGATTAATTATTATGACGCAATAAATGGTCAAAAATATGCCCGTCTATTTGAATACACAAGTTTAGTCGTTTTACTATATTTTCCTTCACTTTCCTTAGCATAAAGGGCGTTATTGTCCTGCACGCATCCCGTATTTTATTTTTCATATCTACTAGTGTTGTAGAGGGATTCACATAAACACGATCTTTAATGTAGCCCTACAAAAAGAAGTCTAAAGGTGTTAACTCACATGATCGAGGGGGCCAATGAATGAATCCATCCCTACCGATCCATTTTTGTGGGTAATGATCGTTAAAAAATTCCCGAACTTCCCGGTGGTAATGAGCAGGAGTTACGTCTTCTTGAATCCACGTTTGTTCTCTTTCAAAGTTATCAACTTCTTCAAGAAGCTGGGGTAATTCGTTTTGCAGAAAATTTAGATACCTAGGCCCGTTAAGCGGTTCGCGGACCAATAATTCGAAAATTTAATATTCCACACCATTCATTAAGCAACGAATGGTTTTGGTTGTGAACTTCCCGGACCCAAAAATGGATTAACTGTTGAATAATAGTGCATGTTATGGCTGTTAACTGCTCTATTACTGCGAAAAGTAGCTTCATCAGAAAACATTATTTTGGATAAAAAATTTGGATCGGCCTCTATTGCTCCATTCATGGTGGCACAAAAGTTTACTCGTCTTTTAAAATCACGGTCTCGAAGTTCTTGGTGTAGTTCGATATAAAAGGGATGATAATTGTATTTTCTCGTGATGCGATTAGCCGTAGATTGGGATGTGTCAGATAAGTCAGCTAGTTGACGGCTACTGGCCTGGGGATTATCTTCAACATGAAGTAAAATCTTCATTTCTTTTTCCTCATTGGTAGCGTTCTGGTTTACTACTTTCCGTTCCGTATACTCAACGCTACCACTACCATCAAACCGTCCCATTAAGCACTGAAAAGATTTTCTAGATGGTATACGTCTATTAGAGTACTTCGCTCCGTAAAGCCTTACTGACAAAAGACAATTATTTTCCGCCTCGCCCAGTATATAAACCATATCAATTAATTCATTTTTAGGAAAATCCATAACTATTACATTTATACGTCACTTATTGCAACAAATTAAACTATTTTTACTTGCTTAATAGACATGTCAAAATTTGACAATGCCTACATGTCTTGGCAACTATGATGTTATAGCGTAAGTGTATTAAAAACAAGGGTAAAAATTGAAAAAATTCAAAATAAATCAAAAATTAGTAGAAATAGGTATATGACATACTTAATAAAAGTTGGAAGGTTTTGTAAAATCTATCAGAAAACGTAATAATATACAGGGTGTGCCACTTAAAAAATTTGACATTTTTCAATTGAAAATAGTCGAAATCCATAAATTTATTTTGAACACCCTGTAGCATCTAACTCAAATTTCTTTACATATATCTTCTTTTCATCTCTATAGAACGCTCGTACCAATTATGAGTATTCCACCTTCAGAAGCAATGGCGCTACTGGCAATTTTTTACAAAACTGAAAACTAGTATTTTTTAAAAAAAATTGAAATATTAGAGAAAGTACTAGGTTTAGGTCTATAACATTATTAATAAAAAAGTTATAAAATTTTAGGCAGAATTTAAAAATAAATTAGAAAAAAATAGGATGTTCCATTTAAAAAAACATATGTTATATCGGCCACACTTTTTTGAAATACCCTGTATAGTCAAAAATAACTTTAAACTGTGCACCTTAATATTCCCTAAAACTATTGAATTTAAGATTTTTTCGTCATTCTCGAAACAAATGAGATAATGAACTTTACTCTATCGCTGACTCACCCTGTACAAATGTCTGGAGTTGCTTAACCGGAGAGTGTGAGTATTTTAGTAGTTCATTAGTTATTCGATCTTCGCCGGGAGATTTACGGTTTTTCAATTTTTCCAATGCTTCAGTTACGTCTTCTTCCCTTCTTTTGGGATGTGCGTGGAATAATATTGATCGACTCTCTTGAAAAGGGATAAACAATCACCGCAGACTATTACGTTGGTTTACTACACCGTTTGAATCGTGAAATCAAGAAAAAAAAGCCGCATTTAGCGAAGAAAAAAGTGTTGTTTTACCAAGATAATGCACCAGCTCAAAACTCCATAAAACTGATGGTAAAATTGAATCATTCATTTCAAAAACCACATAAGTCAAAATTTAGCAAAATTGAGTTTTTGCTAGGAAACGTCTCCTCAAGGGTACCTACATATTATATGCAAAAGCCACGTAAGTCGTATTTACGGTTAACGAATTGCCGCCTATCCACTTCCACCGTTTGTTGCAAAAACCACATTAGTCACAGACTTATGTTGTTTTTGCACGGATTTTCTAGCGAGGGTTTGAGTTGAGTGGGAGATAAAAAGTGTTATCTCTGTTCAGATACTAGTCAAATTGATGGCAAACCGATCCCAAACTATCCAACTCATGCGCACTTTGATATGGGGACCCCAAAAAAATAGAAAATATTAAGCAAGTTAGAAATAGTATCCTTGAACAGCATATTCCATTTTATGACGGGATTTTCCACTGGTCTACCGCGGAAGGACAGAACCAGGAAGAATATTATGTCGAAAATGACCACGAGTTTGATTATGTGCCTTAATTAATTATTAAAATCAGGAATATTATTGTTTGTTTGTATTTTGAAGCATTTTTAATAAAGCCTTTTGACAGTTTGTTGACTTGTTTTATTTTAAAGAAGGAAAATGATAACTTCAAAATTATATTCAGTGCAAAAACCACCTAAGTCTCAAGAAAAAAAAATTTTTTTCTTAATAACAACGAAAATAAACTACATGTATTATGTGATAAACTATGTAACTACTTAAATAATTTGAATTAAATTAAATTTTTTCCTCTTATAAAGGATAGTTTTTTAGTTTAATAAAGTTTTTTTCGCCTACTGAAAATTTTACTTTTTTGACTTATGTGGTTTTTGAAATGAACGATCCAATTGGACTATGAATTGCTTCCTTATCCGCCGTATTTCCCATATCTAGCCCCTAGCGATTATTACAAATTTGAAAAGGTGGCTCCAGGAAAAGAGATTTGACTTAAATGAAGAGGTCGAATGGGAAACTGAGGCTTATTTTAGAGAGCTCGATAAATCGTACTATATGAAAGGAATCCGAGTGTTGGAAGATCTCTGGAATTAGCGTATCGCTCTTGAAGGAAACTATGTTGAAGAATAAAATCGATTTTTGGCAAAAACATTGTTTTTTCTTCAAAAGTCTCGGAACTTTCCACCACATGTAGTAGAATTGTCTCGAAAATTACATTATCAAACAAAAAATAAATTATGTTTTCTACATGACATTCAATACTTGTTTGTCCCATATATTGATCGACAAGTTTGAAACGTAATACCTGTTTGACAAAAACACTTGAAAAAGTATCAGAAACAAAGAAAATTGTATACACCTATATATCTACTTACACATAAGATTAATAAACATATCCTTTGTCTGTTTCATAATACACTGCCATCTTGAGTTGGTTTTAAGAAGGTATTTTTATTTTTTATTCAGGCGGTGAAGATCGCCCACTGGCTTATGGAAAATATTTAAATTAATGAAATATGAGAAGTGTTGTAAACTAACAAAGAACATGAAGAACATGACATTTAGATGTAAAAATATGTGCATTAATGAATATTATACTCAGAGAAAGGAACGAAAGTCACATTAATTTAATCAAAATATCAGTACTTCCCCCGCAAACACACAGTTGTAACATAAGTACTGAATCTGATTACCTCACAAGAAAAAAATAACTTAATCTAAGCACTACGAGGGCCGCCTTTTAGGTTTTGAAAACGACCACTAGATGGCGCTATTGAGATGTGACGTTACTATTGTTGTAAAATTTGACATTTGTTATTGTGTAGCTTGTTAAAAAATGCCCTCCCGTTTGGGCGTAATTTTGTAACCTTTTAATAACGCCCGCACGTTGAGGCGCAATTTTGAAACGTTTTAACTTCTTTGCTTTTAATAAATATTATAAACTCCTGGACAAAATTAACACAACAATCTGAAAATTAATTTATCTTTTTCTTATGTCAGTTTTAAAGTTTATCGAGTATTTGAATAGTAGGCTATGCATATTTTGTTTCGTTGTTCATGACAGAAATCAAAACAATTCGTTTAGATTTACAATTTTAAAGAATTTTTTAGAAGAAGATAAACAATTTTCTGTAATAATGCGATAGATTTTCTTTAAAAGTAAGCTTATAAATTGTTCCCTTTTTTAAAATAATACGTTTTTGTGGTAGACTGTTTTATTTTTGACTCCGAAGAATTAGATAAATGAATCGAACAAGGAATTTAACTGAACACGAGGTAGTGCGAGTCTCAGTTTTATTGGGCGAGGGATATTGTCAGGGATATTGCCAATTTGTTAGGCAAACATCGTTCCATAATAAGTTGTATGGTAAGACGCTTGAATGAAGTAGGAACTTATTCTAGAAGGGCGAAAACGATGCACTAGCGACCTAGATGAACGTTGTATAAGACAATATGCTTTAAGAAACAGGACTGTCACTAGTTCTATAATAAGAAACGAACTCGAAGCTGTTCGCAATGTCACAATTTCTTCTAAAACAGTTAAAAGACGGTTAAATGAAGCTGAATTAAACAGTAGGAGAACAGCCACTGCGCCCTTGCTTACTAGAGAGAACAGAGTTGCCAAGTTACGTTTTGCTCGAAATCACGAAAACTGGTCTGTGGATGACTGGAAACAAGTTTTCTTCACAGATGAAACTAGGGTTAGTCTAAAACATCTAGATGGTCGTGAGCGAGTATGGCGAAGACCAGGAGAGAGAGTTTGCTCCTTGCAATATCTCTGCAAGGATTCCATTCGGCGGTGGCTCTGTTATGTTCTGGGGGGGGGGGGGGGGGGGGGGGGGGGGGTGGCATCTGCTTTGATGCTCGCACAGAGTTAGTTTCTGTTCGTACGAGATCCATGAATGCTGACTACTATCTTGAGAATATTGTAATAGAACATGTGATGCCTTTCGGTCATTTTGTGGGGCCCAATTTCCTGTTTATGCAAGGCAACGCTCGACCTCACGTGGCTAGGGAGGTACTCGAGTATCTTAATCAAGTTAATATACCGATTATGCAATGGCCATCAAAAAAGCCCGGATCTGAATCCGATAGAACATGTATGGGATCACCTTAAGAAAAATGTGAAACGTCATATACCTGCACCTAGAAACCTGAGGGAACTTGAAAATGGAGTTATCACAAAATGGGAGCAAATTCTTCAAGATTTTATCCAAAATTTAATTAGAAGCATGCCCAGGCGCATAAACGCTGTCATCCGAAGTAGAGGAGGCAACACACGCTACTAGTGTCCCAGTTACACCGTTAATTTTGCTACTAGTGTCCTGTCCCAGTTTATTTTTTTCATTATTACATAATTTTAAAACGATTTTGTTATTAGGTCTTAAGAATAATTTTAATTCGAATCTTATAGAGAAATTTGGTAGCTAATTCACTTTTAAAGTATCCGAATAAGTTTTTTCTAGCTTTTAGTGTAACCAATGTTCATAAAAAATTATTAAAATTAATTCATTATAGAGATTTGTATGATTTAATATATTGTTGCGTTAATTTTGTCCAGGAGTGTATTTATTAAATAGAAGTCGTTATTTGCCCCTTATGTATATCATAATTTCTGAGAATGGATAGAGTGGATATTAATAGTAAAAGAACTAAAGAAATTAGACATAAACTAGCTCAGTTTTTTGGTAGAGAAATATGGATAAGAGATAATTGTTGTACGTCTTTTGAAAATAGCCTCTATAGTTGTTTAAAATTTTGGTTGTACAGATTTTTGGCACCATTCATTTTAAAATAAAAAGAATCTAACTTCAGCTCAAAAAAAAATGAAAAAATACTGAAGGGTTATGTAGTTGTTGAAAAAAATTTTTAATATGGTACAACTGTTGCGTCCTGAAAGATAAAACGGGTGATTCAGTGAAACGCTAGATTCAAATAAAGAAAAGGGTTTATTAATGACAAAATTAAAAGTTCTAACTTCGCTACACTTTAAAATTACGACTACTAAATAAAAATCCCTTATTCTAGTAGATGGTACGATTATATAGTTTTTAAATCAGGATTCTAATTAAAGACTTAGCTAAACACGATGTTAAAAGTTCGTGGAATTAACTTCACGAGTTACACGTGCTGAATAGACGATGTAAACGCACTTGTCAGCAGGAAGCAAGATCTATGGATTGATGTGCTTATGATTTACGGTTTTTCTGTTAGTTTTTTAACCTGTCCCGGTGAGATCTTCATAACCATATTGTCTCAACCTTTGCTACCCCAGTTCCTTTTGGGCTGCTAAATACTTCTTGACCCGAAATGTCTGGGAATGAGCAGGATATTTCAAGGAAAAGGCCTTGAACTTCAAAGCTAAAAACCGTCTCTGCACTACCACATCACTAATAAACTACTACGGCAACGTGATAGAAAAGGCCTACTGCGGCTTGATGGAAAAAGCCGTTACTACATCTCGGCTGGAAAAAGCCTTTACTACATCTCGGCTGAAAAAAGCCTTGAACAATGTCATCCGCACGCTTAACTATTTGTCTCCCTTCCTTAAAATAACGTCTTTAAAATGGCTTCCTTCCCGGATATAAATTTATAGCCAATCAGACGCTTCGATGCAAATTAAAGAGTCCAGTAGTCAACCCGCAATGCACACTGTAAAATTTAAATTAAACTGCTCAAAAATTTAAAACACTGTGTTAAGCTACACTGCTCAAAAGTTGAAATCACTGCAATAAAAATAAAAATGGAAAAAATATAAATTATAGGGAGAAAAACAGTGTCGTCACCTGATCTTAAAATCTAGGAAAAAATGAATGTTACAATTGTTAAAACAGTAGCAGCTCAGAAATTGGCAGAGTGGTTTCTTGACAGTGAGCGTTTAAAAAAAAATAGTTTTGTGAACAAATGAAAATTTCACGTGGTTTTCGTTGGTTGATTTTTTACGATTTTAGTAAAGGCCTAACTCAACAACAATGCCTCGAATCCCTTCGTTCAACTTTTGGTAATGAATCATTATCACAACTGAATTGCAGAATTTCGTCATGGTCCCGCTTCCGTCAGCGATGAATTTCGTGACGGTGGACCAAAATCCCTTGTTGCTCCAAAAAACATCCATGCTGTGCGCAACATGATTGAAGATGATCGAGATGTGACTTATCGTGAGATAGAGGCATCCTTAAGCATATCGAAGACCGCAGTACATTGCAAGAATATTTAGCTGTGAAAAAGATCTGTTCCCGATAGATTCCGCATAATTTGACCGACACTCAAAAACAGGCTCGTGTCAGCTGGTCTAAGGAAATGCTCAAAAAATTGGAGTGAGAACATGCAAAATCCGAATACAACATAGTAGCAGGAGACGAAACTTGAATATATCCGTATGAGCCGCAAACTAAGTAACAATCAACTGTTTAGGTGGCCCAAGATGAACCGAATTCAACAAAAGTGGTTCGTTCGCGAAGCACTTCCAAGAAAATGATCACGTTTGATGATCACATGTTTCTTTGGTTATACTGGACATGTTGCAACCATTGCTTCAAAGGATCGAAGAACAGTTAATGTCGAATGGTACACAACAATTTGTTTGCCAGAAGTCATCGATGAAATCAGAAAAAACAACCAAAAACGTCGCATCATTCTTCATCATGACAATGTCAACTCTCACATCAAATAATTGATTATTTGAAGGAAAAAAATATCGAATTAATGTCTGATTGCCCATATTCACCTGCTTTATCGGCTAACTACTTTATTTGTTTCCGAATGTCAAAAAAACAACATCCGTGAACAGCGATTTTAATCACCTCAAGAACTTGTCGAATCTTTCCAAAACCATGTTTTTGAGGTACCAACTTCAGAGTGGCAAAAATATTTGGGGCCATGATTAACTGAGTCAATCATCGCTCCTGATGAGATTAACATGGTTAGCAAAACGCGCGTCGAGCGCAAAAATAAAGTGTTTGGTGTAGTGGTGATATATACTGAGTAGTGTCATTGTGCCAAAGATTCCACATTCCCAACATAACTTAAGCCAAACACTAAACCGGATATTTTAAATGATAGGTACTTTATGGGGAGATATTGATCGCCAAAAACAGAGGAAGAGCTTTGGAGATATTTGCAACTAAAACCTGACATTTCTCTTTATATATTATTTCTGTGAAAATTGAATTTAAGGAAAAAATAACACTATTTTAAGATTCTTCCACTAGAAGGATGCAGAATCGGACGTATAAATATTCGAGAATTGGTTCGAAGGCATGCAAAAGTGTATAAATCTTAAATGCGAATATTTTGAGAAACAATGTGTATGAAAAAATTTGCTTTCTTTTGTTGTTTTTGTAAAAACTTAAAAGGTAGCCCTCGTATGTTAGATAAGTTAGAAGATCTCCCATTGATCTCTGCCTACGGAAGCCATATTGATGGTCGGTAATAATGTTAAATCCTTCAAGATTTTTAAAAGATGCTGATGCATAACTTTCGATATTATTGAAAGCAGTGTGACTGGTGGGCAGTTCTTTGGCTTCTTGCCTTTTAAAAGCAGTGCAAATTTTTGGTAGTTATTCGGCAAAGTCTTCTTGGCATTTTCGAGTATTGGCTGAACGCATTTTTTGAATACTATAAGAGGTATTCCTTCAGCGCCAGAAGTTTTTTTGCTGTCTAGCTTCATTAAAATACGTTTTATGATATGCTGTCCCAAGACAATATCGGGCATCCTTGACTGCACTATCGATGTAGTTGTTGGTGTATCTAGCCGTGCAAGTAACAGTATAGTGGATTTACTGAAATTTCAATTAAGGACCTGAAATTGTTGGGGCAGAGAAGAAGTTTGTTTTTAATTCTTTAATGGTGTGAATCTTTCGTTTCGTCGATAATTTTTTTGCATCTGTTCCTGCCACGAGCAAAGATGTGTAGATTAATGACGTTAGAATTTTCACACCACTATCGATAGGCAAGATGTCTAAAAACAAAAGCTTCTACGCATTTCAGGTGGCACTCAGGCTTGCCTTTGGAAGGGCATTTCTTCGAAAAAAGAACGTAAACTTTCATACCAGCCGAAACCGCTAGGTCGGTTGACATCAACTATCGTAAAATAAAATCCATTACCGCCCATTCATACTTAATAATAATTAGGTAATTAGACCCTTTTTATACCGTTTACAAGTTAATGATATAAAGTGTGGAATTCATGCAGAAGAATTTGCTGGACTCAGTGGACGCTGGTACATCTCACCGTTAAGTGCGCGGATGGGAATCACGAAGAATAATATATGGTACGTTTTTCGGTTAAAGAAGATCATCCAGTTCATATAGCAATTAATTGCTTTGTTTATCATAGCTTGACATACAATTAGCACAGCATTTCCCACACGTCACTCACGTGACATCCCTCATAAGTTCAAATAAACAAATGACATTTAATTAGCGCGTATTATAAAATTATCGATTTATCGTTAATTGGGTTAACAGAGAACTTATGAACGTTTGCGAATATAATCAAGAGGTAATAATATAATAATCGCATGTATGCACAAACCAATCTTGTTGAAATTAACGCCATTACGTATAGGGTTAATACACGTATAATATTGGCAATAATAGTGTATTTGTCCGGTCATGTTGAACTATACAAATATATATATATATATATATATATATATATATATATATATATATATATATATATATATATATATATACACAGTCGACACTGTTTATAGTGAAACTCTATATAGTGAAAAATTCTTTATAGTGCAATTTTTCCAAGACCTAGAATATTTTAATGAAATTTCATGTAAAAAGCCCTGCATATAGTGAATCTGTAAAATAATAAGACTCTATATAATAAATTTTTTACCGGAATTTTATGTATAAATTTTTATGCATTTATTGAGATCTTGGCCATTTCGGGTTTCCCATTTTTATCTAACATTAGCACGATTTCCATTTTTATGACGCATTTTTTTGAAAAGGTTCTTAACGCGTTTATAACGCCTAATGGTTGGCAATAAATCAGGTAGAGTTGTGTGAGAAACCCGGGGAATAACTCATTTTATAGAAACCCGGGGAAAAACCCATTTTATAGTCGAGGCCTAGTAATTCGCAAATTCAGGTTCAGTTTCTTTTTGTTTAAGAATCAAGTAAGATGTCCAAGCGAGTGTGTTTAAGTTTAGCTGAGAAAATTAAAGTTTTGGAGGAAGTTGATACAGGCTGCAAAAAAATTGATTTTGCATACAAAATTTGGTGTTTCTCCAAGTTGCGTCTCTCTGATAATAAAAAGTCGCGACAGTATCATCAAGAAACCTAGTGTTCCAAGCAGTCGAAAACGAGTACGGGTGAGTAATTACGAGGATGTAAATGAAGCAGTTTTACGATCCCGTACGCATCAAAACGTACCAATATCGGGAAATTTAATAAAGCAAAAGGCTCTACAATTTGCTAAAGAATTTAACTGCGTTAATTTTCAAGCTAGTGAAGGGTGGTTGAGTGCCTGGAAAACTCGCAATTCAATTGTTTTCAAGACGGTGTCTGGCGAGAGTGCAAGCGTTAGTCAGGAGGACTGTGAGATTTGGACTGAAACTGTTTTAAAAAGTGCATTGAAAAAGTACGAGCCAAAAAACGTTTAAAATTGTGATGAAACCGGTTTGTTTTTATAATGTTTGCCAAATAAAACTTTTGCTTTTAAAAGTGATAAATGTTTTGGTGTTAAAACAAGTAAAGAAAGGGTGACACTTATGGTCGGAGCAAATATGGATGGCAGAAAAACTGAAATTACTGCTCATAGGTAAAAGCAAAAATCCCCGTTGTTTAACAGGAGTTAAATCTCTGGAGTTAGATTACACCAATAATAAAAAGGCATGGATGACTTCTGAGATTTTCGAAAGATGGATCAAAGAAGTGGACACGAAAATGAAAAGCCAAAAGCGAAAGATTGTGATGTTTATAGACAATTGTCCTGCACATCCAGTTACTGTAAGTAAAAAATTAAGGAATATTGAATTGATCTTTATATATTATAAAAAACATAAAACATCATTACCGAAACAGAATTGTTCACAAAATTGTTAATGCGATTGATAACAACCTTCCAGTCCAAAAATTGCTTACCCTTAAAGAGTGTATAACCGAAGTCGCTAAAGTATGGAGTGAAAATGTTTCTCAGAAAACTATCAAAAACTGCTTTTCTAAAGCAGATTTTACTGAAAAAATTGACGAATGGGAAGAAGAAGACGAAATGGATCTCGCTACCTTAAAAAGGCAATGGGGTATTCTACAAAAAACTGCTACCGTCGACGCAGATTTTTTACTTGAAGATTTCTTAGAAATCGACAATGATGTTGGCACGACAGATCTCCCAACTGACCAAGACATAATTGACGATATAAAAAGTATAGAAGATCATGAAGAAGAAACTGAAACCGGGGAATGTCCTGCTAAATTTAGTGAAAATGAAATAAGAAATGCATTTGACATTGTGCGAATTACTCTCAGGGGACAGGAAAGTGTACCTGATCAAATCTTTATGCATTTGAATAAATGCGAGAATTTTGTTGAGCAACAATTATTTTTCAAAAGTAATGTTCAAAAGAAAATAACTGATTATTTTTCCTAGGACGTATGTACGTAGTATGTACATATGTATTAACAGATTTTGTATTATTCTTTTTATTTCGTATGTAGTACATACATACATAAAGTCCGTACGTTATATCTTTACACGTGCGTCATAGTTTTCAGGCAATATCCCAGACGACTATTATATTTTTTGTGTCTTTTTACCAATACCTACGATTTATTGGTGAAAAGAGACAAATAATATAATAGTCGTCTGTTATATGGCTTGAAAACTATGACGCACGGGTAAAGATATCACGTACGGACTTTATGTATGTATTTAGCCCTGGACATGCTATGTACTATTTAAACTTTCAAATGTTTAATAAAATCTTTTCTAATAATTCAATTTTTCATTTTTTTTTGTTGCTTGTACCTGATAAAATACAAGTAAATGATTACCAGTATAAAATACATACATAGCAATATATACGGATTTTTTCTTTATATAGTGAAAAACTTTCTATAGTGAAATTTCGGTCAACATTTTGGTCTTTCACTATATAGAGTGTCGACTGTATATATATATATATATATATATATATATATATATATATATATATATATATATATATATATGTATATATATATATATATATATATATATATATATATATATATATATATATATATATATATATATATATATATATATATATATATATATATCTCGGTCGGAACTTAACACATTTTCATTAATTGGGGACGACGATATGAAAGACTTCAATAACTACTATAACTATATGAGGAAAAATGGCACCTATGGAACGAGCCTAGAGATACTTGCCCTCTCGGAAACCCAGAATAGCAACTTTCATATCTTCTCAAAACAACGAAGAACAAGAGATACAAAAATAACTTTTAGGGACAAGCCAACAATAATAAGCACAAGAAAACACACCGAAACTATTTACCTTCTACTAACAGGCAACCCAATGTCGGGACACTTTGAGCTTCTGACACCACAAAACACTAAAAACATCCCAAACAACAGTAGACCAATAAAAGAAGCATCGGGCGAGCGACGTAACGGTCTAGGACGTCGCGGGAAATGGCAGCTCGACCAAAACGATGAAGACCGGGCAACTGACAATGGACCTGCCAAAAGTGTTGTGCCGGCGAGTAAACCGACACCCACCAAGGCGGGAAAATCAAGGCAACGCATGAGTTATACTACAGGAACAAACGAACACACCATGCGTTGCTTTAATAAAAGCACAAGTCCTGACAAAGAAACCACTGAGAAGGGAATCACTCGCCGCCTAGACCCACCACCATCAATCCCAAACGCAACCGACGAAGTATTTAATCAAAAACTCCCGCAACGACAAAGAAATCCCAACAGCACAAAACCAAAATTCAAACGGCAAATAAGAATAGAAAACCAAATCAATAACATCAGGAGATATCTAGGACACCTTACCCAGTTTATCAACAGGAACGTGTCCAAACGAGTCACGCAGAGTATAAACAAGATCAAGTCCGGGTCTCCCAACAGAACACTGCCAGAAATCCTGGATACTCTGAAACAAAAATTATCCGTATATGCCGCAAGACTTCGTAGATACAAAGAACCAAACGAGAGGAAAGATACCAACAACCTCTTCCGAAGAAGCCAAACACAGTTCTACCGGAAAACTATGCACAGCAAACAGACAGCAGTGACCGAACCATCAAACAAACAAGAACTCACAGATCATTGGAAAAGTATCTGGTCAGAACCCAAAACTACCCAATAATAACACCCCCTGGATCAAAGCCAAAGAAGGCAAAGATAAACATGTGACAGAACAGGAAAATTCCACATTAACTACTGTGGGACCAAAGAGCATGATGAGGCGCCTGGATGCAAGAAGTTCCGGAGGTAGAATGGCCCCCCGTTCGGATCTCCGGGTAGGGGCTGGTTCGGAGGCGTCGACTTGCAGACATCATAATTTTAAGATAGATTTTTGCAATATACGAGGTATAAACTCGAACATAAATTCAGTGCATCAACACCTGCAATCAGATAAACCTCATGTACTCGCTCTATGTGAAACCAAGGTCAGTCCATCGACCAGCACGGTCAACTATCTTTATTCTGGGTACGACTTCTATTCCCGATTTAGGCGTAACTTTGGAATCTGTCTTTTTGTCAGAAGCGACCTCTCTTGTCAACGAGAAGAAGCTCTGGAGCCCCCAAACTTTGATGTTATGTGGTTAAAAATAACGACTCAACAAACCACAAGGTTCATCTGTATCCCGTATCGACCACCAAGTGATACCAATTTTCGAACAGTTTTCGCTTCTCTTGCAGACACCATCGATCATTTACAAAGTAACTATCCAAGTGCCGAAATTGCCATCCTGGGCGACTTTAATGTCCACAATATCAACTGGCTCAAATATTCAAATACTACCGACGAACAAGGTAGTGAAGCTGAATCATTCTCAATCAGTTATGGCTTAACTCAGCTTATTGACGAACCAACACGGATCCCTGATCGAGACGGAGAGTTCGCCAGTCTTCTTGATCTGTTTTTAACCACCAATCCGGAGATTTACACGGTCACCGTAAATCCGCTGTTAGGTTCTTCCGACCATAAACTGCTTTCGACATCGAGTATCCTGCCAATCAGTGACAGAGAGGCGCCTAGGCCGCGCAAGATTTGGCACTACAAATCTGCTAAATGGGAAGATCTCATGGAATACTTTCGAACTTTTCCTTGGATGGACGTTTGTTTTCGATCCGATAACCCATCTGAGTGCGCCAGGGAGGTCTCCGATGTTATTTTGGCTGGTATGGAAGCTTACATCCCTTTTTCGAAGAAATGCTCCTCCAACGGCCCTTTTTCGAAGAAATGCTCCTCCAACGCCTTGGTTCGACCGAAAATGCAAAGAAGCTGTTGCTTCTAAACATATTGCCTACCGACAATGGCGTGAAAATCCTAACACCTTAAATCGAAACATCTTTGTTCATGCCCGGAACAGATGCAAGGGAATTATCGACGAAACCAAGGAGGCACACAATCAACGAATTAGAAACAAACTTCTCGCTTGTCCCAACAATTCCAGGTCCTTTTGGGCAGTCGCTAAGGCAGTTAGTCAAAATTTTACCAAAACCACCATACCACCACTCACACGGCCAGATAATTCCATTGCAACCACACCTGTTGAGAGAGCGAACTTGTTGGCTGAACTCTTTGCTTCACATTCTACTGTCGATTTCCAAGGAAAAACACCACCTACTATTCCCATATTGCAGTCAAGGATGCCCGATGTTGTCTTCAGACAGCGCATCATAAAGCGTATTTTAATGAAGCTAGACACCAAGAAGGCTTCTGGCGCTGACGGAATACCTGCCATAGTTCTCAAAAACTGTGCAAGGGAACTAACACCAGTTTTCTGTAGACTTTTTAACCTATCCTACAGAAAGGGAATATTTACGTCCTGCTGGAAATGTGCCACGGTTCAGCCGATACCTAAAAAAGGTAAGAAGACCTTGCCAAATAACTACCGACCAGTTGCACTGCTTTCAATAATATCGAAAGTCATGGAAAAGGTTATCAATGAGCATCTTCTAAAATATCTTGAACGATTCAATATTATTAGCGATCACCAATATGGTTTTCGTAAACATAGATCAACAGGAGATCTTCTGACTTATGTAACACATGTTTGGAGCAACGCAATTGAACACTTTGGAGAATCTCGAGCGGTTGCTCTTGACATATCCAAGGCATTCGACCGTGTTTGGCACGATGGACTGTTGGCTAAGTTGCGCTCTTATGGTATGTCTAAAAGGTTCTGTTTGTGGCTCTCATGTTTCCTCAGAGAGCGTTCTTTACGAGTGGCGGTCGACGGATTTCTTTCCAACACCCTCACTATCAACGCCGGTGTGCCCCAGGGCTCCATACTGTCTCCTACTCTCTTTCTCATTTACATTAACGATCTGCTGGAAAAGACCGGGAATCCAATCTATAGCTTTGCAGATGACAGTACGCTTGTCTCTTCATTCACCTTGAACGCTCGGACATCGGCTGCTCAGGCGAATATCCGCAGACAGCAGGAGGTCGTTCAACTTAACAAAGACCTGGAAGAAATTGTATCTTGGGGTGACAGTAACCAAGTGGAATTTAACGCTACAAAAACCCAAGCGGAAGTTTTTTCTAAAAAAGTTAACGTTGCTGAACCCGACATAGTTATGTCGGGGCACTCCATTCCCCTAGCATCGTCGCTCAATTTGTTGGGCGTTAGTTTGGGAGCAAATATGTCTTGGCATGAACATGTTGCAGGCATAGCAAGGAGAGCTTCTCAAAAATTGGGAATATTATTTAGAACCAGAAAGCTTTACACCCCACAGCAACTGTTAATTCTTTACAAAGCCCAAATTCGACCAACTATGGAATACTGCTCCCACGTTTGGGGCTCCGCTCCCAAACATACACTGCATTTGTTGGATTCTGTTCAGAGAAGAGCGGTCCGTCTGATTGGGGACCCGGAATTGACCGGCGGCCTTGATTCGCTGGAACATCGAAGAACGGTTGGCGACTTGAGCCTGTTCTACAAGTATTTTCATGGAAAGTGTTCGAAGGATGTAGCCCGCTTAATTCCTCCCAAAGCGGTGCATGTTAGAAATACACGTCGCGCTGGTGCTTCGCATCCGTATGAGGTTCAGATTGTTACTACTCCGCATACGACGCTTTTCAAGCAATCTTTTATATGGAGAACGTCATCCCTTTGGAATAATTTACCCAGCGCTGTGTTTCCCACCGAGTACAATTTACAGCGATTCAAGAACAACGTGAATCGCTTTTTTTTTTTTTTTTTTTTTTTTTTTTTTTTTTCTTTTTTTTTTTTTTTCTTTCTTTTTTTTTTTTTTTTTTTTTTTTTTTTTTTTTTTTTTTTTTTTTGTTCCGCACTCGTGCCGCTCCTGGAGCGCTTTAGGGACTTCCCTGCAGCACGTGTGCTAGACCAATAAAAAAAAAAAAAAAAAAAAAATATATATATATATATATATATATATATATATATATATATATATATATATATATATATATATATATATATGGGACATTTCGCGTCAACGAGGCCGTCCCAATACCCAAAATAAAATTAACGAAAAAAAAATTCAAGGGTGTCAATTTCTTCATCGAAACGTAAGCTTTCAAATGCAACTTGGCCCTTGTGAAAAAAATCAAAATGGCGGCTAGAGACAAAAAAATTATAATTTCTAAGCGGAGTTAACTGAACTTCGAAACTGAGACAAAATGCAATATTGATGTAATAGTTAGAGTAACCAACATAATTTTATGTAATACGAATATGGCGGATCCAATATGGCGCCTGAAACCGAAAATTACTCAGATCAGAAAAATCTCACTGCAAAATCTCCATAATTGTTCATCTTTCTTCTAATTTTCGGTTTTAGGCGCCATATTGGATCCGCCATGTTGGTATTTACATAAAATTATGTAGGTTACTCTAACAATTACATCAAAATTACATTTTGTCTCAGTTTTGAAGTTCAGTTAACTCCGTTTAGAAATCATGATTTTTTTGTTTCTAGCCGCCATCTTGTTTTTTCAAAAGGGCCAAGTTGCATTTGAAAGTTTACGTTTCAACTAAAAAAATTGACAGCCTTGAATTTCTTTTTCGTCAATTCTATTTTTGGGGATTGGGGTGGTTCCGTTGACGCGAAACGACCTATGTATATATATATATATATATATATATATATATATATATATATATATATATATATATATATATATATATATATGTTGAATATAAAGACAAAGGATGGGACATGAAACGAATATATTAGGAAAAAAACTAAACTAACTGATGTAAAAGAACATATAGCAAGCCTAAAATGGAGATGAGCTGGACATACAATGCGACAACCGGACAATCGTTAGAATAGGAAGATGCAGGATTGGCGACCCTGGTTGGGAAAGAGATCAAGGGTCGAACCTCAGACCAGGTGGAAAGACGATCTAAAACTTACAGCCGGCCTAGCGTGGTCACGAGAAGCACAGGACCGAGATAAGTAGAGAACAAAAGGGGAGGCCTATGTCTGACAATAGATGTAAAATGGCTATGAAGAAGAAAAAGAACATATAACATATATATATATATATATATATATATATATATATATATATATATATATATATATATATATATATATATAAATATATATATTGTAACGTGTGCACTTCGCCCCGAATTGACAGCGTCAATTTGTGGAGTGTCAATTTTCACTTCGCCCACACCTTGAGGCGCACCTTTTACAGCCCCGTTTTAATTTCGGAGAATGGATTGAGTGAATACTGATTTTAAAAGAACTAAAGAAATTAAACATACACTAGCTCAGTTTTTCTTGGTAGAGTAATATGGGTAAGAGATAATTTTTGTACGTCTTTTTGGAATTAGTTTCTATCGTTGTTAAAAAAATTTTGGTTGTACTAATTTTTGGGCACCATTCATTTTAAAATAGAAAGGATCTACTTTCAGCTAAAAAAAATGAAAAAATACTGAGGTGTTATGCAGTTGTTAAGAAAAAGAATTTGTCTGTTACAACCCTTTTATCCTGAAAAGTAAGATAGGTGTACAGTGAAACACTAGCTTTAATCAACAGAAAGAAAATTTATTAATGATTTAAACTAAAAGTTCTAACTCTTGCAGTTTAGTAATTACAAAAACTTTAGCCTAAAAGGTAGTTATTACTAAATAGAGTTCTTAAATCAGATATTTTGCTTTTAATATTTTGCTACACCCGATATTGAAGATTCGTGACGTTCACTTCACGATTTATCAGTTCAATTCGGTGTTAAATCACTTATCTGCGGGAAATAGGTCTACTGATGTATATATTGGTTACTTCCGGTTTTCCCACGGGCTTCTAGGCCTTAAACTGAACACTTAAAAACCGCTTTCACACATTCCATCACTAATTTATCGGTACTGCTTCATGACGAGAAGAGCCTACAACGGCTACTTCATGTTAAAAAACAAAGCCCACTACGGCTTCACTTTAAAAAAACTCGTACTCGACTTGGCTCTCAATAAAATTGACGAAGCCTCTACTGCGGCTGGATGGACAAAGCCTGGCTGCGGCTTGATCGGAGAAGAAGCCAACTACGGCTACTGGTTGCAGAACAGCCTTCTGCCACTACATGTTGGAAAGAACCTCGGCGGCGGCTTGATGGGAACAAGCCCTCTCTGCGGCTTGAAAGGAAAAAAGCCTCGATCTGCGTTCTGCAGACCCTTAAATAATCCGTGAGAACTACGTCTCTAAGATGGCTACGCCATACATATATATATATATATATATATATATATATATATATATATATATATATATATATATATATATATATATATATATATATATAAACTTGATTGGTTTTTCTTGGGTACTTAGGTTCTTTTGGAAAATACAAACTAGTTTATTTGACGTTTCGCCTTATTTTTTTAGGCATTTTCAAAAATTCTTTATTTTTTAATATTTATTCTAAAATTAGAAAACACAAGGTTAAAATCTTTTAAGCCAAATTACACTTTTAAAAACATATAGCATTTTTACGCACACTCGGATATTTAAAATATTACACCATAACAAAAATATAAAACAATTTACTAACGTGTATATACCCTGAAAGTCAACTATTTGTGTGTTTGTGAATTTCAAACATTTGTTTTTCAAGAGATTCGTAGATGATTGTTTATTAGCAGCCCAAAATGATAAAATTACCGAAATTCTATACAAACTTAATAGCTTCCACAAAAAAATTACAATTTACATCAGAAATTGAAAAGGATGGTAAAATAAATTTTCTAGACCTGACTCTTATCAGAAAGCAAGATAAAATCCTTACAGAGTGGTACACAAAACCTTCTTGGTCAGGGAGATATTTGAATTTTCACTCTAGTCATGCAATGTCCCAGAAAATCAGCGTTATAGTGGGCCTAACAGACCGAGCAATAAAATTGACTTCCCCTGAACTAAGACCAGACGCGCTAAAAAAGTAAAAAACTGTCTTAATACAAAACAATTTCAAAGAGAATGACATCAATCGAACAATAAAAAAGAGAATATACAAGTTTTATAATAACTCAAAAAACAACACCAAAAATAGTAAATAAAACTGTGATAAATTTTTACCACTTCCTTATACAAAAGAACTTTCTGAGAAGCTGAAATGGGTCTTGAAAAAATATAACATTATAGTTTGCCATAAAACTCAAAATAAACTAAGTTCATTATTTACAAACTTAAAAAGCCATATCCCCACAATGAATGAATCTAATGTTGTGTATGCAATACCGTGTGCGAATTGTCCGAAGAAATATAGTGGCATGACTTCTCAGTTACTAAAAAACAGACTAAATGGACACAAATATACTAGGAATGCTTCCACTGCCCTTAGTAATCACGAAGCAGAAGAAAAACATGACTTTAAATTCAATGAAACCAAGGTCCTCTGCAAAGAGCGGAATTATGCCAAACTACAAATCAAAGAGATGATTGAAATAAAAAAAGATGAAAACACTGTGAATGATAGGAGTGACATAAAAGGAATCAGTCATATCTACACAAATTTAATTAAAAAATAAACACGCTGGCATGCATATCCTCTTAATAATACAAAATGGTATATATACTTAACATCAATAATAGTTATTTCGTTAAGACACCCATTATAGATAATAAAATTTTAAAAAAATCAGTAAAAAATACGAGACACGATATGCTGAAAGAAATACAGAATTTGAAATTCACACAAACACACAAATAGTTGACTTTCAGGGTATATACACGTTAGTAAATTGTTTTATATTTTTGTTATGGTGTAATATTTTAAATGTCCGAGTGAGCGTAAAAATGTTATATGTTTTTAAAAGTGTAATTTGACTTAAAAGATTTTAACCTTGTGTTTTCTAATTTTAGAATGAATATTAAAAAATAAAGAATTTTTGAAAATGCCTAAAAAAATAAGGCGAAACGTCAAATAAACTAGTTTGTGTTTTCCAAAAGAACCTAAGTACCCAAGAAAAACCAATCAAGTTTATGTAAACAAAAGGTTCAACAGAAAAATTATTATATATATATATATATATATATATATATATATATATATATATATATATATATATATATATATATATATGTATATATATATATATATATATATATATATATATATATATATATATGTATATATATATATATATATATATATATATATATATATATATATACATATATATATTCTAGCCGCTACTCGGTCCTTCCAAACCCTTCGTCTTAGATTTCGTTCCATCATATATACAGTCTGTCAAGTAAAAACGTGACCGCTCGTATTCTTGAACAAATGTTTCGAGAAAATTTTTTGCCATCAATTATCTTAGTAAATTGTCCAATCACCTCCTGCATCAATAAGCGCCTGGCATCTTCGAGACAAGCTGTCGACGAGATTTTCTCTATACTCTACCAATTTTTCGAATCCCGCCAGACAACTAAATCAAACTCCTCAAAGTCTTTTCTCTGACCTTTCTTTTTACAAGCGACCAAACGTTTTCAATAGAGTTGGCGTCTGGCGATTGTCAGGGTCACTCTAGTATCTTATCGTAGGCCCAAGCGAGTCGCTTCACAACGTAATTTTCGCCCAGCAAAAGTTCCTTCAACGTGGAATTCGACATCATGAGCACGAAGATGTTGTCGAATGGTCTCACGGGACACATTCAAACCCGATTTTCTTAATTTTGCCGCTTCTTGACGCAGCGTCAATTTAGAGTCCCGTGAAAACAAAGACACGATTCGTTTTTTTAGACTTTTAGAGTGACTTTGCCTACTGTGCTACGTTTTAGCAAGTCGTCGACATTTTTCGTCTCGTTAAAATGATTTAGCCATTTGTTCACAAACAATACCGACTTTTTAATATATTTAGAGGTTGTGGAATATATCATTTTGGGTCCCTTTAGATAGGAACAAAGAAAGATTTCCTCGAACCGACGCGCAAATAAGTGGCTCATTACGTGATTTCGACGATAGTTCGGAATCGACTGATACTTTTACTAAAAGCGTCGTAGACAAAGGTTTCCTCTACCTTTGTTGAATTGCTAGAATCGCATCTACCAAAAAATTAATTATAGCAGACAGAATGCTGATTTTCTACTCTTTTCAATAATACCAAAAAACATTTGGATTTCTAAAATGTTTTACTTATTAAAACGGTTTTACTCAATAGAACCGTTTTTCCTCGCTCAGCAACATACTCGTTGCGCGCTATTCATCCCTATATCGGAACTTGAGCCGTCAACATCTCTGCTATACTTGCTCACTAATTACGTCATCGGAAAATGGATACCACCCCGGAAGAAACGGCACAAGTCATTACTCTAATGCAAGAAGGGCATAGCCAACGTGTAGTCGCTGCGCAACTACACCTGAGCCACTTAGCTGTCTCTAGAGTCTATAAGCGTTACCAAGAAACCGGCACCCTTACACGGAGACCAGGATCAGGAAGAAGAAGATGTATCTCGGAGCGGGACGACCACTTCATTGCAAACACCACGTCAAGAAATAGTCACTTGATCGGCGTTGAGGCCCAGCAGGAACTCCGACAGGTTCGTGGTCGGGCGTGAACAGTCAGAAGAAGACTTAAAGAAGCTAACCTAACCTCGAAGAGACCAGCTAACGGACTCAGATTGGTAGCAGCTCAACGACAAGCGTGACTCAGAATGGCCCGAAAACATGTCGACTGGACCTTAAGAGCAATGGCGCTCCGTTTTATTCTCCGACGAGTTCCAAATGTGCCTACATGGCAATTGTGGAAGAAGGCGAGTCTATAAGAGGTCTGTGGAGCGCTATGCACAATGCTGCATTACTGAAACGGTCGCCTACGGAAAGGGTTCCGTGATGGTGGCATCTCACTGGATGCTAAAACCGATTTAGTTTTCATGACTGATGAGACTCGTAGCGGTATATTAATTGCTCACCGGTATATCAGGGAGATCCTGCAGGAACATGTCGTTCCTTACGTTTGGCGATAGCTCCGTGCTAATGTACAACAATGCGAGGCCACATGATGCTGCATCGGTGCGGCAGTACCTGGCGGAAGTGGAAATACCCACATTAGAAAGGCCTGTGCCAATTCAATCGAGCACATGTGAGATGAGCTCAAAAGAAGGATTCGAGCCAGAAATCCATCCCCTGCATCGCTGAGGGACTTAAAGGTTGCAATGGCGCAAGAGTGGAAAAGAATCCCATAAACAAGCTCACCCGCTCCATGGAAAACCGGCTGGAAGTAGTAATAGGAGCTAGGGGTAGAGAGAGGTAATACAAAATATTGATTTTGATTTTTATCAATAAATTTACATGTCAAACTTAAATCTGTAATTTTTTCTTTCTCTTACCCCTATTTTCAATTCTTATTCTCCTTGTTTCGCCTTTAAATCAATTTAAGCAGTAAAAAGCATGAGGAATCCTATGAAATGGTATCATTAGAATAGCTATGGAACGCCCGAAAAAGATGGAGATTGGAAGTCGGAAAACGTTGTATATACATATATATATATATATATATATATATATATATATATATATATATATATATATATATATATATATATATATATATATAATTTGATTATCAATTTACAATATTTGTACTTTATATAAAACACGTTGACGACTTCAATTCCTATCTTTTAGCAAGTAGTCTGTAATAGAGTAACTTTACCGGCTAAATAGATTGTATATTAAATCACCATTTTTCCAAGAGCTTGATGAAAGTTTTGCTATTATTCGCGAATTACAGCAAAAAAATCTCTCCCCTTTTTTGCCTCAAGCTTTCATATTATCTTTTTTTTAATATACTTAAAAAATCACCCTATCTTTATTTTATACAAAAGAAAGGGAAAACAATTTTTCTTGGAAATTTGTTTTCGTTCGCCAATATAGCCTGTTGAAAATGGGTAACCTCGGCATTGAACTCTCAATGTTTTTATTACAAGACACAAATTCGGAATTTGTCAACGATGTTATATTAGTTGGGGACTTCTAATCATAAATGTCTGTTGGTAATTTAAAATATTTTTAAATGAATTTATTGCGTTCTTTTTCTAATAAAAATGACTCTATTATACTTCACATTCAAATAGATTATACAAAGTATGATTCTTTTTTTTGAGGAATATTTTTTTAACGTTACAATAATACTGTGACAAAATCATTGATGTATGCGAGGAGTAAAATGGGCCTCAAAATAGGCTCTTTTTCATTATATATCACAAAAAGTGAGTGATTCTACACACATTTTTACTTTTTCTCTAATAGTCACAGTTTTCAGTTTGTCCATTAAATTTTTTGTTTATGAAGTCGAAAGCCTTAGTGAGGTTAAACAGTATGGATATTACCTAATTTCCTTTGTCAACCTGTTCATACACGTATTTATAAAAACTAGCAGATGCAGTCTATACAAAATGCCCTGAACGAAAACCATCTTTTCCATTGGAGAGAATATTGTAGTTTCGACGAACCTAATTATTAACTCATAAACTATTTTATTCGAAAATTTTAGAAAAAAATTTTCAACGTTATTTCAATCTCCATTTCTGTAAATAGGGGCGACTACTGCTATTTTTAGCAAATTTGAAAAAGTGGTCCACAGAACGATAAATGGAGAAAAAAAAATACCAGAGGAATGGTCAAAAGCTTATATAGTATCTATATTTAAAAAGGGAGACCGCAGAAAATGCACAAACTATAGAGGCCTAAGCATAATATCCAGTATGGGACGTTTGTATGGAAAAATTATTAAAAATATCATGGAGGAAAATATAAAAGGAAAAACTGGAGAAGACCAAGTAGGCTTTACGGCCGGAAAATCATGTATAGACCACATATACACTATAAAACAAACAATGGAAAAAAAAAAAACTGGCAAAGAATAGAGAAGTTCATCTAGCCTTCATAGACATAAGAAAGGCCTATGACTCAGTACCAAGACAAAGATTATGGAACGCAATGAAAGAAATAGGCATTGACAAAGAACTAATATATGCAGTAAAAGCTCTCTACGAAAACAACGCCGTGAACATAAAAATAGAACATAAAATAGGGAAGAGACTCCAAACATCAAAAGGCCTATTACAACTACATCCCCAACACTATTCAAAATATACCTCGAACAAACATTAAAAAAATGGAAGCAAAAATGTAGTGGAATGGGAGTCCCAATACGAGAAGATTACTTATATACTCTAAGTTTCGCAGACGACCAAGTAATCATAGCGCAAGATGAGGAAGACCTCAGTTATATGATAAGAAAACTGAAAGAAGAATACACTAAAGCAGGATTAGCAATAAACTTTGATAAAATGGAATATCTAACAACAAAGGAGGGAAACGTGGAGAATCTAGAAGTCGATAACGAAACAATAATCAAAGGAACCGATAGATTTAAATATTTAGGAACCATCATTTCAAAAAATGCAACATCAGAAGAAGAGATTAAAGCTAGATTAGGACAAACGAGGACATGCATAAGACAATTAAATTCGATCCTGTCGGACAAGCACATTACAAAGAGAAACAAAACACGCATATACAAATCAATAATACAAAGCATAATGACATACGGGTCAGAAACATGGACGATCAACAAAAGAAATAAATCTAAAATTAACGCGGTAGAGATGGAGTATTGAAGAAGATGTTGTAGAGTGACACGTATGGAGAGAATAACAAATGAAGAAATAAGAAGCAGAATGAACATCAAAGAGAACGCAATAAACACCATTGAAGAAAAACGATTTAAATGGTATGGACACATCAGACGGAGCGAAGACAATAGGTGGATAAAGAAAATAACGGAGTGGAGCCCTATAGAGAATATATATATATATATATATATATATATATATATATATATATATATATATATATATATATATATATATATATATATATATATATATATATGGAAAAGTGCCATTTAATAGGGATGGATAAATCAAATACAATAAAATATCGTACTTCTCTTTTGTTTTCAAACCAAAAACCCACGGTCCATCTATTCGTCTACAATGGTTTAGATTGTTTTGCACCGGCGCATCGTTATCTTCAGCTTCAGGTTGTTGATCACTTTGTAAGAGCCTTTCCCTATTATATTTTGGGCGACCCGTGAATCGCGCTTCGTATATTGGTCTAATATTTTCAACATTATTTCAATCTCCATTTCTGTAAATAGGGGTGACTACTACTACTTTTAGTAAATTTGGGAAAGTGCCACTTAATAGGGATTGATAAATTAAATACAATAACAGTTAAGGCAAATTTTTTAAAATCAACGCCACAAGAATTAATCTTTTGTAACGTGAGCACAACATACTGAGTTTTCGTAGTTTGGAGAGGTTGTGTGAGGAAGTGATATGGTTAAGCGAAAGATATTTTCACATTTTTCTTGCACTACAGTAAAGAAATAGTGATCAAACTCATTTGCTAATGATTTGCCATCAGAACAAGTTTTCCTCTTTATATATAAATGAATGTTTATCCCTTTTCTGATCTGGAATATTATTAGTAGTATTCATATTTTTTGGTAACATTATCAGCATTACTTATTCTAAGTTTATAAAAAATTGTCTTTGCCTGTCGTAAAAGCTTTTTATATTTAGTTTTTTGCGTCTTAAAACGTAATTGTTTCTCTGGATTATTTGAGTTTTCTGCATATCGCTATGCCTTGCTTAAAACTTCCTTTTCATTTTTTTAAATTTTGGTCAATCTGACCGAATATTTTTTAAATATCTTCGTTTTTTTAAAGGGACAAGGGGCATTATAGCACCAGACAATGCAGTCCACAAAAATTGAAAAGCGTTGTTAAGATCTAGATTATATATGAGCATTTCCGTAAATTGTTGATATGTTAGCAGTTCAAAAAAGAGAGAAACTTTTTTTGAAAGTGGCACCCATTAGACTTGATTTAAATCGTTCCTTGAATCTCCAGAAACAATTATTCACGACTGAACACGACTTTTTTAAGAACCTTTTTTTTACAGCTCAATATGCAAATTTTTGCGGAAAAAACTCGCTAAATTGCCATTAAAAGCGTCGAAAATCAATATATAACGTACCGTATTATAAGTTTATCCATGCGATTTATTGAAATTATTCATCGTGAATCCTGATAACTTTTCCTCTTTTATATAATGGCTATTTTTGCCCATTTTTACTCAAATTAACGTCCAGGTACACATTTCTTAGACTCTTTGGTCTGCTAACTTCGAATTTTTATGTACCTTGTTGATATTATGATATCGTTTCCAAGTTATAGTCAGATTTTAGCACTTTTTGGACAGAAATGACCGTAAATTAAAAATGGTGTATTTAAAGTCGATGTATATATTCAATAAATCGCATGGATAAACGTATACGGTACATTATATATTGATTTTTGACACTTTTTACGGCAAAAAATTGCATATTGAGCGATAAAAAAAAAAGGTTCTTAAAAAAATCGTTTTCAGTCGTGAATAATTGTTTCTTGAGGGGTGCCGCTGTATCGTGCGGTCTACCAAAAAATTTGAGATCTACCCTGTTATAACATTGCTTTACAGTAATAATTGCTAAAACGAACAATTGGTTGTTAATAATGATTTTATTATTTTTTTTTATGGGTCTAGCACACGTGCTGCAGGGAGGTTCTTAAAGCACTCCAGGAGCGGCATGTGTGCGGAAAAAGCGATTCAAGTTGTTCTTGAATCGCTGTAAATCGTACTCGATGGGAAACACAGCCCTGGGTAAATTAGGGATGATATTCTCCATATACGAGGCTGGTTTGAAAAGTCCGTGCAAAGTCCGAGAGATGGCACCACCGGCGCGTATCGAGGTCATGTTTAGTTAGTAGCTTCTCTTGAATGAACTCACACCAAGTTTCAGCCATATTGGTCTATTTCTTTGTGTTTGGCATTCGTGTGAATCAAGGAAGTCGAGTGATTTTCAAGAAATGGACGAAAAAGAATTTCGTGTGGTGATTAAACATTACTTTATGAAAGGCAAAACGCCTCAGGAGACTAAAGAGAAGCTTGATAAACATTATGGTGACGGTGCACCTTCGATTAGAACAGTTTATAAGTGGTTTCAAAATTTTCAGACTGGCCATATGGGTACAAGTGACGATGAACGTTCTGGACGGCCTGTGGAGGTTACGACTCCAGAAATCATTGATCAAATCCATGATATGGTGATGGATGACAGAAGAGTTAAGGTGCGTGAGATTGCTAGTGCTGTGGGCATCTCGACTGAACGGGTACATAATATTTTACATAAACATTTGGACATGAGAAAGCTATCCGCAAGATGGGTGCCGCGATTGCTCACACTTGACCAAAAACGGAATCGTGTGAAGTGTTGCAAGAATGGTTTGCAGCTGTTCCAGAAGAATCCGGAGGACTTTAAGCGTCGTTTCGTCACTGTGGATGAAACATGGATACATTACTATACTCCTGAGACCAAACAACAATCTAAACAATGGGTTACCAAGGGGGAATCTGCACCAAAAAAGGCGAAGACCGTTCCTTCGGCCGGAAAGGTTATGGCGACTGTCTTTTGGGATTCGCAAGGGATAATTCCCATCGACTATCTGGAAAAGGGTAAAACTATTACAGGTGAATATTATTCATCGTTATTGGACCGTTTGAAAACCGAGCTGCAAGAAAAAAGCCCGCGATTGGCCCACAAGAAAGTCCTTTTCCATCACGACAACGCACCAGCACACACCTCAGCAGTTGTGGTCGCAAAATTAATGGAAATAGGATTCCAACTCGTTTCACATCCCCCCTATACTCCAGACTTGGCTCCCTCGGACTACTATTTGTTCCCCAATTTGAAGAAATGACTGGCGGGACAAAGATTTTATTCAAACGAGGAGGTGATTGCAGACACTAATGGATATTTTGCAGACTTGGACAAATCCTATTATTCGGAAGGGATCAACAAACTAGAACATCGTTGGACGAAGTGTATAAGCCTAAAAGGAGACTATGTCGAAAAATAAAAAAGGTTTACCCCAAACACATAAGTAGTTTTTATTTTTGCACGGACTTTTCAAACCAGCCTCGTAAAAGACCGCTTGAAAAGCGTTGTACGAGGAGTAACAAGCTGAACCTCATACGGATGTGAAGAATTAGCGTGACGTGTACTTCTAACATGCATCGCTCTGAATGTTCCAGGTCTTTGTTAAGTTACAACCTCCTGCTGTCTGTGTATATTCTAGTGGCCGATGTCCGAGCGTTCAAAATGAATAAAGAGATAAGCGTACTGTCATGTGCAAAACTGTAGATTGGATTCCCGGTCTTTTCCAGCAGATCGTTAATATAAATGAGAAAGAGAGTAGGAGACAGTATGGAGCTTTGGGGCATACCGGCGTTGATAGTGAAGGTGTTAGAAAGAAATACGTCGCCCGCCATTCGTAAAGAACGCTCTCTGAGGAAACATGAGAGCCACAAACAGAACTTTTCAGACATACCACAAGAGCGTAGCTTAGCCAACAGTCCATCGTGCCACACTCGGTCGAATGCCTTGGATATGTCAAGAGCAACCGCTCGAGATTCTCCAAAGTGTTCAATTGCGTTGTCCCAAACATGTGTTATATAAGCCATATTGGTGATCGCTAATAATGTTGAACCCTTCAAGATATTTTAGAAGTTGCTGATGGATAACCTTTCGATATTACTGAAAGCAGTGCAACTGGTCGGTAGTTATTTGGCAAGGTCGTCTTGCCTTTTTTTAGGTATCGGCTGAACTGTGGCACATTTTTAGCAGGAAGGAAATATTCCATTTCTGTAGGATAGGTTGAAAAGTCTACAGAAAACTGGTGTTAGTTCCCTCGCACAGTTTTTGAGAACTATGGCAGGTATTCCGTCAGCGCCAGAAGCCTTTCTGGTGTCTAGCTTCATTAAAATATGCTTTATGATACGCTGTCTGAAGACAACATCGGGTATCCTTGACTGCAATATGGGAATGGGTGGTGTTTTTCCTTGGAAATCGACAGTAGAATGTGAAGCAAAGAGTTCAGCCAACAAGTTCGCTTTCTCAACAGGTGTCATTGCAATAGAATTATCTGGCCGTGTGAGTAGTGGTATGGTGGATTTGGTGAAATTTTGACTAGCTGAATGATTATATTTACAACTAATTTTTACAACTAATATCTATAAACAGAGGCAATATCCTGACAAATTGTCGTTTTCATTCCTCCTTAATATCTTTCAAGATAAATGATCCAGATGTGATTGAAGAGGTTTAATGGTACTCCCTACACTTTCTTTAAGATGTAAATTTTGGCATTTAGCCACGACCGTTCAATATCTTGTGTATGAGCTCCTGTGGGCGGATCAACATAGTTTTTCTGGTGATTAACGAAGCTTCGCCTGCCAAGATTCCTATACGCTGGCCACTGGTCTGAATGAATAACAGATTGAAATTGAACCTCTCTTTATAGAAATATTGGCATTAATGTGTTTTCATCTCTCCCTTCCACAATAAAATATCGTACTTCTCCACCAAAAACCCACAGTCCATCTATTTGTCTACTATGGTTTCGATTGTTTTGCACCGGTGCATCGCTATCTTCAGATTCAGGTTGTTGATTACCTTGTAAGAGAATTTCCCTGCAAGGAACGTAATAATATTAACTTCTATCATGGTGGTACATTGTGTCTTGATATTTTGTATTTTATATGCAATCGACCTCTCTAATGTTACATATATAGTAGTAGCTTTACTCTTAGCCACCCACAGTATTAATATTAACTTCTATCATTTGTATTTTATATGCTATACTGGTTTCTAAATATTGGTGTATACAATATGTATTCGCATTTCATGGTTGAGATAGAAAGTGTAACTTCAACTCCGCTAATTGTAATCTTACCATTTAATTACAATAAAGACATTTTATTATTACAAAAAGTTCTTCTTTCTCACATTTGATCAATGTGGTTCCATGTTTGGCTGACAGGCCAAAACCAAGTCAGCACACACGCTATTACCATTCCGTATTAAGGAATGACCTGACAATGTTACATGTTTTCAAAATCACTGACTTCTGAATGTTTCTGTGTATGTCTGTGTTGAATCCTAATTGCACTAAATGTGGTGTGAATGTTATTGGTGTAAGGCCTGTGGCTGATATAATGAGGGGGACAATGATGACTTTTTCTTGTTTCCATAGCCTTTTTATTTCCGTTGCAAGGTCTGTGTATTTGGAAATTTTTTCTGTGTATTTCGTTTGAATGTTTGTGTCGTTAGGGACAGCTATGTCAATTAGATAGGTGACTTTTTCTTTTTTGCACTGAAAAGTAATATCGGGTCTATTGGCGGAGACTGTTTTATCTGTATGGATACCGATGTCCCAGTAGAGCTTGTAATCTTCATTTTCAAGTATGGATGTTGGCGTGTATTTGTAGTAGGGATCTGTGTTTTCTATGAGTTTATATGTTGTGGCTAGTGCTTGATGAACTACTTTGGCAGCTGAATCATGCCTGGCTGTGTACTCTGTTCCGGCCAATATTTTACATCCGCTCGTTATGTGTTCGATCGTTTCTTTCTGCTGGTGGTATTTCCTACATCTGTCCTCTGCAATAGTCGGGTCTTTGATGATATGCTTTTGGTAGTTTCTGGTTAATATGACTTTATCCTGGATGGCAAGTAAGAAGCCTTCAGTCTCAGGGAATAGCTGCCCATCCTGTAACCAGGTGTATGATTGTTTTTTATTTACGTGGTCTTGTTCTATGTGTTATCTGTGTTTTCCGTGGAGTGTTTTCTCTGACCACGTTTTCATCTTTTTCTGTTGTAATTGGGTGTGACTGTGTGTGTCTGCTGAGTGGTCTGCCCGAGCTAAGTCGAGAGGTGTGTAGTTTTTGTCTGCTTTCACTGTCGCTGTGTGGAGGCTGGTTTGCTTACTGTGAAAGAATTTCCTAACTGTTTGTTTTTATTTTGTGTGTAATGATCTGATGTCTATAATTCCTCTTCCTCCTGCCTTCCTCTCGATGGTAAGTCTTTCTCTGCATGCGTTGGGGTGTAATTTCCTGTATTTGGTGAATTGAGATCGTATAAGGACGTGAATATTTTCTATGTCTGTTTGTGACCATTTGATGATACCAAATGAATATGTGAGTATAGGTATAGCGAACGTGTTGATGGCTTTAGTGAGATTCTTAGAGTTGAGTTTTGTTTGCAAAAGTTTCGTCAGTCTGTTTTTGAATTCGGTTCTGAGCTCTGTTTTGATGTGAGTGTGGTTGAGTTTGGTGCTTTGTTGGAATCCCAGATATTTGTATGTTTCTTTGTCGAACATGTGTCTTGATATTTTGTATTTTATATGCAATCGACTTCTCTAATGTTACATATATAGTAGTAGCTTTACCCTTAGCCACCCACAGTATTAACATTAACTTCTATCATTTGTATTTTATATGCTATACTGGTTTCTAAATATTGGTGTATACAATATGTATTCGCATTTCATGGTTGAGATAGAAAGTGTAACTTCAACTCCGCTAATTGTAATCTTACCATTTAATTACAATAAAGACATTTTATTATTATTATTATTATTATTTATTTCAAAAAGTTCTTCTTTCTCACATTTGATCAATGTGGTTCCATGTTTGGCTGATGGGCCAAAACCAAGTCAGCACAAACGCTATTACCATTATGTATTAAGGAATGACCTGACAATGTTACATGTTTTCAAAATCACTGACTTCTGAATGTTTTTGTGTATGTTTGTGTTGAGTCCTAATTGTACTAAATGTGGTGTGAATGTTATTGGTGTAAGGCCTGTGGCTGATATAATGAGAGGGACAATGATGACTTTTTCTTGTTTCCATAGCCTTTTTATTTCCGTTGCAAGGTCTGTGTATTTGGAAATTTTTTCTGTGTATTTCGTTTGGATGTTTGTGTCGTTAGGGACAGCTATGTCAATTAGATAGGTGACTTTTCCTTTTTTGCATTGAAAAGTAATATCGGGTCTATTGGCGGAGACTGTTTTATCTGTATGGATACCGATGTCCCAGTAGAGCTTGTAATCTTCATGTTCAAGTATGGATGTTGGCGTGTATTTGTAGTAGGGATCTGTGTTTTTTTATGAGTTTATATCTTGTGGCTAGTGCTTGATGAACTACTTTGGCAGCTGAATCATGCCTGGCTGTGTACTCTGTCCCGGCCAATATTTTACATCCGCTCGTTATGTGTTCGATCGTTTCTTTCTGCTGGTGGCATTTCCTACATCTGTCCTCTGCAATAGTCGGGTCTTTGATGATATGCTTTTGGTAGTTTCTGGTTAATATGACTTTATCCTGGATGTCAAGTAAGAAGCCTTCAGTCTCAGGGAATAGCTGCCCATCCTGTAACCAGGTGTATGATTGTTTTTTATTTACGTGGTCTTGTTCTATGTGGTATCTGTGTTTTCCGTGGAGTGTTTTCTCTGACCACGTTTTCATCTTTTTCTGTTGTAATTGGGTGTGACTGTGTGTGTCTGCTGAGTGGTCTGCCCGGGCTAAGTCGAGAGGTGTGTAGTTTTTGTCTGCTTTCACTGTCGCTGTGTGGAGGCTGGTTTGCTTGCTGTGAAAGAATTTCCTAAGTGTTTGTATTTGTTTTGTGTGTAATGATCTGATGTCTATAATTCCTCTTCCTCCTACCTTCCTCTCGATGGTAAGTCTTTCTTTGCATGCGTTGGGGTGTAATTTCCTGTATTTGGTGAATTGAGATCGTATAAGGATGTGAATATTTTCTATGTCTGTTTGTGACCATTTGATGATACCAAATGAATATGTGAGTATAGGTATAGCGAACGTGTTGATGGCTTTAGTGAGATTCTTAGAGTTGAGTTTTGTTTGCAAAAGTTTCGTCAGTCTGTTTTTGAATTCGGTTCTGAGCTCTGTTTTGATGTGAGTGTGGTTGAGTTTGGTGCTTTGTTGGAAGCCTAGATATTTGTATGTTTCTTTGTCGAACATGTTATCGAGCGTTATTATTATTATGACTGTTCTCGTTTTTCTTTCTCACATTTGGTCAATGTGGTTCCATGTTTGGCTGACGGGCGCAAACCAAGTCAGCACAAACGCATTACTATTGTGTATTAAGGAATGACCTGACAATGTTACATGTTTTCAAAATCACTGACTTCTGAATGTTTTTGTGTATGTTTGTGTTGAGTCCTAATTGTACTAAGTGTGGTGTGAATGTTGTTGGTGTAAGGCCTGTGGCTGATATAATGAGGGGGACAATGATGACTTTTTCTTGTTTCCATAGCCTTTTTATTTCCGTTGCAAGATCTGTGTATTTGGAAATTTTCTCTGTGTATTTCGTTTGGATGTTTGTGTCGTTGGGGACAGCTATGTCAATTAGATAGGTGACTTTTTCTTTTTTGCAGTGAAAAGTAATATCGGGTCTATTGGCGGAGACTGTTTTATCTGTATGGATACCGATGTCCCAGTAGAGCTTGTAATCTTCATTTTCAAGTATGGATGTTGGCGTGTATTTGTAGTAGGGATCTGTGTTTTCTATGAGTTTGTATGTTGTGGCCAGTGCTTGGTGAACTACTTTGGCAGCTGAATCATGCCTGGCTGTGTACTCTGTTCCGGCCAATATTTTACATCCGCTCGTTATGTGTTCGATCGTTTCTTTCTGCTGGTGGTATTTCCTACATCTGTCCTCTGCAATAGTCGGGTCTTTGATGATATGCTTTTGGTAGTTTCTGGTTAATATGACTTTATCCTGGATGGCAAGTAAGAAGCCTTCAGTCTCAGGGAATAGCTGCCCATCCTGTAACCAGGTGTATGATTGTTTTTTATTTACGTGGTCTTGTTCTATGTGGTATCTGTGTTTTCCGTGGAGTGTTTTCTCTGACCACGTTTTCATCTTTTCCTGTTGTAATTGGGTGTGACTGTGTGTGTCTGCTGAGTGGTCTGCCCGGGCTAAGTCGAGAGGTGTGTAGTTTTTGTCTGCTTTCACTGTCGCTGTGTGGAGGCTGGTTTGCTTGCTGTGAAAGAATTTCCTAAGTGTTTGTATTTGTTTTGTGTGTGTAATGATCTGATGTCTATAATTCCGCTTCCTCCTGCCTTCCTCTCGATGGTAAGTCTTTCCTTGCATGCGTTGGGGTGTAATTTCCTGTATTTGGTGAATTTATTATTATTATGATTGTTCTCGTTTTTCTTTCTCACATTTGGTCAATGTGGTTCCATGTTTGGCTGACGGGCGCAAACCAAGTCAGCACAAACGCATTACTATTGTGTATTAAGGAATGACCTGACAATGTTACATGTTTTCAAAATCACTGACTTCTGAATGTTTTTGTGTATGTTTGTGTTGAGTCCTAATTGTACTAAGTGTGGTGTGAATGTTGTTGGTGTAAGGCCTGTGGCTGATATAATGAGGGGGACAATGATGACTTTTTCTTGTTTCCATAGCCTTTTTATTTCCATTGCAAGATCTGTGTATTTGGAAATTTTCTCTGTGTATTTCGTTTGGATGTTTGTGTCGTTGGGGACAGCTATGTCAATTTTATTATTATTTATTACAAAAAGTTCTTCTTTCTCACATTTGATCAATGTGGTTCCATGTTTGGCTGACGGGTCAAAACCAAGTCAGCACAAACGCTATTACCATTCCGTATTAAGGAATGACCTGACAATGTTACATGTTTTCAAAATCACTGACTTCTGAATGTTTCTGTGTATGTCCGTGTTGAGTCCCAATTGCACTAAATGTGGTGTGAATGTTATTGGTGTAAGGCCTGTGGCTGATATAATGAGGGGGACAATGATGACTTTTTCCTGTCTCCATAGCCTTTTTATTTCCGTTGCAAGGTCTGTGTATTTGGAAATTTTTTCTGTGTATTTCGTTTGGATGTTTGTGTCGTTGGGGACAGCTATGTCAATCAGATAGGTGACTTTTCCTTTTTTGCACTGAAAAGTAATATCGGGTCTATTGGCGGAGACTGTTTTATCTGTATGGATACCGATATCCCAGTAGAGCTTGTAATCTTCATTTTCAAGTATGGATGTTGGCGTGTATTTGTGGTAGGGATCTGTGTTTTCTATGAGTCTGTATGTTGTGGCTAGTGCTTGGTGAACCACTTTGGCAGCTGAATCATGCCTGGCTGTGTACTCCGTTCCGGCCAATATTTTACATCCGCTCGTTATGTGTTCGATCGTTTCTTTCTGCTGGTGGCATTTCCTACATCTGTCCTCTGCAATAGTCGGGTCTTTGATGATATGCTTTTGGTAGTTTCTGGTTAATATGACTTTATCCTGGATGGCAAGTAAGAAGCCTTCAGTCTCAGGGAATAGCTGCCCATCCCGTAACCAGGTGTATGATTGTTTTTTATTTACGTGGTCTTGTTCTATGTGGTATCTGTGTTTTCCGTGGAGTGTTTTCTCTGACCACGTTTTCATCTTTTCCTGTTGTAATTGGGTGTGACTGTGTGTGTCTGCTGAGTGGTCTGCCCGGGCTAAGTCGAGAGGTGTGTAGTTTTTGTCTGCTTTCACTGTCGCTGTGTGGAGGCTGGTTTGCTTGCTGTGAAAGAATTTCCTAAGTGTTTGTATTTGTTTTGTGTGTAATGATCTGATGTCTATAATTCCTCTTCCTCCTGCCTTCCTCTCGATGGTAAGTCTTTCTTTGCATGCGTTGGGGTGTAATTTCCTGTATTTGGTGAATTGAGATCGTATAAGGATGTGAATATTTTCTATGTCTGTTTGTGACCATTTGATGATACCAAATGAATATGTGAGTATAGGTATAGCGAACGTGTTGATGGCTTTAGTGAGATTCTTAGAGTTGAGTTTTGTTTGCAAAAGTTTCGTCAGTCTGTTTTTGAATTCGGTTCTGAGCTCTGTTTTGATGTGAGTGTGGTTGAGTTTGGTGCTTTGTTGGAAGCCTAGATATTTGTATGTTTCTTTATCGAACATGTTATCGAGCGTTTCATCGTTGATGGTTTCTGTCTCATGGTGGTGCTTCCATTGGCCTTTGTTGATGTGGAGCACTTTGCATTTACTTATACCAAATTCCATATTGACATCTAAGGTGAATATTTCTGTGATTTTGAGGAGTTCTTTCAGCTGTGTTTGTGTGGCAGCGTAGAGTTTTATGTCGTCCATATATAGGAGGTGGTTTATTTTATGTTGATTCTCTTTTTGGTGTCTGATATTGAAGCCATGCTCTGTTCTGTTTAGTATATTTGAGAGTGGATTGAGACAGAGGCAAAACCATAGAGCACTGAGCGAATCTCCCTGAAATATACCCCGTCTGATGTACAGCTCTTCTGTTTGGACCCGTTCGGTTTGTGTTTCTAGGCGTATTTTGGTTTTCCATGTTTTCATAATTTGCGCGAGAAACTGCCTGAGGTGTTGGTTGATTTTATAGATTTCTAGGGCCCTGATTAACCAGCTGTGGGGTATGGAGTCGAAGGCTTTTTTATAGTCTATGTAACCGATGTGAAGGTTTCTGTGTTCTTTTCTGGTTTGTCCCATAATCACGCTATCTATAATCAGCTGCTCTTTGCATCCTCGACTATTTTTTCCTGCATCCCTTCTGCTCTTCTGTGAGGATATTGTTGTCTGTTAGGTGTTGTTCTATTTTCTTCGATATTGTGGCTGTGATGATCTTGTATAGGGTTGGAAGACAGGTGATAGGTCGGTAGTTTGACGGGTTTGTGGTGTCTGAGCTTTTGGGTTTAACGTATGTTATTCCTTGTGTGAGGAAAGTGGGAAATGTGTGTGGTTGTAGAATGGCTTTGTTGATTTGGTGTGTGAGTGCTTCGTGTGTGGTGGTAAACTGTTTGTACCAGAAGTTTTGTATATTGTCTATTCCAGGACATTTCCAGTTGTGTGTGTGTTTGATAGTTTCTGTAATTTCTTGTGTATTAAATGTGGTATTTTCTTGTTCTGTCACATGTTTATGTTTGTCTTCTTCGGCTTTGATCCAGGGGGTGTTATTATTGTGTTGTTTGGGTTGTGACCAGATACTTTTCCAATAATCTGTGAGTTCTTGTTTGTTTGGTGGTTCAGTCACTGCTATCTGTTTGTTGTACATAGTTTTCCGGTAGAACTGTTTTTCGCTTCTTCGGAAGAGGTTGTTGGTGTCTTTCCTCTCATTTGATTCTTTGTATCTACGGAGTCTTGCGGCATATACAGATAGTTTTTGTTTCAAGGTATCGAGGATTTCTGGCAGTGTTCTGTTGGGAGACTTAGATTTGATCTTGTTTGCCCCCTGTGTGACACGTTTGGACGAGTTCCCGCTTATAAACTGGGTAAGATGTCCTAGATCTCTCCTGATGTTGTTGATTTTGTTTTCTATTCTTATTTGCCATTTGAATTTTGGTTTTGTCCTGTTGGGGTTTCCTTGTCGTTGAGGGAGTTTTTGATTATTTTGTGTTAGAGTGGTGATTGCTGCTGCGTATATTATTGTGTGAATGTCTTCGATTGTGCTTGAGTCTGTTATATACTGAGGTATTATGTGCTTGTTTAGTGTGTTGAGGATTGGTTGCGTATTCTGTCTGAAGATTAAACGAGGGATGGGATTTCTTGTTGTGGGGTCGGTGCCTGACCATCGAGCTAGATGTGACTCCATTTTTGCTTTAAGTGTTTGTATGAGAGGTGATTCGGGGTGATGTTGTGTGGATGTCGTTGAGGGTGGCGAGTGATTCATGTTGTTGTCTGTGATATGGTGTTGCGCGGTACTCGCAATATTATTTTGCGTTATGCTCCTCCTGGGTGGTGGTGGGTATTGTTGTGTTCGACTGGGTGGTTGTGTGTGTGAGGCTGGTTCGGAATCTGCTTTATTGTTTCTATTGTTTGGTTGGTCTGTGTTCAGTTCAACAGCCACTGTGTCCTTGATGGTTTGCAATTCGAGAGGTGTGAGACGATTGTTCTTGGTAATAACTCTTTTTTGGTCTACTACTCTCTGTTCTGAAACAAGTAATTGCAGATGTGGATATTCGGTCAAGAAAAGTCTGTGCAGTTGCTGTCTGTAGCCCGATGTTATTGTTTCGAGTTTGGTGGCGGTGTAGTAACAGCGCATCACCGTCCTATTCATCTCATCCGTCCACTTTAACCGCTGTCTTGGTTTTCCAGCCTTGGTAGTTGCATGTTGTCCTTGCAATACATACGGGCCCTGGCCTGGCTTTGGTGGTTGTGTTTGTCCCGTATCTACGTCAGTTGCGCTTGGGATTGATGTTGGTGGGTCCAAGCGGCGAGTGATTCTCTTCTCAGTGATTTCTTTGTCAGGTTTTGTGTTTTCATTGCAGCAACGCATGGCGTGTTCGTTGATTCCTGTGGTGCAACTCATGCTCTGCTGTGATTTTCCCGCCTTGGTGGGTGTCGGCTTAGTCGCCAACACAACACTTTTGGCAGGTCCATTTTCGGTTGCCTGGTCTTCATCGTTTTGGTCGAGCTGCCATTTCCCGCGACGTCCTCGACCGTTACGTCGCTCGCCCGATGCTTCTTTTATTGGTCTGTTGTTCTCTGGAATGTTTTCAGTGTTTTGTGGTGTCAGAAGCTCAAAGTGTCCCGACATTGGGTTGCCTGTTAGTAGAAGGTAAATGGTTTTGTTGTATTTTCCCGTGCTTATTATTGTTGGTCTGTCCGTAAAAGTTATTTTTGTATGTCTTGTTCTTCGTTGTTTTGAGAAGATATGAAAGTTGCTATTTTGTGTTTCCGAGAGGGCAAGTATCTCTAGGCTCGTTCCATAGGTGCCATTTTTCCGCATATAATTATAATAGTTATTGAAGTCTTTTATATCGTCGACTTCAATTAATGAAAATGTGTGAAGTTCCGACCAGTTTTGTTGTAAATATCTTAGAGCAACCTCTCGGAGTTTCTCATGATGGTTCTGGTGGCCATATAAGTATAAGCTAACTGCACGGAAAAGGCAATTTCCATCACCTACAATGTCGGATCTGGTAAAACTATCGGGAGTAGTTTCGACTGAGGCGGTTGTTTGGTTCGTCTGTAGTTGTTGTTGTGGTGTTGCTGTAGCTGTTTGTACGACAGGGGTCCGCCTCCGCAACACCCTTCCATTTTCATTATTATAATTATTATTGTTTAACATAGTATTCCCACGAGTATCCTAGGAAAGAAAGGTCGACTGCGGCAGAGCCTGGATGCCACAGCAAGGCTACTTACTCCCGGAGGGCGCCCGGTATCCGGGGGAACCGTTCGCGACTCATAAACGCTGAGCCATTCATCTTCTCGGCACGGTAAACACCTTAAGATTGCGTTTTTATTACACATAATCTGGACAACACAAGACAGCACAACATGACTCAGGTACCTCGGGATCGTCAATGCCCGTACTAGGAGAATCCTGGAATTCCCCTAGCCCCTGAGGGGTTATTATTATTATTATTATTATTATTATTATACAACCTGGCCAAAGAATATATGTATGAATTCAAAAAAAAAACACGTAAATCGGACAAGTGATTCTCCCGCGATAAACGCACTAATGGACAGACAGACAGACAGAGAAACATTCCATCTTATATATACTACAGATTATAGATATTCTCTGCCACATAACACTGTTCCATATTCAATGGTTTAGGCTGTGCTTGCAATGGAACGCATTAGCGGCAAACTTTTTTCCGACTTTATTCACTACCCTACGTCACTGCTCATTCCCTATGCTACCCATCGTAACAAAATATGGCCTATAACATATGTATGTTTTAAAAAAAAAGTACGCAAATCGGATCAGTGGTTCTCCAGTGATAAGCACACCAACGGACAGACAGACAGACAGACAGAGAGACGTTGCATTATATATATATACATATATATATATATATATATATATATATATATATATATATATATATATATATATATATATATATATATATATACACATATATACACACATACATGTATCTGTGTGAAATCATTGACTTGAAAATACATACGTTTGTTACATTTCGTGTGAAATATTGCAGATGGAGAAATAAAATTTGCATGGACAGCTTTTAAGAGATTAAAGGATATTTTCCAAAATAAAAACAAAAAAATAATATGTTATTGCACTCACGACATATAGAGCAATCACTAAGAAAATAATAAGTACAGGACAAAAAATAAATTAAAAAACGTACCAAAGTGGAATGTATCGAAAACATCTAAAAAATGTAGCAAGAGTAGTGGATAAGGGAAACGATAGAATGGAATCGATGGAAGAAAACAAAGAAGGCTCATACTAAGATGGTACGATGACATTAGGAAACTAGTATGAAAAGGATAGACGAACGTATTACACCACAGAAACAGAGAGAGAGAGAGAGAGAGAGAGAGAGAGAGAGCAGAATTTTACAGGCGTGTGGCCAAGGTCCTCTTTGGCATTTTCAATGCTGACACCCTGGAATTAAAAGCTTAACTCCAGCGAATCTTACTACTGATTCCATCAATCATAGGAAATGAGTTATTTTAAGTTTTAACATATAGCCTTTAAAATACATTTAGCATTGATAGCACAATAGGTGTAATGCATCTTCGACAAAGATACCGCAAGTAATGTAATTAAAAATTACTTTATAACGTTAGAATTAATTATTAGATTATAGATCACCAATTTTTTTTACTTTTTTGTTTCTTACATCCTGGTTACTCAGAGAATAAACTAAATTACACATTAAGCTAATTATCTTATGTCAATAATATACTTTTTTATTTAAATGCCGAAAAAGTATACCATATTTAAAGGGAATATGATCAGCGGCGTCCCTTATAGAAATCCAGGCTGCTGCTACTCTTTCTGTTCCTTAACTTTAATATCATCATCACGAAACTGGGTATAGATGCCCATAAATCGTATTCATGTTGCCCTTAATTATTTAACATTTTTGTCTGTATCCTTATTGTTGGTTAATTCGCTCCAAAATCCATAGATTATTTATATATTTCCTGGTTTAGATAAATATATAGCCATGTTAGCAATATATTTTAATATTCATTATTATTGTTCTCGTTTTTCTTTCTCACATTTGGTCAATGTGGTTCCATGTTTGGCTGACGGGCGCAAACCAAGTCAGCACAAACACATTACTATTGTGTATTAAGGAATGACCTGACAATGTTACATGTTTTCAAAATCACTGACTTCTGAATGTTTTTGTGTATGTTTGTGTTGAGTCCTAATTGTACTAAGTGTGGTGTGAATGTTGTTGGTGTAAGGCCTGTGGCTGATATAATGAGGGGGACAATGATGACTTTTTCTTGTTTCCATAGCCTTTTTATTTCCGTTGCAAGGTCTGTGTATTTGGAAATTTTTTCTGTGTATTTCGTTTGGATGTTTGTGTCGTTGGGGACAGCTATGTCAATTAGATAGGTGACTTTTTCTTTTTTGCACTGAAAAGTAATATCGGGTCTATTGGCGGAGACTGTTTTATCTGTATGGATACTGATGTCCCAGTAGAGTTTGTAATCTTTATTTTCAAGTACGGATGTTGGTGTATATTTGTAGTAGGGATCTGTGTTTTCTATGAGCTTGTATGTGGTGGCTAGTGCTTGGTGAACTACTTTTGCCGCTGAGTCATGTCTGGCTGTGTATTCCGTTCCGGCTAATATTTTACATCCGCTTGTTATGTGTTCGATCGTTTCTTTCTGTTGGTGACATTTTCTGCATCTGTCTTCTGTAATAGTTGGGTCTTTGATAATATGCTTTTGGTAGTTTCTGGTTAATATGACTTTATCCTGGATGGCAAGTAAGAAGCCTTCTGTTTCTGGGAATAGCTGCCCATCCCGTAACCACGTGTATGATTGTTTTTTATTTACGTGGTCTTGCTCTATGTGGTATCTGTGTTTTCCGTGAAGTGCTTTTTCTGACCACGCTTTCATCTTTTCCTGTTGTAATTGGATGTGACTGTGTGTATCTGCTGGGTGGTCTACCCGGGATAAGTCGAGTGGGGTATAGTTTTTGTCTGCTTTGACTGTTGCTGTGTGGAGGCTGGTTTGCTTGGTGTGAAAGAATTTCCTAAGTGCTTGTATTTGTTTTGTGTGTAATGATCTGATGTCTATAATTCCTCTTCCTCCTGCCTTCCTCTCGATGGTAAGTCTTTCTTTGCATGCGTTGGGGTGTAATTTCCTGTATTTGGTGAATTGAGACCGTATAAGGATGTGAATATTTTCTAAGTCTGTTTGTGACCATTTGATGATACCAAATGAATATGTGAGTATAGGTATAGCGAACGTGTTGATGGCTTTAGTGAGATATTTGGAGTTGAGTTTTGTTTGTAAAAAGTTTCGTCAGTCTGTTCTTGAATTCGGTTCTGAGCTCTGTTTTGATGTGAGTATGGTTGAGTTTGGTGCTTTGTTGAAAGCCTAGATATTTGTATGTTTCTTTGTCAAACATGTTATCGAGTGTTTCATTGTTGATGGTTTCTGTCTCATGGTGGTACTTCCATTGGCCTTTGTTGATGTGGAGCACTTTGCATTTACTTATACCAAATTCCATATTGACATCTAAGGTGAATATTTCTGTGATTTTGAGGAGTTCTTTCAGCTGTGTTTTTGTGGCAGCGTAGAGTTTTATGTCATCCATATATAGGAGGTGGTTTATTTTATGTTGATTCCCTTTTTGGTGTCTGATATTGAAGCCATGCTCTGTTCTGTTTAGTATATTTGAGAGTGGATTAAGACAGAGGCAAAACCATAGAGCGCTGAACGAGTCTCCCTGAAATATACCCCGTCTGATGTACAGCTCTTCTGTTTGGATCCATTCGGTTTGTGTTTCTAGGCGTATTTTGGTTTTCCATGTTTTCATAATTTGCGCGAGAAAACTGCCTGAGGTGTTGGTTGATTTTATAGATTTCTAGGGCCCTGATTAACCAGCTGTGGGGTATGGAGTCGAAGGCTTTTTTATAGTCTATGTAACCGATGTGAAGGTTTCTGTGTTCTTTTCTGGTTTGTCCCATAATCACGCTATCTATAATCAGCTGCTCTTTGCATCCTCGACTATTTTTCCTGCATCCCTTCTGCTCTTCTGTGAGGATATTGTTGTCTGTTAGGTGTTGTTCTATTTTCTTCGATATTGTGGCTGTGATGATCTTGTATAGGGTTGGAAGACAGGTGATAGGTCGGTAGTTTGACGGGTTTGTGGTGTCTGAGCTTTTGGGTTTAACGTATGTTATTCCTTGTGTGAGGAAAGTGGGAAATGTGTGTGGTTGTAGAATGGCTTTGTTGATTTGGTGTGTGAGTGCTTCGTGTGTGGTGGTAAACTGTTTGTACCAGAAGTTTTGTATATTGTCTATTCCAGGACATTTCCAGTTGTGTGTGTGTTTGATAGTTTCTGTAATTTCTTGTGTATTAAATGTGGTATTTTCTTGTTCTGTCACATGTTTATGTTTGTCTTCTTCGGCTTTGATCCAGGGGGTGTTATTATTGTGTTGTTTGGGTTCTGACCAGATACTTTTCCAATAATCTGTGAGTTCTTGTTTGTTTGGTGGTTCAGTCACTGCTATCTGTTTGTTGTACATAGTTTTCCGGTAGAACTGTTTTTCGCTTCTTCGGAAGAGGTTGTTGGTGTCTTTCCTCTCATTTGATTCTTTGTATCTACGGAGTCTTGCGGCATATACAGATAGTTTTTGTTTCAAGGTATCGAGGATTTCTGGCAGTGTTCTGTTGGGAGACTTAGATTTGATCTTGTTTGCTCCCTGTGTGACACGTTTGGACGCGTTCCCGCTTATAAACTGGGTAAGATGTCCTAGATCTCTCCTGATGTTGTTGATTTTGTTTTCTATTCTTATTTGCCATTTGAATTTTGGTTTTGTCCTGTTGGGGTTTCCTTGTCGTTGAGGGAGTTTTTGATTATTTTGTGTTAGAGTGGTGATTGCTGCTGCGTATATTATTGTGTGAATGTCTTCGATTGTGCTTGAGTCTGTTATATACTGAGGTATTATGTGCTTGTTTAGTGTGTTGAGGATTGGTTGCGTGCTCTGTCTGAAGATTAAACGAGGGATGGGATTTCTTGTTGTGGGGTCGGTGCCTGACCATCGAGCTAGATGTGACTCCATTTTTGCTTTAAGTGTTTGTATGAGAGGTGATTCGGGGTGATGTTGTGTGGATGTCGTTGAGGGTGGCGAGTGATTCATGTGGTTGTCTGTGATATGGTGTTGCGCGGTACTCGCAATATTATTTTGCGTTATGCTCCTCCTGGGTGGTGGGTATTGTTGTGTTCGACTGGGTGGTTGTGTGTGTGAAGCTGGTTCGGAATCTGCTTTATTGTTTCTATTGTTTGGTTGGTCTGTGTTCAGTTCAACAGCCACTGTGTCCTTGATGGTTTGCAATTCGAGAGGTGTGAGACGATTGTTCTTGGTAATAACTCTTTTTTGGTCTACTACTCTCTGTTCTGAAACAAGTAATTGCAGATGTGGATATTCGGTCAAGAAAAGTCTGTGCAGTTGCTGTCTGTAGCCCGATGTTATTGTTTCGAGTTTGGTGGCGGTGTAGTAACAGCGCATCACCGTCCTATTCATCTCATCCGTCCACTTTAACCGCTGTCTTGGTTTTCCAGCCTTGGTAGTTGCATGTTGTCCTTGCAATACATACGGGCCCTGGCCCGGCTTTGGTGGTTGTGTTTGTCCCGTATCTACGTCGGTTGCGCTTGGGATTGATGTTGGTGGGTCCAAGCGGCGAGTGATTCTCTTCTCAGTGATTTCTTTGTCAGGTTTTGTGTTTTCATCACAGCAACGCATGGCGTGTTCGTTGATTCCTGTGGTGCAACTCATGCGCTGCTGTGATTTTCCCGCCTTGGTGGGTGTCGGCTTAGTCGCCGACACAACACTTTTGGCAGGTCCATTTTCGGTTGCCTGGTCTTCATCGTTTTGGTCGAGCTGCCATTTCCCGCGACGTCCTCGACCGTTACGTCGCTCGCCCAATGCTTCTTTTATTGGTCTGTTGTTCTCTGGAATGTTTTCAATGTTTTGTGGTGTCAGAAGCTCAAAGTGTCCCGACATTGGGTTGCCTGTTAGTAGAAGGTAAATGGTTTTGTTGTATTTTCCCGTGCTTATTATTGTTGGTCTGTCCGTACAAGTTATTTTTGTATGTCTTGTTCTTCGTTGTTTTGAGAAGATATGAAAGTTGCTATTTTGTGTTTCCGAGAGGGCAAGTATCTCTAGGCTCGTTCCATAGGTGCCATTTTTCCGCATATAATTATAATAGTTATTGAAGTCTTTTATATCGTCGACTTCAATTAATGAAAATGTGTGAAGTTCCGACCAGTTTTGTTGTAAATATCTTAGAGCAACCTCTCGGAGTTTCTCATGATGGTTCTGGTGGCCATATAAGTATAAGCTAACTGCACGGAAAAGGCAATTTCCATCACCTACAATGTCGGATCTGGTAAAACTATCGGGAGTAGTTTCGACTGAGGCGGTTGTTTGGTTCGTCTGTAGTTGTTGTTGTGGTGTTGCTGTAGCTGTTTGTACGACAGGGGTCCGCCTCCGTAACACCCTTCCATTTTCATTATTATAATTATTATTGTTTAACATAGTATTCCCACGAGTATCCTAGGAAAAAAAGGTCGACTGCGGCAGAGCCTGGATGCCACAGCAAGGCTACTTACTCCCGGAGGGCGCCCGGTATCCGGGGGAACCGTTCGCGACTCATAAACGCTGAGCCATTCATCTTCTCGGCACGGTAAACACCTTAAGATTGCGTTTTTATTACACATAATCTGGACAACACAAGACAGCACAACATGACTCAGGTACCTCGGGATCGTCAATGCCCGTACTAGGAGAATTCTGGGATTCCCCCTAGCCCCTGAGGGACTATTATTATTATTATTATTATTATTATTATATTTCCGGCGACCCGCAAATCGCGCTTCATCAATTTGTATAGGATCGTCGTTGTTGCCGATTAATTGTCTCCTGCGATTGACTGACACAATTGAGGAGCACACTTCGCGACACATATTATACCAATCGCTTATGGTAGGTAATGACACTAATGACCTTCTAGTCAGTTTGTCACATGTTATACTCAGAATGTCGTGCGTGAACATAAACAGCAATTCCAAAATATGACATAAGCTTAAATAACAATGTAAGTTGCCGTTCAAATCCGTATAATGTAAGAATTAATTTCCGCTTCTAAACAGTTTTGTTGTTTGGGAGCCTTTTTTAGGACAACATAAGACTGGACGAACCGCTCCTCCACGATCGCGTTTCCTTTTTCTTTACATTTCCGCACAATACCTATCACAGATGTTATTTTCGTCATTCTGCATAAGTAGATTATGCGTTTGCAGAAAAGTCACGTTTGCATCTTCTTTAAAAGCCATATTAATATAAAAATCTCGCAAACGAATGACTTCTTTTGAAATATACGTATTAGCAACTTGTCATTATTAACGAAACTTACCCTATTATTGTATTACTTTGCTTAGAAATGTATTTATTGCAGGTAGACCGCACGCAACCATTAAGATTTGCAGGTAGACCGCACACTACAGTAATATCTCTGGAAGTGCAAGGAACGATTTATATCGAATGTAATGAGTGTAATTCTCAAAAAAAATCCTCTCTTTTTTTAAACCGTCAACATCAACAATTTACGGAAAGGTTCATACACTTATTTAATTTATTCAAACAGCAAATAATTCGATGTGGAGATGGTCGGTAATGTATTTTATCCACGAAAGTACACTTCGCGGTGAATGTTTACCATGTCTAAAATAATTGAAGGCCACGTCGCATGCGGCCGGTCTGAATGAGAGAAACACTAGATCATTTGCAATTCAATAGAGAACATAAAAATGTGCACGAGGAGGATGTCTTTGATTAATGATGATTTTGTTCCATTATAACATTCTCAATTTCTCAAATTTTGTGATTGTTTCTTGATAAAAATTTTCTTAGTAAACTGAATTATCGACACCGGTGTGTTCAATGATTATCAAAATTTATTACGGAACAACACAAAATGAACTGGAAGTACATTTGTGTTTTGGACATCGTACCACGAGAATGATGATGACTTCTTAAACCGTTTAGTCACGAGAAAGGGACCTGGGTGTCCAATGAAACTTCTGAATTAAAACGGAAATCCACCGAAGGAAAGCCCACTTCATTATAAGCAGAAACCCAGTCCAACACAAAAAAAATCATGTGTATATGGATAGCATTTGGGGACAAATACAGCGTTTGGTAGTGGATTTTATGCCAGGGCAGGAAACAACTACTTTTAATGAGCAAAGAATTTGCATCAAATTTTGACTTAAAAACATGCTTTAATGCCAAAAATGGTTTTAAAGAGGGTAGAGAAGCTGTTGAATACGAATCACGTTCTGGGTGTTTATCGATAGCAACCACAGAACAAGAAATTAACAAAATCATGGAATTTGTATTCGGTAGTTATTATTTAAATATCATTTTTTATAGGCATAGCACACGTGCTGCCGGGAATTCCCTAATGCGCTACGGGAGGGAAGCATATATAGAAAAGGCTATTCACGTTGGTCTAAAATCGCCCTAAACTGTACTCGATGGGAAACACATCATCAATCAGCCCTTTGCGTCCACTGCATAACATAGGCCTCCCCTATCTCAGTCCGCTATCTCCTCTCCTGGGCTCTCCGCATCCAGTTACCACACAGTCTCTTAATATTGTCGGTCCAGCGTGTGGGAGGTCTACCCCTACTACGCTTGTCGCTCCTAGGTCTTCACTCAAGCAGCCTCTTAGTCCATCTCCCATCCCACATTCGGGCTATATTTCCCGCCCACTTCCATTTAAGTTTCGCGATGTATGCAACTACATTAGTAACACCGATTCTTTGACGGATAACTTCGTTTCTAATACAATCCCGCGGTGACACTCCAATCATTGATCTTTCCATCTTGCGCTGTGTTATTCTAAGATTTTTAGCAGTTGCGATAGTTAAGGTTACAGTTTCTGCCCCATAAATCATCACTGGAAGCACACACTGATCAAAGACCTTCCTTTTTAGGCAGATAGGAAGATCAGTCCTAAAGACATCTTTAAGTTTTCCATAGGCTGCCCAAGTGAACGTTATTCTTCTCTTCAATTCGCACGTTGGGTTGTCCCTTGTGATGCGAATCTCATGACCAAGATAGGTGTATTTGTCAACTAGTTCTACTTCAGACATTAATCTGTTCGCTTGGAACCCAGTTCGTCATATATTTTGTTTTACAAGCATTCCTTTTCAACCCCACGTCTGCACATACTTCTCCAAGTTCTTGAAACATTACTGCAAGCTCTCTCAGACTGTCAGATATCAGGACTATATCGTCTGCAAAACGCAGATTTGTCAGACCTTGCCCATCTATGTTAAGGCCTTTTCCTTCCCAGTTGAGTTTCTTGAAAGCGTGTTCTCAAACAGCGGTGAATAGTTTAGGCGACACCGTATCACCTTTCTTACTCCCCTACAAATTGGTATGAATTTCGTGTTTTCGTGGAGTTTCACCTTCATACAGGCATTTTCGTAGATGTAGTAAATCAACTTTGTATACGGTAGTCAACACGGCACTCTTGTAACGCTTCTAATACTGAGTCAAGCTCGACCCTATCAAAAGCCTTATGGAAACCTAAGGCAACTGGTATGTTATATTCAATGATTTTCTCAATTAATGTCTGAATACTTTGTAGATGGTCACTAGTTCCGAATCGGGCCCGGAAGCCAGCCTGCTAGAAGTCCAACTTATTTTCGTCTTCTTGTTAATTTGGAGATATGGCTCAGAAGACTTATGGGCCGGTAGTTTTCTAGTTTCGTTGCATCTCCCTTTTTGTGAAGTAGTATGACGACAGAATCATGCCACTTATCTGCTATCGTGCTAGGAAATATTCCCTTTTTGTAGGATAGGTTAAAAAGTCTACAGAAACTGGTCTTAATTCTCTCGTGCATTTTTTGAGTGCTATGGCAGATTTTCCGTCAGTGCCAGAACCATTTTTGGTGTCTAGCCTCATTAAAATATGTTTTATGATACGCAGTCGGAAGATAATATAAGGCATCATTGACTGAACTATAGGAATAGTTGGTGATGTTTTTCCTTTGAAATCGACAGTAGAATGTGAAGCAAAAAGTTTAGCTAACAAAGTGACTTTCTTAACTGATCTTACAATAGTATAATCTGTCCATCATTTTAACGAATGACCTTAGCGACTGACCAAAAGGACCTCGAATTATTGGGGCAGACAAAAAGTTTTTTTTAAATTCTTTGATTGTGTGACTTCTTGGTTTCGCTCATAATTTCTTTGCATCTGTTTTCGGTACGCAAAAAGATGATTCAAATGATGTTCGGCAAGGGAATCAATACAATTAATTTTGTTGAAAAATAGCGTCGTATTGAAATCGCTAAAGAGATTTCTTTAGATGACTCCACTATTTAACAGTGCCACAATCACCTGAATATAGTGCAAAACTCAGTCATAAATCAAGGTTATCTTATCTACTTTCTTCGAGTACCGTGGTATTATGCATGAAGAGTTTCTTTCACTGGACAAACTGTTAATAATTATAACAACTTAAGGGGGTCCTGGTCAAGAAATTTTTTTCTGAGCATTTTTTTTCCGCTTAAAATACTCCTTAAAATTTGTAGAATACAAGGCTACTTTCCTTTTTACGAAATAGAAACTCTAAGTTTACCTGCCGAGCCGTTCTCCAAGCAAATATAATAGCGCGCAGCCAACGCTCGAGCCTGCCTTAGGAAGCATTAAGCTGTAATGGTTTCAGGGCTTCCCCTACCATTTTTTCGAGCACCTGTTAAGTAAACATTCAATAGAATGTTTGAGTGAGTCATTCTATACATGAATTTAACCATTATTTCGGCAGGAACCTTATACTAAGTATCAGTTTTTTCACAATTTTTTTTGTAATGAAAACTTTAAAAGAGCTTTTTTCAAAACCATGTTTTCAGAATTGACGTGCACGATTACTCAAAAACTAATAAACGGATCGACTTGAAATTGATCGATCATACTTTGAAATTATATAATTATCTTTGATTTGAATATTCAATTATTTAAAAAAAAGATTGTTTAAACAATTTTTATAGGTTATTTTGTTTTGTAAAAAACTGCTTTTTTCAATTGTAAAAAAGCGAATTTTTAATTTTTGCGTCTATTCATATATAAATTGTGGTAATGTAGATCCCAAATTAACTTGATTTTTCAGATTGAACGATTTTTGCAATCCTGAGGTTGGACGCCAATCAGAGTGTACGTACCGGAGGTGCTCCACGACATGTGCTGTATTCTTTGTTTAAATAAACATTTTTTATAAAAAAAAATTGTATTCTTTTAGAGTTGTTTTAATGTGCCAAAAAAGTTTTACATTTATTGCGTTTATGTATTGCAAATAAAAAAAAAATAAAAAAAAAAACATGTTTTTGTTTGAGTTGAATCAGGATCCCCCCTTAAGCAATATCTGTAATTTACAAGCGCCATTTCGTAAAAAAGGTTTTAACCATACTAGAACTATTTATGGATGTTACACCAATCGTGCAATAAATATTAGTACCTTTTAAAATAAAAATGAAACGGTTGACATTTCACAAGCACCATTTTCAACAGATATGACACCGTGTTACTTTTTTCTTGTTCCCAAGCTGATCGAACTATTTCTCATATTTCAAAATTAATATTATTTGTAGGTATATAGTATGTATTCCGACTCATACGTTTTTTTAAATCTTGCTAGTTTAAAGCTGACTGCACAAAGAAATTAGACTTACTGCAATTCGCATGTTTTAGAAACTGCCATCGACAATTCCGAGGAGGCCATAGCATAGTGGGTGCCTGCTTCTATACCGGAGACTCGAATTCGAATCTATGCTTGGAAAATAATAAAAAACTTTACAACACGACGATCGCCTCTCCGGGAAGGCAATAGTAGTATGATGTCTAGTAAAGCAGCCCCATTTTGGCCGTTCGGAACAGCCAACAAACTCTAGGTCCCCTTTATCTGTGGGAGACTTAAAAAAAGGCGCCAACAACAGGCAAACGCGAGAGGGTCGCCTACGTTCGTATCGAATACGGCACTTCAAGAAGACCGACAATTTGCAAATTTTATGTAGGATACCTTAAAATTCTACACTTCTAGAGTAACATCAAAAAATTGAATATATATATATATATATATATATATATATATATATATATATATATATATATATATATATATATATATATATATATATATATATATATATATATATATATATATATATATATATATATACGAGTATATATATAATGATTCCACAGCATTTATTAATCAGTGAATCAAAAAAATGTTTTAAATAAAGGTTACAGGGTGTTATACGGCGCACATGCTGACGTTGACAATAAAATGTTTTGAACTGTCAGTTCGAAAAAATTACGCCATCTTGATTTTTTTAAAATAGAAAGCCCTGTAAATTATTTTATTTTTGAGTCCTACTAAAAATTCTAGATATTATTTGTCTAACATACTATATGTTTAAATTGAACTGTTTTGGAATTATTGCCATTTGAAATTTAAAATTTAAAAAAAAAAAAAAAAAAAAACTATTAATAAATACTCTAGGTTTATTTTTAAGGTAACAATTGCTCAAAATGTCTACCGTTAACAGCGAGGCAATGATCCAATCCGTCATAAATAGCCCGAATAGATTTTTGCAGAGAATCCGGGGTGATCTGTGCTAGTTCATATTAAATTCTTTGTTGTAAATCTACTACAGTTTCAGGTCGACCTCGGTAAACTGTGGCTTCCAAATGACCCTATAAAAAAAATGGAGTGGCGTAAGGTCGTGACTCCTTGCAGGCCAATCTACAGCACCTATTCTCCTATCCATCGATTAGGAAAAATCGCATCCAAATATTTACGAACACTGATTTCATAGTGAGGAGGTGCTCCGTCCTATTGATACCACAAATTCCTGTTAGGGGTATCCAAAATATTTTCATCGGGAAAAACACCTGCACAAGTTGGAATAACTTGCCCTTGGAGTAACTGTAAATACCACTATCCTATAAGATTTCCATCCACAAAGTCCTGCCCACATGTTAATCTTTTGAGGTCTTTGAGAACGACTGATGAATCCAGTGGGGATTCTCAGTAGACCAGCACCGGCAGTTATGCATATTAACCCTTCTGTTAAGACAAAATATGGCCTCGTCAGAAAAAACAATACTATGAATTAGGTTAGGATCATTATTGATTCGTTCCATCATGACCTCGCAAAAATTCAACACGTCTATCGTAGTCATGTCAGATAATTCTTGCAGTAGAATGGGTTTGTATGGATGCAATTTTTCTTCATTCAGTATACGACTTAAGGTACCTTTACTTATGTTGTGGTCTAGGCAAAGCTGCTGAGTGGCTATATGGGGATTTTCTGTAATTTCAAATAGAACATCTAACTTTTTATCATCGATTGTTTTAACTTTTGGAGGTCCAGATTTAGAACGATCGATCCTTAACATGACCTGATTGTCTAAATCATTTTAATGTTTTGCTAACTACGGACTGGGTAACAGGTTCTCGATTCGGATATTCTGCGTTAAAAGGATCACACATCTCCTGTTGTGTTCTCCTACGGTCTCCGTAACCAACAAAGTGATTCTTTCAGTTTCTGTTAAATGTACCATTATGATATTACGCTCAAATTGCAGTTTCACAAAATGCAGCAATAAACGTTTTCGTCAATAAATCATTTTTTGACGCGTTAAGTCGTTAACTGACAGTAAATGTTTGACACAAGCCAGCGGAATTTTTTTTTTATTTTGATCTCCTTAATTTCAAATATCAATAATTCCAAAACAGTTCAATTTAGATATTTGGTATGTTAGACATCTATATGAAGAATTTTTGGTAGGACTCAAAAATAAAATAATATACAGGGCTTTCCATTTAAAGAATTTAAAATGGTGTAATTTCTTTGAACTAATAGTTCAAAACATTTTATTGTCAATGTCAGCATGTGCGCCGTATAACACCCTATAACCTATTTAAACATGTTTTTGATACACTGATTAATAAATGCTGGGGAATCATTATTGCATACATATGGGGCACCCTGTATATATATATATATATATATATATATATATATATATATATATATATAAATATATATATATATATATAAATATATATATATATAAATATATATATATATATATATATATATATATATATATATATATATATATATATATATATATATATATACATATAGCTATATATATATATATATATATATATATATATATATATATATATATATATATATATATATATATATATACATATAGCTATATATATATATATATATATATATATATATATATACATATAGCTATATATATATATATATATATATATATATATATATATATATATATATATATATATATATATATATAGTATTTGCTTTATTTAATTGTCTATCGGAACTTTCTCGACTACCTCGTATACAATATATACGAAGTAACTCTTCTAATAACTATAAGATTTGACCTTCCTATATGTTCAACTGTAGTTAATTACGAGGCATATTCGAAAAGTAAGGCTCGTCTGGTCATAAAAGAAAATATATTCGTTAGAAAAAGTTTTTATTGACGGTTTTATTTTCCTACAAACCTACTTCGCTTTTCCACATAACCGCCGTTCACTTCAAAGCACCACCAACTTCTTTAATTCTTCTGCATTGAAGTTTTCCGCCTGGGAATTGAACCAGTTGACAACGGCGGTCTTGAGTTTCTCGTCGTCTTTAAACGGTTGCCTACCAAGCCACTGTTTCAAGCGCAATCGTCAATCAGATTGCAGTTTTTGGTCCACTTGTTGAACGATTTCGTCGGTCTGGATACTGGGCCTGCCACCCTGCTTTTGATCATGCACATTTGTGCGGCTATTTTTGGAGTCTCGACACCATCGTCTAACTTTTTCTTCACTCATTAGTGTAGGTCCATAAACTAGACACAACTCCCGATAAATCTGAGCAGTTGATGATCCTTTTGCACACAAAAATCGAATCACAGCACGCACTTCGCAACTGGCGGAAGCAACGATTGTTGCGGATATTGTTGTAAGCATTCACCGAATACTGAATCAAAACAATAACTTCAGTGGCTTCGGAAATAATCAGTGGATGGCGCTGCATGTGTACAACTTTGTTCAGACCCGCCAATATTTAAATATATGCAAACGGCGTTTACTTTTCGAATACACCTCATATATTTAAAATTCGTCCAGCATTGCAACCAAACGCAAGGAAAGTTTTTCATAATGCGATTCAAACTATATAAGATATATCGACTCGGTCCCTTTAAACCCATTCTCCTAAATTCATATCTCCCAAAAACTACAGGTTTTTTTTTCATTTCAAATATTGTACTTGTATCAAATGCGAAACATTATTTCATTGGAGAGCTGTATCAATCAGAGCGAACACTAACATGCAGGCCGACACAAATTGTTTTGCGTCATTTGGAGATCCTAAAACGTAAAGAAATTCAATAATCTCAAAGAGTGATTTTTCACGAATATAATAATCCTCTTGGCAGGAGAAGCAACAACTTTTTTTTTTAAAATTTTCGGTAACCTCTACTCTCCAAACTCGTGTCTCCACTTTTCACACAGAAGACCTAAAAGCAAACGGCACAAATCAATACCCAATGGTATATGTCTCCTGCTCTCTTTCGACACTTTTTCCTGCATGCCTTCGTCGTTCCCCTGGGAAATTGAATCCTGCCGCCTCAAGTAGCCCGCGTGTGCGACCATCATTTCGTTATTCCATCTGTGTTTGTCAAAACAGGAAAAAATCGGTAAAATTGCCAGATTCTGACATTCCGCTTTATTGGAATATATGTGGAATATTATTCCCGGTGCATAATATTTAAAGTATATAGTAAGTTAATGTTTTTAACGACTAACATAGAGCGGAAACTCGCAGTAGTTTAGTTTGATGAGGAGTCGTAGTTCTTGGGATTAGAACCACGTCGTAAATCATATTCAGACACAAGATTTACAGTGGGAACTGAATCCAATGGTGGCCGTCTCATACGAGAAGTACGAGGGTAGCCTTTTAAGTTTTCACAAATAACCAGTAGATGGCGCCATTGGGATGTGACAGTATCATTGCTGCAAAATTTGATATCTCAAATACAGTGTTTATTTTCGAAGCGTGAGTTTGCAAGGCAATGGAACTGAGGGTTTTTGCAGTAATTTTATGTGATTAATAAAAAGCCATGTTACCTTGAAATAGATCTTGTCATCTGTTTTGTGACATTATATTGGGACTGTTGCCTTCTTTTATGTTATGTGTTTACCTGAAATAAAGAACAGATCATTAATATAAAATTATAATTATTATTGAAAATGATGGACAAAATTAGAAAATACTGATTAATAATATTCAACTTCGAACTCCCTAATTTTGCTAAGCAGTTTATTTTGAATGCAAAATTTTATAACACTGGTCAACACTAGTCATGCCACACAAACTTTGATAGCTAATACTGTTTTAGCTAACTACTCTCATTATTAAACTGCAGTTGTTTTGTTTCAATTTGCCTCAGTTTTCTTGTGATACGGTAATACTTATAACTAGTACTACGGCAATAAAAACAAAGGAACGTTCGCGAAGAAATAGTCATAAAACTATTTGTCTGTGATTTTATCAAAATATTGTGATTTATTAACTGCGTTAACATGTCGCGAAAGTGTAGTAACGATACTAACTCTTTTTGTTATGTTTGTGGTGAACTGATTTTCAAAAATAACCGATCAAGTGCAAGTTAAACTTGCGCAATTAGTGTTCCGTACGTTGATTGCTTTCAAAATAAAAAAAAAATTGTTACAAAGGTATAAAATGATCAGTGACTTCACAAAATACACCCCAAATGAGTTTTCAACAAAGTTTGTTTCCAATCTTTACTGAAATCTGATGACCTTGAAATTTTTGTTTTTTTTTATATACCATATAAATTATTAAAGGTAATGCACTCGTGATAATTTTCGTTCAATCTACACCCCGTGGAGAATATTCCAGAATTTTTTTCGAAATTTTTTGATAAGTACTTTTCGAGATAACGCCCGGGACAGCGATTTTTCGTGAATTTTTAAAAATAATATAAAGAAAAGTGCGCGCAAGTATAATATTATATATATATATATATATATATATATATATATATATATATATATATATATATATATATATATATATATTTACTCGTGTTTTCACAAGCTTTCATTTGACACCACACTCGAAGACCTAGTAAAAAATTTTTTTTTCACTTCCGACTTCACCCCCCAAAACTAACCCCTTAAGTCAAAATTTAATTCTCAAAACTACAATTCCTATATTCCTATATTATTACCAAATTTCACCTTTCTATGTCAAATAGTTTCGGAGAAAATCGGGTGTGACAGACAGACACCGAAGTGATCTTATAAGTGTTCCGTACGGAACACTAAAAAACAAAGACGAAATTTCACAAAACTAGTCTTGGAGAGTTATCACCGGTATTTTGGTTTCGCTGTGGCCCATCACGACAAATCCTGGGCCCCTCATATTTGTTGCATAGCGTGAAGAATTTAACCAATTGGAAGAAAGGGTCACGTCATATGCCGTTTGCTGTACCCATGATTTGGACCGAACCAAGAGATGACATTTCGGACTGCTATTTTTGTCTTACTGACGTCGATGGTATAAACTTCAAGAAAAAACACAGTTATTTAACCTAATTTACTTTCAGCCATGAGACCCGTCCCTCATAGTGAAAATTTGCCTATACCAGTTGCATCTGCATCGGTTGAAATTGACGATACACAATCCTCCACTTCAAGCCAATGTGTTGATGAGGACGATGACTCTGAGTTTGAAGAAATTCTAACCAAGCCACACTTGATAACTCAAGGAGACCTAAACGATTTGGTTCGCGATGTAAATTTGTCAAAAAAGCAGTCAGAACTATTAGGATCTCGATTAAAAGGATGGAATTTGCTACATCATAAAACTAAAATCAGCTATTTTCGAAATCGTGAACTCAAATATGTCGGCAGATTATTGCTGGACAATCAAAAGGGACCAACCAGGATCTAAATTTGCTAGAAAATCTTAGATCGTAACTTCATAATAAAACTTTTTCACATTTTTGGTTTAGGAGGTCATTGTTTTTTGAAATATTTTAAATTACTTAAGAGAATAAAATTCTCCGTTAACAGATTTTTTTTTAATATTTGTTTTTACTACTAACCACCTATTAAAGTAAAAAATATCATAAAAGTCCATGTGGCATGACAAAGTTACAATTTTGTTTACCAGTGTAATTAGTAAGGACACCCAAATATGCAAAGCGCATATATTGCATATTTTGCATATTATATGCATTTTTCTAAATATTTGCATAAATGCTTTAAAAATAGCATATATGTGCATATTTGAAGGAATTTATAATAATGTAGGTCTTTGGCAGGCGTTTTCATTTATTTTTCGGAATAAGGGTCAATGTTTAGGCCGCCGCCGCCGCGCCGGTGGTTTTCCACAAATAAATTTTATTATTTTATGGTCAGTAAAAACCAGTCAGTAAATTCCAGACGGCCATCAGAGCATACTTGTATTATTAGTTTATTAGATTTCATTTTGGTTGTGCTTTTAAAGTGGTTACGTCGATTTGTGCTTTTTATCTTGTCGTATTTTACTACAGTGAAATGCCCAAAGCCAGTAGTGTGTCAGTGTGGATTAAACCATACAAAGAACTAAGAATAGATATGGGAAAAATCTACTGTTCTGCATGTGTTAAAACTGTAAGTATAATTTTTGAATCTATTGAATATACAGGGTATATCATTTTCGTTTAATATTTAAACATAACGAAATTTTTGTCAGGATTTTGCCGTTGATGCTATTTTCAATGTTATTTAAGTTATTTTTGTTCCATTTAACGAATAAAATTTCTAGTTAACGAAACCACGAAATAGAAATACATACGTAAACGTATGTATTTCTAGGTAATCTAATAAAAAAGGTACAAAGCAGAATTTTAATTTTTGCCTGTCCTAAGCACCTAGTTTTTTCCTTGGGATTTTAATTAAATTTTCTTTTTTTTATTGCAGATACCATGCGATAAAAAATTTCAAATAGAGCAACACGTGAAAACTGCTTGCCATATTGTCAAATTGAGTAAGACGAAACCTGGAGATAGGCCACAACACACATTAATGCAATGTTTCCAACCAACGTACAAAAATAAAGAGCTAAATGAACAAGACATCTTTAACCGACATCTATTCCATGCAATGATGACATCAAACATTCCGTTATCGAAGCTACGTAATCAAAACTTTACGTCCTTCCTCCAGAAGTATTGCAAATTTAATATCCCAGGTGAAACAACAATACGGAGAAACGACGTAAGCTCCTTGTATTCACAGGTAATTGAGGAAATTAAAGGTAAAATTCGCAACGAACATTTTTACATATGTATTGATGAAACCACCGATTCAAGAGGACGGTATATTGCGCGTTTATTGATTGGAGTTCTTAGCGACGATATGTTGCCAAAATCTTATCTGATTGCTTCCAAACAGTTAGAAAAACAAATGCATTGACAGATTTGTTCAAGAGGAACTATCGAAGTTTTTTCTTCCTACGCCTGTTCCAGAAGATAATTTTTTGCTTATTTTGTCAGATGCAGCACCGTACATGATAAAGGCCGGGCAAAATTTGAAATTTTTTTATTCAAACTTAATACATGTAACATGTCTCGCTCATGCTTTAAATAGGGTTGCTGAGGAAATTAGGAATCATTTGCCGCTTGTGAATAGCTTAATTTCTAACATGAAGAAAATCTTCCTTAAAGCGCCTTTAAGGATTCAGTTCTACAAAGAAAAACTACCAAACACTCCTCTTCCACCTCAGCCTGTTATTACAAGATGGGGCACTTGGTTGGAAGCAACATTTTTTTATTGCGACAACTTCTGTCAACTAGATGGTCTAATTGCAGAATTATCAGACGAATCTTCCCAATCCCTTACAGAACTTAAACGATTATTCAAAAACAAGGAGATAAAACAACAACTTTCCTTTCTTAAAACAAATTATAGCTTTGTTTCTAAAACCATAACTCAAATGGAGGAATCTAATTTGCCATTAACCCGAAGTGTTCAACTAATAAAACAATGTGAGGTCGCTTTTGAAAATGTCGCAGGTAAAATTGGAAGCAAAATTTTTCAAAAATTTCGGAATGTCATGGAAAAAAATAGTGGGTTTCAATTTGTCAGCCAAGTAGCTAATGTTTTAAAGGGGAATTTTACTGATTCCATTGATTTAGATCCTATGCTACTAAATAATTTTAAAAACGCCCCTTTTACATCAGTCGATGTGGAAAGGAGTTTCTCAATTTATAAATTTTTATACAACGATAGAAGACAAAACTTTTTAATGGAGAATTTTGAGAAACATTTAGTAGATTATTGTTTTTATAACTAACGGCGACCCTGTCTTTTGCAATATTTGCATATTTCCGCTTACTTAGTTGCATCGCCCTGTATGTATCAAATTTAAAATGTATGTTTTATTATGCTATTTACTACGTATATAAATTTTTATAATATGTACCTACATTATTATTATTATTATTATATGTTCATCTTTAAGTAAAGTAATAAAATACATTATTATTTATATTTATTTTTTACTTTGTATAATATTATATTTAGATTTAGTTCATTCGCCATGTATGTTGAAAATTTAAAATGGGTTTTTTATTGCTACATTTGTATAGTACTCGTATCATGTAATGTGAAGCAATAAATTTACATTTTTCAAGTCTATTTCGATTTTTTTACTGCATATTTACAACATGTATGTGCATATTTTGAGAAAATTATTTGCATATTTATGCGCATATTTTAAAGTTTTTCACTTGCATATTTGGGTTTCCTTACTAATTAGCAAGCGTAATACGATTAGGCGACAAAGAGACACTCTTTAGCAACACCAAAGTTTTAAGTAATAAAAAAACGTGTAAGAATTCTCAAAAAAATTATAAAATAATTCTAATATAAAAAAGGCCTGTCTGCACTTGATAAAGTTATTATTCATTTTCCTTCACCCTAAGTTTTTACACTTCAAACGTTCTGTTGTAACACAGTAGGTCAAAGGCAATGTGTGTCTGAAGGCTTAATATTAGATATTTTCCTGAGTGGTATTAGAGAACTGTTTTGATTTTCAAAGTTAGATTTCCCTAAATACCATACGTTTAAGGCAGCAGATAGCAGCAAAAAATAACCGGCCAAGTGCAAGTTGGACTTGAGCCAATAGTGTTCAGTACGCTGATTGCTTTAAAATAAAATGATCAATAACTTCACAAAACACACCCTAAATGAGTTTTCAACAAAGTTTTTTTTCCGATCTTTACTGAAAACTGATGGCTTTGATATTTTTGTTTTTTTATATATACCATATACTATTCCGGTAGCGACCCTAATGACCCGCAACACCGCAACGGTGTGGGTGTATTTGTTTCCTTTCCTTACAACAAGAATGTTGTAAGTTACAGCCCTATAACTGACCGAATCATATTAATTCAGATGCAAGGATAGCCATTCAAGATCAATATAATACAAATTTATGCCCCAACATCCGATAAACGTTATGACCAGGAGGTCGATAACATGTACGAGCTACTTAATAAAGTCCTGGGAAAACTCAGCAGTGACAACCTAGCACTTATACTCGGGGATTATAATGCTAAGATTGGACAAGGCCGACGATCTGATTTGGTCGGAGACTTTGGATTGGGTTCGAGCAATCACCGAGGTGACGGACTGTTTGAGTTTTGCCAGGAAAATGACATGGTTATCACCAACACATGGTTTAAACTCCCCAAAAGACGTCTTTATACTCGTACATGGATGTCGCCTGCTGAAGTCAACGACCAAGAACCCATTAGAAACCAGATAGACTACATTCTGGTTAACAAACGCTTCAGGAACAGTATAAAACATGTAACAACCTACCCTGGAGCAGATATTGGCTCGGATCACGTACCCTTGGTTGCCGATATAAAACTAAAGCTTAAATTGGTATGCAAAAAGCGACCGTATAAATCACTAAACCTGGCAAAACTAGATCAACAAGAAGTAAGAGAAATGGTGCAACGAGAACTCAACGATGAACTTGGCAACGTGAATGAAAGTGATTTGACAGAAGTCGGAGTACTATGGGATAAGCTGAAAAATATGCTGAACAGGACGTGTAATAGGCACCTACAAACATCAGGAGAAACCAAGAAAAAAAGGTGGATGACTGGCGATATCTTGATATTGATGAAGAGAAGAAGACAGGTCAAGAACAACAAGGAAGAATATAAAAGGCTACAGAAGATCATTAAGTCAGAAATCAAGAGAGCCAAGGAAGGCTGGATGAGAGAAATGTGCCGGGAAATGGAGGAATTAGAAAAGAAACACGATAACTTTCGTAGCCACAAGAAACTTAAGGAGATTGCTGGTATCTACAAAAAAACACGACCAGCTACCCTGCTTGATTCAACAAATACACCTATAATGGATGAACGAGAAATCAGAGGCACATGGGAAAAATATATAAATGAACTATTTCATGACGATAGACCACCCTTACAGAATAATGAAGAAAATATGGAGGAAGGTCCAGAAATTTTTAACGAAGAAGTGCTTCACGCCATCCATATATCACCCAATGGAAAGTCTCCGGGTCCGGATCAGATTCCGACAGAGATTGAAACTTGTAAGCGAGGGTAACATATCACAAATCACAAAATTATTTAACTTGGTATATAACAGTGGGGTGATCCCAGATGACTGGCTCAGGTCGACCTTTGTGACTATCCCAAAAAAAAAAACCCAGACCTAAAAAATGTAGTGACTATCGCTTGATAAGTTTGATGGGTCATCTTTTAAAAACATTCTTGCGCGTTATATATGCCAGAATTCGCAGAAAGTGTGAATTTGATCTTGATGACGCTCAGATGGGTTTTAGGAATGCTTTCGGAACTCGTGAGGCTTTGTTTGGTATTAATGTCCTTCTCTAGAAGTGCCGAGATCAGCGTAAAGAGGTATTCGCCTGTTTCATAGATTACGAAAAGGCATTCGACAGGGTGCTACACTCTAAATTGATATCAATGTTACGCGAAGTACAACTGAACAGTCGAGATATACGTATAATTGAAAATCTGTACTGGGGACAAACAGCAGAAGTACGCATGGAAGGGATGACAACATCTAGCATCCAAATACAGCGAGGAGTCCGACAGGGTTGTATCCTCTCGCCTCTACTTTTCAACCTTTATTCGGACCGAATTTTCAAGGAGGCCCTCGAGAATGTGGACCATGGAGTTAGAGTAAATGGCGTACTACTCAACACAATTAGATATGCAGATGACACTGTCATCATATGTGATAAGATAGAGGGTCTTCAAGAACTGTTAAATAAAATCAGCACAGTTGGAACAGATCTTGGCCTTAACATTAATATCAGTAAGACGAAACTCATGATATTCAGCCGAGATCCACATAGAGACATCATTTGTTTCTGAACAATTCTCAAATCAAACGGGTTGAGAGGTTCAGGTATTTGGGTAGCATCCTGACGGAACAATTAGACCCCGACATAGAGATAAAATGTCGCAACGAGACAGCCAGGAATCACTTCTTGAATATGAAAACACTATTTTGTAATGACAACATAAATCTCAAGCTACGTCAACGCATGGTCAAATGTTACATCTGGTCGGTTGTTTTGTACGGTGCAGAAAGCTGGACCCTCAAAGTAAGCACGATTAATCGTTTAGAGAGCTTTGAAATGTGGGTTCATCGAAGAATGCTGCGTATTCCTTGGACTGACTTGGTAACAAACTTACAACAATAAAATGCCGCAAGATAGCTTATTTGGGTCACATCTTGCGGGGAGACAAGTATCGCTTACTCCAGTTAATCATGAAGGGCAAAATTGAAGGACGACGCGGCCGAAACAGATGTCATGGCTTAACAACATTAGATCATGGACCGGCATTCAGAAGGCAGGTGATCTTTTTAGAATGGCAGAGAACAGGGACGCGCTCTCCAGGGTGATCGCCAACGTTCGGGGGACCGGACACGGCACTTAAAGAAGAAGATAAATTATTAAAGTCCGTTTGTTTGGAGTTGATAGCACACAACATTAAAATGTCAAAAACCATAAGCGTTCGAAATTTCTCTACCAATTATTTGCATTTTTAGTTTTAATCTCCTTTATTTTCTATCTACAGTGTGACAATTTAAGTCCGCATCATATGGAATTTTTTTAAATAATCAGTTTAGCCCAGATCTCGTTATTGCATCCATTTGTGCTTCAAATAATATCAGAAATAAAGTATAGTAAGTCATTTTTACGCATGACGTCACCTGTCAAAAATGACGTTTTCGTAAAAATTTTTGAAAAAAACGTATAATTTGACAAAATTTTAAAAAAAGTTATTAGACAAAATGGTTTATTTTGTGATTCTAGATCTGTTTGTCAAATTTCAACGGCCTACTACGATTTTGAATTTTTGGCGGTTTTTTGACATTTTAGCAATTGTTTTTCATCTTAATTTATTGCAACCTTATTTAAATCGATTAATTTGTCAAAAACTAGGCACCTATAACAAAATGAAGTCGTGTCCATAATTTTTTTTATAGAATATTAAAATTCACGCATTATCATGAATCATATTTGATACAAAGTTCGATTAGCTTTAGTTTTTAAATAGAAAAATGTTTCTCGCTTACATATTTTGATAGTGAACACACTTAAACGTTTGTAAATTAACACAAATCTTACATTTTGATCTTTTTAGTAATGCATTTAAATTTTTAACAATGTAATGTTTCTTACTATAAACACCAAATTAACAACTTGCTGCTTTATCCTATTTGTTTTTTTTTATACTTCAGCTAAAACCACTTTTTAGACCAATAATACATTTTAGATTCTAATTAGCAACCGTAGTAAAAATATTACACATATTCTAGTTATTAATTTGGCAGTTACGCGTTAATAATACCACCGAAAAATTACATTAAAATAGTTTCAGTGTCATTGTTGACGTAACTGCTAATTTAAAATAAATCCAGCCATATTTTAGTCGTGGCTATTAAAATTAACGTTCGTAAAATTAGAAAGACCCTTTATGGTTGTGCCTATTTCCTCCTGAAAACATACCTTCTACAGGAAAATGAGTTAAACAGAGAAATTAACACGCTAAGCAAAACTTGATATTTCTATGCATTTATTAATAGTAGGCCCTGGAAACAATTGAGAACTAGAGATCGCAATATGGTGTCGTAAGCTGCCAAATATTTAATTAGCAATTCAAACTAGAATGGAAAGAAACAGATGGTGTCACAACATGCTTTCTCTTCAAGAAAAAATTGAAATTGTTTTATTGTGTGAGGAAAATACACCTCATCGCACTGTTGCAAATATTTTTAACGAGCGTCATCCTGAAAAAAACTTCCAGTAATCTACTGTTAGCCGAATTATAAAAAAGTTTAAATCGACTGGATCTGTGGGAAATGTTTCCGGGTCATTGGGCGAGATCAGGATAATTATTGGCCACCTCGATCGCCCGACATCACCCCATTGGATTTCTATTTATGTGGTTATCTCAAACAAAAAGTATACAAGTTTAGACCATTTAGAGATATCGATCATCTAGAAACTATAGTTAGGCAGTGTGTTCAGGAGATACCTCCAGAGTTTGAGAAAAATTCCGTCAAAGAAATTTCTAGAAGAACCAATCGTTGCATTGAACGAAACGGTGGACACACCGAAATGTAGAATATTGCAATATGCGTGTATTTGATACAAAGTATTTATTAAATAGGTTAAAATAGCCAATTGTTAATTTAGCGTTTATTATACATTGTTGTAACTTTAAATACATTACTAAAAAGATCAAAATGTAAGATTTGTGTTAATTAACAAACGTTCAAGTGTGTTCACTACCAAACTACGTAAGCGAGAAATATTTTTCTATTTAAAAACAAAAGTTAATCGAACTTTGCATCAAATATGATTCATCATAATTTGTGAATTTTAATATTCTATAAAAAAATTATGGACACGACTTCATTTTGTTCTTAAATAGATTATAGGTGCCTAATTTTTGACAAATTAAGTGATTTAAATAAGGCTGCATTAAATCAAAATGAAAAACAATTGCCGAAATGTCAAAAACTGATAAAAATTGAAAATTGTAATAGGCCGTTGAAATTTGACAAACATATCTAGAATCACAAAATAAACCATTTTTTCTAATAACTTTTTTTAAAATTTGTCGAAATTATACATTTTTTCAAAAATTTTTACGAAAATGTCATTTTCGGCAGGTGACGTCATGCGTAAAAATGACTTACTATACTTTTTTTCTGATACTATTTGAAGAACAAATGGATGCCATAACCAGATCTGAGCTAAAGTGATTATTTAAAAAAAATCCCAAATGACGCGGACTTAAATTGTCACACTGTATATACAACAGTGCGGCCTTTTTCTAAAAATATTTTATTACATGCCTTCCAAGCTTTACAATAAGGTATACATCAACGCATTTTAAAGTTTATTTTAATGAGTAAGTGAGGAAACTAAAAATCTTATTTGTATAATAAAGGCCTAAACGAGTACAGTTAACAATTCTTAAGGACTAGAAATCTACAATGTTATAAAACATAATGATAACAAGTACAATAAAATTATTTGGGATTTTAACAGTTATTGGAATATAATTAACCAAAGTATTTATCGGTAGGTAGGAGCCTAGGTACCTAAGCATGCAATAAAAATATTCTGTGTAAGTATAAAAATAAAGCAAAAACCTATAATATGCTTAGTTCAAATCTGCAAAGCGATGGCTTCCACTTTCAGTTTTTCCCCGGTTAAACTTCGCGGAATCTATAAATCTGCATTTTCCCTGCAAGAAAAAACAATGATACTTAACGTCCACGATACCCCAGTGCATCAACAGCCAACAAGCCAAGTACGTGAAATTGTGAAAACTTGTGCCAACATGACGGGAGTTGGACCAGAAACTATTTATAGATCTCTAAAGGAAAGAATACGCGGTCCTTGCAACGAATCTCAGAACCACAGAGAAAAAGAGCTCTTAGAGGTCGATGAAGACAATAAGCAGAAAAGTACATCATTTTTTTATTATGAAAGAAATACCTACACTATATAAAGTTTTGCAAGAAATCAGAGAAGACCAGGACTTACCAGCTTTAAAAAAATGGAAATTATGGAAAATCCGTCATTGGGAAAAACACAATAGAAAATCTGTTGTTATCGATAAAACAGAAATAATTTGTTGGAGAAGAGAATATCCACGAGCAATCAGAAAATTTCGAGCCGAAGAAAGAAATATTTTTTATTTAGATGAGATCTGGGTTAATGAGGGACACATAGTGAACACACATTCAACTGGACTACAACCCCCTTCAGAAAAAGAACGCAGGCTAATTATGGCACATAATGGTAGTAAAAACGGTTTTCTCGACGGTGGCTTGTTGGAATTCGAATCAAAGTAAACTAAAGATTACAAGGAGGAGATGACGGCCGATGTTTTTGAGGGGTATTTCCAACAAATGATTGAATGTATACCAGCCGAATCAGTTACAGTATTAGACAATGTCCCATACCATTCTCGATTATTAGAACGACTCCCAACAAATTCATGGAAATAAAGCGGATATTCTTCAATGGATAACAGACAAAAATCTCAAAGATAAAGATGGTATGTTAAAAGTGGAACTTCTCAAAATTGCGAAACAAAATAAGGCACAGTTTAAGAAATACGCAGTCGATGGCAAAGGAACGGAATATCACAGTGCTTAGATTACCTCCATATCATTGCGAATTGAATCTCGAGCTAATGTGGGCACAAATGAAAGGTTTCGTTGCAAGGAAAAACGCCACGTTCAAACTTCAAGACGTAAGGCAATTATTACTTGCCGGAATATAGAGGATCAAAGAGGATAATTGGAAAATGCCATTCGACGTGTTATAGAAGAAGAAAATAAAATGTGGAAAAACTTGACGAATCCATCGAAGAACTTGTGGAAATAGAACCCTTAACTATCAATTTAAGAGAAGTCTAATCGATGATGATTGTTTTTGATTGTAATTAAAGTACTTATATGTATATCGTGAATTTTGAATTTATATATACATAGATCTATAGATTAAAAAATTTTTGGTAATAAATCTTATATTTCTATAACTTTATTTTTAAGATAACTTTGTTTATTAAACACTAAAAGCAGGTTATGCGCGGACAGCTATGCTACCGATGAACCCTCATTTACATTTTATGACTCTATTGTAGGGGTCGGCAACCTATGGCACGCGTGCCATCTCTGGCACGCCAAGCAATTTTGAATGGCACGCGTACCTATTCAAAGTTTACACATTAATTCTATAATCTGTGACATGTTTCGAAATTAAGTAAATAATCGAAAACAGTATTACTTTAACGATACAAACAAAAACGACATATTATATAGGTCATTAGGTATTATTACCAAAAACTACAAAATATATATTTTGTAATTTATAATTTTACTGAATGCATTGGTTTGGCTTTAATTTCGGCAAGTATTAAAGACGGCAAGCCTCAAAATATAAGCCTAGGCAAAAACACAAATAAACGTCCTCAATTCAGATCAAAAGAGCCGCTATAAGGCGGTTTTTGTTTGACTTGACTTCAATCGTTCCGACGCGTGCCGCAACTCTTTTTATATTGCCGAACTTTAGTTTTTGTTAGATTTAACTTCTAGGCGGCCCTTTGATTGCAATGGGCGCGTTGTAGATAATAATTTTTGTTCTAAGAAATTTAATAAACGTAGTTATTGGAATTTTCTAGAAACATTATTTTTCTATATATAGCAAGCGGCTACACGTTTCGATCGTTTAGTATAGAAGTAACATCCGTTCCAGTCAATAGTCGTCGAAAAGTTTAAAAATTAAAATTACGTTGCGTTATGGCCGCGAAGAAACAGAAGGTAGACGTTCGATCATTTCAAACTTCACGGACAACATATTACGGTTTTGTACAGAAAAACGATCGGGCCATTTGTGTCCTATGTCGGGAAAGTGTAGTTTTCCGGACATCTAGTATTCAACGACATTTCCAGATAAAACATGAATCGTCATTTAAAGATAACGCTGATAAAAGGGAGGCAATACAAAGAGCAAGTAAACAATACGAGAAACAGTCAACATTCTTTAGCAAAGTTTTCCAAGGAAAAAATTAGGTAACCGAATGCAGTTTCAAAATTGCACAATCGTTGGTACACTCCGTTCACTGACGGAGAATTTATGAAGCAAACGTGTTTGAGTACTGGCAAGATTTTATTCGACGACTTGCCCAATAAGGATACAATATTGGCCAGGATTAGGGATATACCGGCATCAGCGCGGACCATCGAGAGACGAATTACCGAAATGACACAAAATGTCCAAAAACAGCAGAGAGACGCTATCAAACGGAGTTTTGTAATTAGTGTAGCATTGGATGAAAGTGTCGATATTAATGACATTGCCCGTCTGGCAATCGTTGCGCGATACTTCGATGATGGCAGTGTGTATGAAACGCTGATTTGTCTGCTCCCATTGCAGGGAACTACAAGAGGAGAGGATATATTTTCAGAATTTGTTAAACATTTTGAAAAGCGGAACATTGATTTAAATAAAATTTTTTGCGTAACCACAGATGGCGCTCCTGCTATGATTGGGAGACATAGAGGATTTGTTTCCCTTCTTATTGAACGCATGGGTCGATCAGTTTTGAATTTTCATTGCATAATTTACCAAGAGAGTTTGTGCGCTAAAATCTCCGCTGGAAGTTTAAAATCCGTGATGGATAGGGTGGTTAAAATAGTTAACTACATTGTCGGTCGTTCTTCAGTGATTCATAGACAATTTAAGGCGTTTCTGCAGGAATTAGAAAGTGCATATTCAGATATACCATTGCACAATAATGTGCGCTGGCTCAGCCGTGGTTAAGTGCTCTCTAGATTTGTGTAATGTCTGGGCGAAATTAAATCGTTCTTGTTGGAAAAAAATCAAGTGGACGCTTATCCTGAACTAGAAGATAAGAACTGGATCTGTATGTTAATGTTTCTTACTGATATTACAAACCATCTCAGTGAACGCAACTTAAAGTTACAAGGTACAGGCAAAACAGTTCTGGATTTATACGAATCCTGGAAATCATTCAAATTAAAAATAGATTTATTTATCAGCGATATTACTACAAATACATATAAATATTTTCCAAATTTAAAAACTTATATATCCAGTGTCGACGATGGTGCACTAATAGACGAAATTCTTAAATATATGACTAATTTAAAAGAGGAGTTTATCGAGAGTTAATCAAACCAGATTTAATGGATTTTTCCAGCAATTGCTTTGACATATCTCTTTTCTCATGGATGGACATTAATGATTTTGATCTTCAATACATTGAATTTAAAAGCTTCGAGTTATGGAACTCGAAATTTGTAGAATTAAGAAGGGTATTAGAAGGTGACATTCAAACGAGATACTCAGTTGTTGGATGAGTTTACCAGAGAAATTTATTTGTCTTAAGAAAGTAGTGTTTGCCATGCTTACAGCTTTCGGATCATCCTATATCTGTGAACAACTTTTTTCCCATACGAGAGTGATTTTAAACCCGTACCGAAGGAGGCTGACAACAGACAACTCGGAAGCACGTGTGACACTGAAAATAACCAGCCATGAACCGGATATAAGAAAACTCTCTAAAGAACTTCAAGCACAGGGTTCACACTAGGTCCTAGGACTAGTATAATAAAATTATTTGTTAAATGTTAAAATTTTTTTGTAATTAAACCTTCTAAAAGCAATATTTTAAGTTAATTTAAATTAATTTTTGTTAATTTTAGTTGTAGTAAGTACCTACGTCGGCACGCAAAATGTATGGATGAAAACTGGCACCCCTTAGTTAAAAGGTTCCCGACCCCTGCTCTATTGTATAGCAGAGGTTTTCTGCCTAAAATAGGGTAAACCCTTAAAAATAATTCAAAACAGGTAGAAAAATCCAGTAAAATGCATAAGAAATCTCTTTTTTTTTGGGCGTACCCCAACATATATTTGCATCTACAATAAGAGAATTCTACTTTCAACTACAAACAAATACACTATAAAGGCAATTGCACTCGTGATAAATTTCGTTCAATCTACACCCAGAATCTTTTCAAAATTTTCTGATCAGTACTTTTCGAGATTTTTGGCAATTTTTTAAAAATAATACAAAGAAAAGTGTGCACAAGTATTACATTACATATATTTTTAAATTCGTGTTTTTTCCAGCTTCATTTGACACCCCAGTCGATGACCTGGTAAAAAAAATTCACTTCCGATTTCATCCCCCAAAACTAACCCCTTAGGTCAAAATTTAACTTTCAAAACTACACGGCTCTGATGAGCCATCAGTTTCTATATCAGTGCCAAATTTCAACTTGGAACTTTAAAAAGGCTGATTTCGTGTTGCCTAAAGGCGCACCGTGCAATCGTAGACCTAACATAGAGAAATCACTCAACTCAAGGGTCTAATCTCAAGAAGCATGATTTCTTATTTAGCGAAAACTGTAAAAGTTTCTGTTCTATGTTAGATCGTTAGGTAGTAAATCCTCTGACAACGACCTAATTATTATTTTTAGGACCCGTATCACGTCCTATTTCTCTACTCGTTCCCTACTTTTGAAGTAACAAAAACAACCGTATAACTCTGGAACGAAACTCAGCTAACAAAGAAAGATTGCTTAATTTACAACTCAAGAATATACGGTTTATGTAAAAGTTTTATATAAAGAAACCGTGTGCCGTATAATTCAAAATTTCGCATGCTTTAAAAAATAAGGCCGAAATAGCATTATAGTGGGAAGGTGCGGAAATAGGCAAAATACGGCAAATATTAAAGACATAACTTATACTTTTAAATCTGTATAGTGTATATTCGTATACCTTGCAAAAAGTCGTAAAATTTAAAATTTCATAACTTGCTAACTTGTATTTCACTATATTGTAGCTGATGAAAGAATTGTACTTAATGTAAGAAATACATTTTCGTTTCTCGTTTTTTTTTTATGAGGGCATTACACGTGTTGCAAGGAAGTCTCTAAATAGTTACAGGGCGAAGCGTGTATGGAAGTAACGATTCACACTGATTGAATCGTTGCAATGATGGAAACCACATCCATTCAAAAGGGATTACATATACAGTTCTACATGTAGAAGTTCTTGAAAAGTCGTACGAGAGATAACAGCCTGTATTTTCTAATCATGTACAGGGTGATCATTTTTAGACACCCAGCCCCGATTTAAGGAAAATTGTTGGATATATATTTTTTTTTAATGTAGAATAGTATAATGCATGTCAAGAAGTATACTGACGTATTGACATTTGGTAGTGAAAACAATGCGGACCGCGACGCCAAACAACTTTTTTTTTTATCGACTTACCTTTTGTAAAACGGCACTGGAAAATCCTATTTTTTCTCAATATTTTTACTTAAACTGTTTTTTTCTCTAATTTGTTTTGCAAAAATGCAGCAAAAACTCTCTAAAATATTATTTTTTGGTCATCGCGGTTGTCATGGATCGTATGCCACGTTTGGCGGTTTTCAATCAATTTATCTAGTTTGTGGTTGTCATACTTTAAACTGACGGTAATTATAATAATATTAAGTACTACGCTGTTGAGGTTTTTCCTTTAATAAAATATCTTTGAAAAATAAAAAACAAGAATCATTATTTTTATTAAAACCATATAACTTTTAACATTAGATAACTTAAAACTTATTTATAAAATTAAATGTTTGAAACTTAAAAAATAAAAAAAAAAAACATCAAAAGAAAATCTTCCTTCTTTTCATTAACGCTTGATGAGTGGCTCTGTAAATAATTTCTCCAAATATACTATTGCACGCATCTGATATTTTCGCCTTCAAGTGCTCAATATCATTTGCCGCAGTTTTGTATACAATATCTTTAAGAGTCCCCCCCACAAGAAAAAATCTAACGGCGTGAGATCTGGTAACTTTGGTGTCCATTGAGGAACTGGGCTGCGAACCCCTATCTATCCACCTTCGTTGAAACCATTCATTTAAATACTCTCTAACAGCAGCAGTTGTATGAGGTGGTGCTCCATCGTGTCGATACTACATATGCCTTTTTAAAATAAGAGGAACATTTCCTAATAAAACTGGTAGAGTATTAACCAAGAAATTAAGGTATCTACTTCCAGTTAGTGTTCCCTCAAAAAAGTATGGTCCAATCAAATTTCTCCCAATAGGCATAATAACTAATTTTAAAAAACTATTCCACGATGTTCTTACGGAACTACTATTTCCAAAAAAATATATATTTCTGGAGAAATTACAGGGTTTCTAGCATAAAATTGGCCTTTTCGAAATTCACGCCAAAACGCTCGCAGATGTCATGGCGTCAACAACAGTGAAGTATACAGTGTCTATACAATAATTTTGTTATTTTGTGTGTTTAAAATGAATTTTAAAGTGTATAAGTGGTGTGCGGTCCCTCGGTGTAAAAACACATCGATAAAAACTCCTAACAAGTTATTTGTTTACGTTCCAAACAAGAAAACAATAAGAAATAAGTGGCTAACTCTTGCACGGCGAGACCCAGCAGTTATTTCTCCAAATTCTTCAATATATTTCTGTGAAGACCATTTTGATGTAAGTTTTAACTTAAGATTTTATTATTATAAATGAAGTGTATCGTAATACTCTTGTCTGAGAAATTATTAATTATCTAAATAATACGTTTAGATAGTCACATCACTATAGAGGTTAGGTTTTATTTCCTTAATGTTATCATCCACTACTATTTATTTAATGGATACTTTATTCTTGTTCCACTTGCCAAATGATATGGAGAATTACATTCAGTACCATGTGATGGGTTCAGTGTCAGAAGTGCGCATGAAACCAGGGTGTATTCCCACAAGATCTGAATATCAATCTGATCGAAGAAAACGAACATCTAACAATGGTAGTTGAAGAAAGTGAAAAAAATTTAGAAGAAAGAAGTATAGTTACAAAACAGTTAGAACCTGGAGCGACTGGAAGTTCAGGTACTTTTCTTTCAACTACTTTTAAGCAAAACAAGTGTATATTTTTATTCTTATTTTGTTACTTTACACAATAAATAAAACATTAAACTACTTACATGTTTATTTAATTAGTTGTGATTGAAAACAAGGTAGCTGACTGTTATTACACCTACTGTTTTGGACTTACTAAGATTCTATTGACAGGAAATAAAGAACTGCAATGTGTACTTTTATATGTGACCTATCTATCTTCTAATATTCTACCACGTTTCATAGCTGGTGTATCTGGAATTTTTCCTCCCATAATTAATGATATAAGTGTTTCATCATTTGTTTTAAAACGGCTAAATTCAAATGCTCGGGATGCGGTGATTCTGCCATACCTCAATTCATACCAAAGATTACTTTGGTGCTGTTCTCTGGTCTCTTCTTCAGTTTTAAAAATATGTGCATCAGTAGGGACGAGCTTCTTCAAAAATGTGTCACTGGATTTCTCTTTATGTTTCAGCACAAGTTGGTGCATAAATACACTTTCTGTATCATCATAAATATAACTCGGTTGATATTTCATTATTTCACAGTTGTTAAATTTTCTTTTTCTTCCCACTTCTAAAAACTTTTCAGGAACTCTATTATTTGATGGCAAACTAGGCTTATCATTTGATAAAATTGCTTTGCCGTTATGTATTTTAGGCTAGTGCCAACCCTAGACAGTTTGGATTACATCCAGTAACATTCCAGTGAAGTACAGGACGGGTCTTCATTCCTGCGATGGACCCACATGAGGAATGCTATGGCGTGCTTGCAGCCCTTCTGAGAGGCAAAATAGTTATGGCATTGCACGGAAATAGCTGCTTCTTCTTCTTCATTGACTATTAACGTAACTGCATATAACTTTGCATGGACCTTATGTTCTGGGCAAAATTTACATTTCACTATGCTCATTTTTTCATCACGTGTAAGCTGTACATAGCTTACAGCGTCATCGCCATACGATGGGCGTGAGGATCTAAAATAAATAAAATCAATTAGTATGTACTTACTCATACGACATATTTACATTTTCAGAACAATGATAACCTAACCTAAAACTAATAAAACCATGACGTAGAAATAAAGTGCAGTTTTTATGGATTTTTGAGTTTTAAATTGTAGTTTTAATACAGATTATTTATATGCTTACATAGTTTAATACAGATTACTTATATACTTACATAGATATTTTTGATATTTCTAAATTCTAACTACCCGTAGAGAATGGTAGGAACTACCACTACGCTCTAATGATGCACATTGATGTTATTGAAATTCGGAAAGGATCAAGTACTTTTATCTCATTGTGCCAAATATTCAAGACAACTAGATCATTTTTCTGGTAAGGTCGAAAATCATCCCTAGGAGAGGGGGGGACTACCCCCTGGGTTTGATGGATCTTAGAAGTTCCAGCATCTGAGAAAAAAATACAGGCTTTCGTAGCCTCAAGCAAGATGAACAAATAGAGCTGCGTAAATAAAGATTATGCATTTTATAGTCAAGGTGTTTGTTAACTTTAAGAGATTTCTACATAGCCCCATAAGATACATTCAGTTGTCCGCTTGCTTGTCTGATTGAATTATATGGATGGTTTTGAAAATATTGCATAATTTCGGCTACTTTTTCTTCTGTTAAAAGTTTTTCGTTTAGAAATACTTTTCTACCCAGAAAATCCGGGATATACCTGTCGGGGTAACGTTCTCGATACAGTCTAACGGCTTCCCAAGAATTTCTTCTTGCTTCTCCATAAATAAGAATCATATCTTCTTTTTTAGCGTAGGAAACCACTTCAACCAGAAACTATTATTATTATTAACGCACTGTTTATTTAGTTTAACTCTATTGAATTGAATAGGTGTGCAAATAAGATAAATTGTTTGAAAACCGCCGAACGTGGCATACGAACCATAACAACCGCAATGACCAAAAATTAATATTTTAGAGGATTTGCGCTGCATAACTTTTTTACAAAACGAATTAGAAAAAAAACAGTTTAAAGAAAAAATGTTAAGAAAAATTAGGGCTTTTCAATGCCGTTTTACAAATGGTTCGACGACGGAAAAAAAAGTTGTTTGGTGTCGCGGCACCCAGCGTCGTTTTCATTACTAAATGTCAAATAAGTCAGAATAGTTCTTGACACGCACTATACCATTCTACATTTAAAAAAATAAATATCCAACAATTTGCCGTAAATCGGGACAGAGCGTCTAAAAATGATCACCCTGTACATGCTTTGAAAGGATCCAGCCATTTACATCACTCGAACATTTCCCCAATATAAATCATAAAGGGGAGCGAAAAGTCACCGTAGTAGTATATTTGTGGGAGTGGTATTATGAGTTGGGACATGGAGGTGCACATATTATGAGAATGTGAATGCCCCCTCCATTTTACCACTCCCACATTAATATTAAAAAGTCGGTATCGTTTGTGAAGAAGTGAGCGAGACGAAAAATGGCTCGGTAGGCAAAGTCACTCGGAAAGTCGAAAAACGAATCGTGTATTTTCACAGAACTCGACATTGACGCTGAGTCAAGGAGAGGTAAAATTAATAAAATCGAATTTGAATGTGTTCCATGAGACCATTCGACAACATCTTTATGCTCCTGATGTCAAATTCTGAAGCACATTGAAGAAACCTTTGTTGGGAGAAAATCACGTCGCGAAGCGGCTCGCCTGGGAACACGATAAGGTACTAGAGTGGCCCTCACAATCACCGGACGCCAACCCTATTGAAAACGTTTGGTCCCTTGTAAAGAGAAAGCTCAGAGGAAAGACTCCGAAGACTTTGACTCAGTTGTATCGCGTGATTCGAAAAATTTGCAGAATATGCAGAAAATCTCGTCGACAGTATACCTCAAAGATGTCAGGCGATTATTGATGCAGGAGGCGACTACACAACTTACTAGGGCAATTGCGCCGTTGTTAGCACACCAAAGAATACATTGATTGCAAAAAATGTTCTCGAAACATACTTTATTCAAAAATACAGGCGGTCACTTCTTACTTGACACACTGTAAATCTTGTAAAAATTTTTGCTTACGAGGTTTCATCTTGCAATAGAAAGCTTTTAGTTTGGTTATCTCACGCGACCAAGGCATGACAACAATCAAATTAATATTTATTAATAACCATTTTTCTCTACTAAATTATACATCATTATTTTACAACAAACTAAAACATTTATTAAATTACATAGCAAATACAAAAAATCTTACTTACTTTCCGCCTTATCTTTCAAATCAATATTTACGAAGATGAATCTTACTTTTTTTCCCCGTTTTCATCCTTTGGGGATTTAAACTTCTCTCAGCAAATATTTGGCCCAATTTAGAAGCGCCCTTTGACACGACCATGTTTAACTACCGGAATAACTTTGGTCGGTTTTATGCCCTTCAGGTCGTGGAAAAGTTTAAAAACTTTTTTGGGTAAATAGAAAATTTATTTTTGAAATTAATTTTATTTAATGGCTTGTGGAAGTTATGGTAAAAAAAAATTCGTAGAGTAATACTTGATACAACGAAGTCATCACATATATTAAATTATATATATATATATATATATATATATATATATATATATATATATATATATATAAATATATATATATATATATATATATATATATATATATATATATATATATATATATATATATATATATATATATATTCAGACAACAGATGATGCACCAATGCAGTTTGTGCTATAAAGATTAGACACTGCGCCATTTTGTTGTGTCATCAACAAGTGTCAGACGCGCACGAGTGATAAATTGGAAAAGTGTGTGCATAGTGTTGTCTTGTTGTGTATATTATATCGAAATTTATACCGAACAAAAAGCATTTGCGGACAGCATTAATTTTTTGTTTTCATTTGAAGAAAACTGCTGTTGAATCATACCGTTTACTTCGAGAAGCTTATGGTGAACATGCTCCATCGCAAGATACGTGTGAACGGTGGTTTCGGCGTTTCAAAAGTGGTGACTTCGATGTTGCAGACAAGGAACATGGAAAACCGCCAAAAAAATACGAAGATGTGGAATTGCAAGCATTGTTGGACGAAGATGATTCGGAAACACAAAAACAACTCGCCAAGCAATTGAGCGTTAGTCAACAAGCTGTTTCCAATCGGCTACGAGAGATGGTAAAGATTCAGAAGCCGGTAGATGGGTACCACATGAGTTGAACGACAGGCAAATGGAAAAGCGCAAAAACACGTGTGCCATTTTGCTCGCTCGGTACAAAAGGAAGTCTTTTTTGCATCGTATAGTTACAGGGGATGAAAAGTGGATTTATTTTGAGAATCCCAAGGGCAAAAAATTAGGAGTAGACCCAGGCGTACCATCCACATCGACCGCAAGACCGAATCGCTTTGGCAGAAAGACGATGCTCTGTGTTTGGCGAGACTAGAGGGGCGTGGTCTATTATGAGCTATTAAAACCTGGGGAAACGGTTAATACTAAACGTTACCAACAACAATTGACCGATTTGAACCGTTCGCTCCTTGAAAAAAGGCCAGAATACCGAAAGAATCAACACAAAGTCATTTTTGACAATGCTCCATCACATATGGTAAAACCAGTTCGTGACACGTTGGAAGCACTCAGCTGGGAAGTTCTACCCCATGCGGCTTACTCACCAAACTTGGCTCCTTCCGATTACCACTTCTTTGCATCAATGGGACACGCACTTGCTGAGCAGCGCTTTGGTTCGTACGAAGATGTGAAAAAATGGCTCGATGAATGGTACGCAGCAAAAGGGGAAGATTTTTACTGGCGTGGTATTCACAAATTGCCCGAATATGGGAAAAATGTATAACAAGCGATGGAGCATACTTTGAATAAAGCACTTTTTAATCATTCTTCCGAATTTAACATGTTTTTTTTTAGAAAAAAATCCGCATTTCATACTTGTACACCTGGTATATATATATATATATATATATATATATATATATATATATATATATATATATATATATATATATATATATATATATATATATAAAGGGTGATTCATTTAGAGGTACTTTTTGTGATGGGGATTTAATTGCAGATTGCGCATGCGTCGTGTCAACTGAAGTGGCATTCCTGTTCAGTAGTGTTTGACAATTCATAATGGAAAGACTTGGCCCGGCACAGCGTCTACAAATTGTTCAACTTTATTACGAAAATGGGCGTTCTACGAGGAATGTGTATCGGGCGCCTAGAGCAACTTATGGTCCACATAATCGGCCTACCGAACGCACAATTCGCTCTACCATCAATAAGTTTGAGACCCAATTTTCATTATTGGATAATGCTCGACCGAATAGACCACATCCAGCACGTAGTGAAGAAATTATAGGGGCGGTAGCGGAGAGTGTACGCGAAGACCGTGAAGGGTCGATTCGTCGCCGTTCTCAACAGCATGGCCTGTCATATTCAACAACTTGGTGTATTTTACGTAAGGATCTTTCTTTAAAAGCATACAAAATTCAATTAGTGCAACAACTGAAGCCGACCGACCTTCCGAATCGTTTCCGTTTTAGTCGTTGGGCTCTTGACAAGCTTGCAGAAGATCCACTGTTTTCGAGAAAAATTTTGTTCACCGATGAGGCCCATTTTTGGCTTAATGGGTTCGTGAATAAACAAAATGCCCGTATTTGGAGTGATAAACAACCTGAAGAGGTTCAAGAGCTGCCATTAAATCCAGAAAAAACAACTGTTTGGTGTGGTTTATGGGCCGGTGGAATAATCGGTCCATATTTCTTCAAAACAGAGGCCGGCCGGAATGTTACTGTGAATGGTGACCGTTATCGCGCCATGATAACAGACTATTTGATGCCAGAAATTGAAGCCCGTGGTCTCGACGAAATTTGGTTCCAACAAGATGGCGCCACTTGCCATACAGCCCGTGAAACGATGGCTTTACTGCGAGAGCAATTCGGCGAACAGATCATTTCACGCTTTGGACCAGTGAATTGGCCGGCTAGATCATGTGACATCACACCTCTTGACTTTTTTCTTTGGGGCTATGTAAAGTCCAAAGTCTACATGGATAAGCCAGCTACAATTGAGGCATTGGAGGCCAATATTACTCGAGTCATTGGCCAAATACCACTCGAAATACTCACACGCGTCATTGAAAATTGGAACTTCAGAATGGACGTTGTTAACCTTAGTCGCGGACAACATTTGAAAGAAATTATCTTTAAGAAATAATTGTAAAGAATGGTTCTTTTAAATGATAATAGAGATTATAAAATAAAATTGTTTTTATTAATTTTTTTTTATTTAAAAAAAAGTACCTCTAAATGAATCACCCTTTATATATATATATATATATATATATATATATATATATATATATATATATATATATATATATATATATATATAATCGGAAGTTTAACCACTGGGAAACGCCCTTATGAGGAGAAGAGATGAGCAATCAAAGATCTATAGGCTCTAGTATCTGCTTTTCGTAAGGTGTTAACTTGCCCGCACTTTTGTACCCTGTGAAAAGTTGTTTGTCCCACGCTTGAGCACAATTTTCTTGCAGCCCCGCTTTAATTTCTGATAATGAATTGAGTGAATCCTGATTTTAAAAGAACTAAAGAAATTAAACACACACTAGCTCAGTTTTCTTTGGTAGAGAAATATGGGTAAGAGATAATTTTTGTACGTCTTTTTGGAATTATTTTCTATTTTTAAAGAAACCTCAGCTGTACGACTTTTTAGGCACCATTCATTTTAAAATAGAAAGGATCTAACTTCAGCTAAAAAAATGAAAAAATACTGAAAGGGTGTACTGTTGGTAAATAAAAAAATCAGTTTGGTACAGCCGTTCTTATCCTGAAAAGTAAGATAGGTATTCAGTGAGACACTAGCTTTAATCAACAAAAAGAAAATTTATTCATGTTTTTTAAAAATAAAAAGTTCTAACCTTTGCAGTTTTACAGGATTATTAAAAAATTTTAGCCTAACAGGTAGTTATGACATTTAAATTCTAAACTCTGACTACTCCCGAGGACGAAAAATAGTGCTTTTCACTTCACTTTTTAGTCAGTTCGAATTGCTGTTAAGGCACTACTCAGGGATAAGTCTATGGAAGGATGTTTTTGGTAACTTACTGTTTTGATTTCGGCTTCGATGGAACACGACCGATTTCACACTTTTCTAGTAAAACACTTAGAGAGCCCACTACGGCTTTTCGTTAAAAAACTTGTGCTTTATTTAGCTCTCATGATTGTAGTTATGAGCCTTTACTGCAGCTCTGTCGAAGGAAGCCTACTTGGCGGCTCCGATGAAAATTAGCCTGGCTGCGGCTTGATGGTACTCCGCCTCGATCCCTGTCCTACCGGACCCTTAAATAAGCCGTGGGCCTTCTCCTGGTCATATCGCGACGCCGGAACCAAAAATCCGGATACACATTTTCAACCAATCCCGGCGTGCCGATAGATTCGGTCAGAAACCCGCACAGCACACTAATATACCGAACGGCTTGGAATCTCTTGTTAATATACCGTTCGAAACAAAAATGAAAATAAGTACAATTTGAAGTGAAAAATCAGTAACGTTACATGGTCTTAAAATCTAGAAAAAAATGAATGTTATATTTTTATTTTTGTTATCAAGTTTTCGCTGCCTAATGGTAGCTTCTTCTGGATACTGAAATGCAAACAAGGTACAGAAAAATAAAATTAAGACGCTCGTTATGAAATGTGATTTATAAATTTATAAGGTTGTATGAGAAATTACTTACAAAATTTAGCAGTTAATTCATCTCTGGTGAAAATAATAAAATTGGCAATTTGTTGGCCACATAGTAGGTACAATCACAAAAAACATGACAAAAGGACACTTAGAAAATTACACAGATATCAAAAATAAAATTCTTTATTTTGTCATTTCACAGGTAGATTTTGAATTTCCCCAGCTGCAATATGTAGATGATTTACTAGTAGCTTTACCTGCCCAAAGTGTGCATGATACTCTTAATATTTACAATACTTTCAGTCATAAAGTAGTGTTTACTGTTGAAGAGGACACTGACTGTGCTGTTCCGTTTTTGGGTACTAGAGTTGTACGCTCTGAAAATAATACAGTCAAACTTGTCTGGTATAGGCAAAAATCAAGTTCTGGTATATATATCCCATTCCACTCATATGACCCTGTGAAACAAAAATTGAACATCATCAGAGGTTTAAAAAACAGATTTGCCACCCTTCTTTTAAAGAAAAAAATGTAAAACTGTTAGAAAACATTTTGTTGGACAATTACTATCCAAAAACCCTGATTAAAAGATTTTTCAAAGACCCCCACTTTAAATCAATCCAACTGTTTCCTCTAACGCTTCCATTTATGACACTAAAGTAGGAAAGTTACAATACATAGAAGGTATCTTCCTGTCCTTGTCTTCTCTATTTAAAAATACAAATATTAAAATTGCCAACTATAATTTAAAAAAGATGAATTGTTTTTATGCTAAACTAAAAGACAAAATCGATACTTTACAAAGATCTAATATATGGCATTCCCTGTCAACGTGGTTTGGTCTACATTGGACAAACTTCACAAAAGCTCTCTAAGAGATTAGCGTTACACAAAAGTGATAGCAAACATAAGCCTGACGCAACCGGCTTGAGTTCACACGTAAATAATACAGATCACAGAGTACAATATAACAACAGCTTCATTCTGGATGTTGAAGCTAATTATTTCAGAAGTTTCTTGGAAATGTGTTACATAAAAACTTGCAAAAAAGACATAGAAAGATTGAGCTCTATTTACACCTATTGAGGAACACAAAATCACACCAAACCAATGAAAAAGAACGATTTGAAAAAATTAGTTTCCAGTAAAATTGACGTTTTCATTCTCTATTACTCCTGCTCTTTAAATATTTACAATTACTTTATGTATTTTTTTGTTATAAAATTAAAAAATAAACATTAAATATGATAAATAATAACTTTCCAATAATGGCATTAATTTTAAATACTTTAAATTACTTTATAAGTCCCTTTGTTATAAAATCAAAGAATAAATATAATAAATAATAAATAACTTGTCTAATAGTAGCATCCACCAAAATTTACTGTATTTCTAACTTTAATGTTTTGGGCTTTTTGTCGACCTGCTGAGGACATAGACTACCAACAATATCCGGTTCAGACTCAAATATTACTAAAAAGTTACTAAATTTGATGTCTAAAAATTTAAAATGGAGTACCATTTCAACATCATGGTCTTTCTTACAGTTGTTTTCTGTCTCAAAAAGTGTTTTTAAATAATGTTATTGGCAATGTTTTATTTTTGGTATCTACTACCTGGCCAACAAAATGCAAATTTTATTGTTTTCACCGGAATTAACTGATAAATTTTGTAAGTAATTTCTCATACAACCTTATAAATTTATAAATCACATTTCATAACGAGCATCTTAACTTTATTTTTCTGTACTTTGTTTGCATTTTAGGATCCAAAAGAAGCTACCATTAGACAGTGAAAGCTTGATATCAAAAATAAAAAGCAGATACTAGAGCCTACAGATTTTTGATTGCTCATCTCATAAAGGAGTTTCCCAGTAGTTAAACTTCCGACTGTTTGTTACCAGTGCCCTGTTACTCTCCTTCCTCTTTCTATATATATATATATATATATATATATATATATATATATATATATATATATATATAATATATACATAAAATGCAACAGCTCTCTGCCTGTCTGTCTGTTAGTGCGCTTATCACTGGAGAACCACTTATCTGATTTACGTACTTTTTTTTAAAACATACATATGTTCTCTGACCAGGTTACAGGCTATAATTTATTACGATAGGTAGCATAAGGAATGAGCAGTGACGATAATAGTGAATGAAGTCGGAAGAAAGTTGACCGCTAGCGCGTTCCCTTGCAATACACAGCCTAAACCCTTAAATATGGAACAATAATATGTAGCAGAGAATATCTATAATCTATAATATATATAAAATGCAATGTCTCTCTGTCTGTCTGTCTGTCCGTTAGCGCGTTTATCACTCGAGAACCACTTATCCGATTTACATGTTTTTTTTTTTTAATTCATACATTTGTTCTCTTGCCAGGTTATCTACAATCTTCTATCTATATATAATGTATATAAAATGCAACGTATCTTTGACTGTCTGTCCGTTAGTGCATTACGTGCTTTTTTTTAAAACATACATATGTTCTCTAGTCAGGTTATAGGATGTATTTTATAGCGTTAGGTAACATAAAGAATAAGCAGTGACGATAATAGTGAATCAAGTCGGAAAAAAGGTTACCGTTAGCGCATTCTCTTGCAATACAATGCCTAAACCATTAAATATGGAATAATATCATGTTACAAAGAATATAATATATATAAAATGCAACGTCTCTGTCTGTCTATCCGTTAATGCGCTTATCACTTGAGAACCACTTATCCGATTTACGGGTTTTTATAAATTTATACATATGTTATATATAATTCGATATAAGCCTAGATAATGGGAGATAAGGTGAGATAAGGAGAAATATTGTGAGATAACTCGAGATAAGCCTAGATAATGGGAGATAATAGGAGATAAGGAGAAATAATGGAAGATAAGGGGAAATAATGGCAAATATTTTATTACGTTAGGTAACATAAGGAATAAGCAGTGACGATAGTAGTGAATCAAAATATATATATATATATATATATATATATATATATATATATATATATATATATATATATATATATATATATATATATATATATATACATATGTATATCGTCGGACATTTTGGACTGGGCAATAGAAACAGTAGAGGAGATACTCTAATGAACTACCTCATCAAGGAAAATCTTTACGGTCTCAACATATTCTTTAAGAAACTAACGGCGAAGCCCAAAAGGCAAGACAAAAAATGAAATTGATTTTATAGTGTCCAACTGTAGAAATATATGTAGAGATGTGTCCGTTTTAAATCAGTTTTGTACCGGCAACGACGACAGGCTGGTAAGGCCAAAAATAACTATAAACGCCACAACCGAAAGAAACAAACTCTTCAAAAAGCAGCGCTACCCAACCGGAGAAATTTTGGAGCAAAAAGAAGAGGAATGCCAAAATGAACTTAAATGAAGATTGACAACGGACACATATGCATAAATGAATATAGACGAAATTACAGCTAAAATCATAACCTCAATAACAACATCGACCAAGAAAATATGTTCGCGAATAAAACTTTATGAAAATCCAAAGTTAAATCATGGGACATTAAAACTACTAGAAGAAAGAAGAAATGTCACAGATAAAACGTCAGCAAGCTTTAAAGAAATAAATAAACTACTTAACAAGGAGATACGAAAAGATAAAAGAAACTACAATTCAAACATCATAGAGGAAATTATAAAAGATAACTGTAAAATGAACATATTACGTTCACGACTGTCTAGTAGAAAAACAAAGATTACAAAATTAAGAGATGAAAACAATAAAACAGTAAATAATAAGAATGATATAATCAGAGCTGTTCAAGTCTTCTACAGAAGATTATACTCATCTCAGTCAGATAGACGACAAGAAAACATGAACATTATGAACGTAGGATCTGAAGAACTTCAAGACATCACAGAGGACGAAATAAAAACTGCATTGAATCAAATGAAAAACAATAGGTGCCCTGGAGAAGATCAAATCACTGTAGAAATGCTGAAACTTTGCCGTAAATCTCTGAAAGATGCATTGAAAGTCCTACTAAATAAATATCTATATGAGGGAAAAATACCAACAAAATTTTGTAATTTGAAGGTTATACTTCTCTTTAAGAAAGGCGATAGTAGTGATATCCAAAATTAGCTTATATAAGATCTTCCCTAAAGTCTTAACCAATCGCCTAACAGCAAAACTAGATTTCTATCAACGTGTGCAACAGGCGGGCTTCAGAAAGGGATTTAGTACGATCGACCACCTCTACACAATAAAACAGTTTTAGGGAATGTTAAGGTGCACAGTTCAAAATTATTTTTGAGTATACAGTGTACTTCAAAAAATTGCGGCCGATATAACATATGTTTTTTAGTGTTCCGTACGGAACACTTATAAGATCACTTCGGTGTTTGTCTGTCCGTCTGTCACACCCGATTTTCTCCGAAACTATTTGTCATAGAAAGTTGAAATTTGGTAATAATATAGGAATTGATGGCCTCATCAGAGCCACGTAGTTTTGAAAGATAAATTTTGACTTAAGGGGTTAGTTTTGGGGGGTGAAATCGGAAGTGAAAAAAAATTTATTTTACTAGGTAATCGAGTGTGGCGTCAAATGAAAGCTTGTGAAAACACGAGTAAAAAATATATATATATAATGTAATACTTACGCGCACTTTTCTTTGTATTATTTTTTAAAAATCGCTGTCCATCTGCCTTATCTCGAAAAGTACTTACCAAAAAATTTTGAAAAAATTCTGGAATATTCTCCACGGGGTGTAGATTGAACGAAAATTATCACGAGTGCATTACCTGCAATAATTTATCTGGTATATAAAAAAACAGAAATTTCAAGGACATCAATCTTCAGTAAAGATTGGAAATAAACTTTGTTGAAAACTCATTTGGGGTGTGTTTTGTGATGTCACTGATCATTTTATACTTCCGTTACATTTTTTATTTTAAAAGCAATCAACGTACGGAACACTAATTGCGCAAGTTCAACTTGCACTTGACCGGTTATTTAAATGGAACATCCTATTTTCTAATTTATTTTTAACTTCTGCGTAAAATTTTATAACCTTCTTATTAATAATGTTATTACCTAAACCTAGTAGTTTTTCTAATATTTCAATTTTTTTAAAAAATACTAGTTTTCACTATTGTAAAAAAATACTAGTTTTCAGTTTTGTAAAAAATTGCCAGTAGCGCCATTGTTTCTGAAGGTGGAATACTCATAATTGGTACGAGCATTTTATAGAGATGAAAAAAAAGATATATGTAAAGAAATTTGAGTTAGATGCTACAGGGTGTTCAAAATAAATTTATGCATTTCGACTATTTTAAATTGAAATATCTCAAATTTTTTAAAAGGCACACCCTGTATATTATTATTTTTTCTGATAGATTTTACAAAACCCTCCAACTTTTATTAAGTATGTCATATACCTATTTCTAGCAGTTTTCGATTTATTTTGAATTTTTCAATTTTTACTGACGAATAAAATTTCTAATGAGTAAAACGATTTAAATATTTAGGAACGAGACAAACAGAAAACCCAAATGGAACAGAAGAAATAAACAGTAGGATTGAAGCTCTCTAATCCATGCTTATATGCACTACAGGTCTTACCACCATCGAAGAATGTTACAACGATAACTAAAATGTTGTGTGCAGCGGGGACCCTGACCGAGACAAATGAAGAGCTTCTTAAAGTATTCGAGAGAAAGAGTCTACGAAAAATCTATGGTCCTGTCATAGATGTTATTACGGCTGCATACTGAATCCGTACTAATAAGGAATTCAAAGATCTCTATAAAGCACCAAGCATCATTAACGAAGTCAAAGCAAGACGCCTTTAATGGGCTGAACATGTGAGACGGCACCCGAACGAAAGAACTCTAAAGCTGGCATGGGAAAAAACGTCACTTGAACGCCCGCAGTTTAGTTGGAGAGAATATTAAGGAAGACCTAAAAATATTAGGTGTCGAGAGTGAAATCGAAACCATGCTTGACAGAAGACAATGGAGGCCTATTGTTCAGTCGGCTAAGACCCACCCGTTGTTGTGAGCCACGGAGTAAGTAAGTACAGTCTGTCAAGTAAGAACGTGTCCGCGATAATTCATTTTTGGTAGATCCGATTCTAGCAATACAACAAAAAATCGGTAGAGGGAACCTTTATCTACGACGCATTTTAGTAAAAGTATCAGTCGATTCCGAACTCCCGTCGAAAGCATGTAAAATCCAAAATGAGTTACTTGTTTGCGCGTCGGTTCGAGGCAGTCTTTTTGTATTCCCATCCAAACGGGCCTAAAATGACACAATCCGCGGCCGCTAAAAATATTTTTCAATATCGGTGTCATTTATGAAAAAGTGGATAAATTGTTTTAACGAGACGAAAAATGTTGACGATTTGCCAAAACGTGGCTCGGTAGACAAAGACACTCCGAAAGTCGAAAAACGAATCGTGTCTTTGTTTTCTCGGGACCGGAAATTGACGCTGCGTCAAGGAGCGGCAAAATTAAGAAAATCGGGTTTAAATGTGTCCCAAGAGACCATTCGTGCTCATGATGTCAAATTCTGAAGCACGTTGAAGAAACCTTTGCTGGACGAAAATCACGTCGTAAAAGATACTAGAGTGGCCCTCACAATCGCTGGACGCTAACTCTATTGAAAGCGGTTGATCCCTTGTAAAGAGAAAGCTCAGAGGAAATACTCTGAATACTTTGACTCAGTTGTTTGGCGAGATTCGAAAAATTTGGAAATCATTGCCGCCCGAGTACAGCAGAAAAGCTCGTCGACAGCATGCCTCGAAGATGCCAGGGGATTATTGATGCAGGAGGCGATTGAAAAACTTACTAAGGTAACTCCGCCGTTGTTAGCACATCGAAGAATATATAGATGGCAAAAAACGTTCTCAAAACACATTTTTTCAAGGGGTCACGTTCTTACTTGACAGACTGTAATTTGCCATTGATATTATATAGTTTGCTATCAATGCTGATACATCTTACCGTTAACTTCATGGCAGTATTCCCTGTAAATTAAATTCTTGCCTTGTTGTTGAACTCTTTATAGTACTACTGACGAGATAACTAGGTGGTCAGAACAGGTGTAAGGGGAGGACTACGAGCATAGCTGGGAGTTATGGAGAATAATGTTTTACTTTCCGTCGAAAAAGAGAATTGTTTACTTTTTGACCGAATAAGATTTAATTTTTCAAAATATTACTTTGTTAACTAAAGTACGAGTAATATGCAAGTAGAAACATAAAACTTAAAATATAGTTTCGGCAGAGACTTGAAATAAAATAAAACCGAATCGTATAATTCTGTGTTATGCAAACATAAACTCATAAATGTCAAAAAGGCGTAATGTAGAGATGCAGAAATGGAAGGAACAAAGGATATATTGGGGCTATAAATTAAACGACTTAGTTGAACTCGATGTCTTACATTACTCTTCATAACATAAAATTGAATCGTATAAACATAATTTATATTAAAAAAGTTAATAATTAAACTGGTCAACATGATTTTTTTCACAAGGAAACTGAATAGAGACCCTAGTTCAGTTTTTTATGCTGAATTCAAATATGTTATCAGATTTCTTCTAACAGGCATAGTTTTCTTGTGACAGTCATTTTTGTGTAATATACTTCTCTATATTAGGATTTCATTGTTATAATTCTTGTAAATATAGACGTGAGAATTTGTATTCAGAATAATTTGGCACCAGGCAGAGTTATTCATATTGAAACATGTTTTAACTCTGTCCAGGCTTAATGATGTTTAAACCGGTCCTATCTTGAACAAATATTGCACTTTTTTAGCAAGCAGAGGGCCAGTAGCCCCTATGGTAATTGTAGTGCGTCTGGTAACACGTGTACCTACTTATTTTGTGCTGTTTATTGTTTTATGTTTTTTTTATAAACGTTTCAAAATGCCAAGAAAGTGTGTAAATCAACCAAACAATTTCTACAACATGTGTGATGAACTGACCTTCAAGTCTCAGATGCGAAATTTTACACCGCTTCACAGTGATTCGGCAAGAACATGCTAGCGGGACAATATTCATGACGTAATTTCCAGGAACCACTGATAACGACTTGTAAACAACAACCCCCCCCCCATTTAAACGAATTCCAAGAATTAATTTGTTTATCACCTCATAAAGGTATCTTATCAGGGGGTCAAAGTAACCCTTATAAGAGAGGTCATTTTCATTTGCAAATCAGTTGCATTTTATGCACACTTGTGATAACATATTTTAAAATTGGTAGCAAAGTGAAACGAGTTTTTTTGTGATGGAATATTCTGTTAAAGGTATGTACTCTATTATGACTTATATTTTTTATAAAAAATATGTATACTTTTGGTGTAATATCAATTTGTAAATGTATAGATAAATCCAGCAAATTTTACATTAGTTGTAAACTTTAAAAGTAGCAACTTTTTTTATCCACATATATCCACCTAGATTTTTCTATATGTAATACCTACAACATTCAGGCACAGATTCATATATATTATAGACCCCGAAAAGGCCCGAAAGTAAAATTATTTTATTTTTTTCAGAACGAGTCGTGACTATGACGAAAATGGAGTTTTTTGAAGAATGGCTAAACATGACAAAACTGAACGAAACAGTGACATTTTTTATTATATAAGTGAAAAATTCAATATGTCTGATGTTTCTAACGATTCTCAATGACGACGACTCAAAATGAAAATATCAAGCCTTTCAGCAAAATTCAATCAAAAGTGGACTTCTTTAAAGTGTAACAAAGAAATGTTTCTAATCAAACATAAAGATTGGTTAGAGGGATCCGGAATCGAAATAAAGATGTGTGTTAACCAGCCGTGCACTTCAACATCATCAGCGGCTCTTTCCGTAGGGCGACCCAGAAAATCATTTGAAGACTCATCAACGAAAACGAAGAGACGAAGAGTAGAAGATCTTTTGGAATCGCGAAGTGCAAGTGAGCTTATTACAGCAGCTGAGTTAGCTACTCGAAAAGAAGGGCATCGAAGTGTTGCTAAACAGATCCATAACGTCGCGGTCAGTGAAACTAGAGAAAAGAATAAGTGTTTTGAACAAAGTCGGCAGTTAACACCAGACGAAGCTTTAGCTTATTATGTGGACTCGAAATCGACTTCTCACTCATATAAACAAACAAGAAAATGGTCAATGAAAGCGGGACATCAAGTGTATCCATCGTTTTCTAGTTTAGATAAGTCCAAAGCTTCTTGTTGTCCTTCTGACGAATATATTTCTGTGACTGAATCTCGAGCTGAAATTAAACTTCACGCGATTTTGGATAAAACGGCTGAACGATTAGTTAAAGCTCAGACGGAAGTCATTAGAAGTGTGTTACCTCGTTCATATTATACGTTGGTAAGCAAATGGGGCTGTGATGGGAGTTCGGGGCATAGCACGTATAAGCAGAAATTTGAGAACACTAACGCTACAAACGAATTTTTGTTCGTATACTCATTTGTCCCTTTGAGACTGCTTGATGGCGAAACTGTGATCTGGCAAAATCCAAGACCTTCCTCTACTTTATATTGCCGTCCTATTAAGTTTATTTTTGCCAAGGAGACAAAAGAGTTTACGAAAGAAGAAACTTCTAAAATTTTAGATGAAGTAAGTCAGCTTCTTCCAACATTATGTAACGTTGCTGGATCTCAAATCTCTGTTAAACACGATTTGTTGTTGACAATGACTGATGGCAAAGTGTGCAATGCCTTAAGAGAAACAAGTTCAACACAAAAGTGTTATATTTGTGGTGACACCCTGAATGAGGAGTCAAAGAAATATCCCAGCAACGAAAAACGCCTTGCATTTGGTTTATCTACTTTATATGCATGGATCCGCAAGTTTGAATGTTTGTTTCACAATCAGCTATCGTTTAGAAATAAAAAAGTGGCAAGTCAGGGGAGATAACGACAAAGCTATTGTGAAGCAACGCTCACAAGAGATACAAAAAGTGTTTAAAGATCGTATGGGTCTCATTGTAAATAAACTAAAACCTGGGTATGGTAACACAAACGATGGAAACACAGCACGTAGATTTTTTTCCAAAGCTGAATTGAGCAGCGAAATTACAGGATTAGACGTAAACCTTATTGGTAGATTTCATGTAATTTTAAGAACTTGTCATCGGGATATGACATAAATTATATAGAATTCGAAAAGTTTTGTGTTGATACTAGAAAATTATACCTTGATCTGTATTCGTGGTATTCCATGCCCGTTACTGTGCATAAAATTCTTGTACACAGCGCGGAAGTTATCAAGTCTTTTCTTCTTCCCATTGGACAACTCTCCGAAGAAGCCCAGGAGGCAAGAAATAAAGACTGTCGTAGATTCCGTGAATGGCACACCAGGAAGCGGTCACGTATTGTCACAAATACAGATCTTTTGAAAATGCTTTTAATTACGTCTGATCCTGTTATCAACTCGTATAGAGAATTACCGCGAAGAAACTTTACTTCTTTGCCATCCGAAACACCATCAGTAAGTCATTATCACGAATTAAATGAGGAGGATTATTTACTCTCTGAATATTCTACTGAATGGGAGAGCGGTGATGACGACTCATCTGATGGTGATTAGTAGGTTTAAGTATTTTTTTATTGTAATTATTATTCTTATTTTATTGTGTGTTGTAGTTGCTTATAATTCATGCCTTAGTATATAAGTTATTTAATATTATATTTCTTTTACTTATACACCTTGTTATTGTAAATAATTGATATATAGATACTGTTATTGTACTAATTTATTTTAAAAGAAATAATATTTTGTAAATTAATAAATGTGGGTACTATCATTATGATTTTTATTTTTTTCCTAGAAATTTCTTTGTAAACAAACATGATTGTGCTTTTCACACATAATGAGTAGGTAGACGTATGTAGCTAATTAAAGAAAAATTAGCACAATAGTGAACAAATGAGACACATTAGTAAACCACTTCCGTCTTGCAGCTACATATTTCGATTAATACACATACAGTACACAGATTTTTCAACTTTTTTTTTTCTTAAAATAGCTTAAAATACCTGGAATATACATAAACAATTGAAATAAGTGAAGAAATAATATTGTCCCGCTAGCTTGTACTAGTCGAGACGTGACGCTTGTGAAAAAATATTATGAGCTTTATTTTGGGTGTAAAGCTGGTGATTTTAATAAAAACTGGGCCCCAAATTTATGCTGTGTTATCATTTGCTAGGCTTCTCACTGGTTGGAAAAATGGTACTCATCATATGCCATTTTCAGTCCCTATGATTTGGAGGAAACAGAAGGACCATTTAACTGATTGTTATTTCTGCTTAACTAACATTAAAGGAATTAAGTCCAAAACAAAATATATAGTTAAGTACCCCAATTTGGCATCTGCAATTAGACCTGTGCCACATAGTGAAGAGTATCCTGTACCAAAGTTTCCAGATTTCATGACCTTAAGTGATAACTCCGACTCCCACCCAGTTCATACTGAAGACGGAAAAAGCGAGAGAAGTGACCCTACATTTTAAGCAAGTAGTTCATAAGAACCTCACTTTTTAACTCAAGAAGATATTAATGATCTTATACGGGATTTAAATTTGGCTAAACAGTCAGCTGAACTTTTAAGTTTCAGGCTCAAAGGTTGGAATCTACAAGGATATCGTAGACGCCATAGTGATTTCAGTGACTACTGACTCTAAAGAAGGCCATGCAGTTTTTTGTAATGATGTTTGTACAGTAATGGAGGCTCTTGGACATCAACACCAGCCAGATGAGTGGCGATTGTTCATAGACTTATCGAAAGTCAATTTGAAGGCTGTACTACTCCATAATGGGAATAAATTACCATCAATACCTGTCGCGCATGCGAGTGATATGAAAGAGACATATGAAAATATGAAATTGCTGTTAGGAAAAATTCACTATACTAAATATAACTGGAATATCTCTGGTGATTTGAAGGTTATAGCTTTATTGTTAGGTTTGCAACTTGAATACACGAAATTCTGCTGTTCCTTATGTGAATGGTATAGCAGGGATAAGGAGTCTCACTACATAAGGAAACGATGGCCTAAACGTGAATCTCTTATTCCTGGGCATAAAAATATATCAAATACCCCATTAGTGGATCCTGAAAAGGTGTATTTACCTCTCCTGCACATAAAACTGGGGCTTATAAAAAATTTTGTAAAAAAAAATGGATAAAGGTTCTGCTGAATTTATGTATTTGAAATCTAAATTTCCTAAAAAAAATTATTGCAAAATTGAAGGAAGGAATTTTTTATAGGGCCCCAAATAAGATCATTAATGAACATTTTGAGAAACTGTTACATCCACCGGAAAAAGCAGCGTGGAAATCATTCAAAAATATCTGTTGTGGATTTTTTTGGCAATAATAAAGAAGAAAACTATAGTAAAATAGTGAGTGATCTTTTGACTTCATACAGAGAAATGAGCTGCAACATGTCCTTAAAAATTTACTTCTTGGGCTCCTACCTAGACTTCTTCCCTGAAAACCTTGGGGGCTGTCTTTGATGAGCTTGGTAAGCGTTTTCATCAGCAGATTTCTACTATGGAAAAGAGGTACCAAGGCAAATAGAGTCCCAGTATGCTGGCCGACTACCGCTGAACCATGAAAAGAGACATTCCGAAGGCCAAATATGACCGAAAATCATCATATAAAACTTTTTAGGTTAAACAAAATTAGTCGTGTATTTATTATTCAGTGTTTTGTAAGTACTAATTACACAGGGGAACAGCTGTTTTGGTGTCGAGGTTTTTTGAGCTGATTCTATATCAATTTGATGTCCTGAATTCAAATAACGTATTCATTTGTACCTAGGAGCTCAAATTTTTAAGATATACAATTTTAGAGAAATATAAGTTACATTATTGTAACTCAAATCCGTAAGTGTAGTAAACAAAAGTAGATACGAAATTTTTATTTTAGTTATACAAAATACAATATTATGTCGTACTTACAAACAAAAAAAAAACATTGAAGAAATGAAATAGTCACTCAACACTTGGAAAGCTTCTTTTCCGCGACATTCTTGAATGTTTTTTTAAACAGTCCCTTTTTAAACTCCAGCAGTAATCTGCCATCATGTGCATGTCCCATCTTCCTTGGTAGCGGTCCTCCACAACTTTAATATCTTGGTGAAATCTTTCACCTTGTTCCTCACTCATGTCTCCTAAATTTTCTGGAAAACGGTCTAAGTGGCTGTGTAAATAGTGTATTTTAATACTCATATTGCACCCTAAGGATTTGAAACTATTAAGCATCTTGTTAACCATTTCAACATAGTTTTGAGCTTTATGTTTGCCTAGAAAATTTTCTACAACTGCAACAAATGATGTCCAAGCTTCTCGTTCAACTTGATTCATTGAATTTATGAAGGCAGGATCCTTAATTAATTGTCTTATTTGTGGACCGTCAAATATCCCTGCTTTGAGTTTTTCTGTGCTCAACTGATGCATTTTTACCCCTATATATGCAAAACAAGACCCATTCTTATCAAGAGCCTTTACAAATTGCTTCATTAAGCCCAACTTTATATGTAACGGAGGAATTATGATTTTTTCTCTTTCAACCAAAGCGTCCGTTAATGACATTCTTTTCCCCAACGTCCATGTTTTCTCTCTGAGGCCAATCTTTTCTAACCCAGTGGTGTGTTTTGTCCCTACTATCCCAGAGGCACAAGAAACACGGATATTTCGTGTAACCACTTTGCTGCCCAAGAAGAAAGTTTACCATTTTTAAGTCTATACAAATCATCCATTGATGTTCGTAATACTTTATCTTCTGCAAGACCAAAGCTATGGTATTATATTCTTCTTTCAGTTTCGTTGAGTGAGCTAGTGGTATTGAACCATATTTATTCCCATTATGTAGAAGGACACATTTTAAACTTCGCTTTGAACTGTCAATAAATAGGCGCCAATCATCTGGAATATATTCAGAAAGTCCCATTTCTTTCACGAGTCCCCTAATTTCGTGACAAAATACAAGATTGTCTTCTTGAGAAAAAAATGGTAGCAGATCTTTTTCTCTTGTACGGTAAAAGGTAATTTTGGTTCCTTGTTCCAGTAAATTTTTGTCGTTCAACCTAGAAGCCAGTACTTCAGAAGCTTTTTTCGATAAATTGAGATCCCTGGTGAGATCATTTAATTCATTTTGATTGAAGCGTTGAGGAACTGATGACGTCCCCTCATAGTCATCAGAGATATGTGGTAGCTGATGAAATGTTGGAATCGGTATTTCATCTGAGTGCGGGATAGGGCGTATTGCCGAGTCTAAATTGGGATAAGTCCACTTACTGCGGCTATTTCGATTGATTCCATTAGTATTTACTAAACAGAAATAACAATCATTGAAGTGGTTTTTTGGTTCTCTCCAAACCATTGGTACGCCGAATTTTAGACATTTTCTTTTCCCGGTAGTCCACTGCCGTAAATGCTCTGTACAAGTTTTACATACGAGATGCGGGGCCCACGTTTTGTCCTGATCACCAAGCTTAACTCCAAAGTATCCAAGATACGCTCGCTTTACAAAGTCAGTAATAGTTTGTCTGTTTTGTTGAAACATGTATTCTCCGCATATATAGCAAAACACACCAGGTTGATTTACACAACTTCTTCTTGAACTGGAACCTGAACTCATTTTAATTCTGTTCAATAACACAAAAACACTCTTTTCTTAACATAAAATAACACGCCGAATTCGATCTACTCTCATTAGTAAGAACGCACAAACTGACGAGCCTTACCCGAGTTAGGTGATTAAAAGGGTCAGTTCAGGTACCTGATAGGCAATGGTTCCACTATTTATAGATTTACCTGGAATTTACTCAATTACAGACTGACAATAAAACCATTGTACCTACATTAATGAATATATAATAATTTTAGAACTCTCATAAATGAATATACTGAATAAAAACCACATTGGTAGATAAGTTGATGTATCTAAAAAAGTAGAGCTGATAGAGAAAAACGGATTGCATGTATAGATTTAGCGTCCCAAATATAGTTAAAATCAGCTCTAAAATCCCAGGCACCAAAACAAAAATATTTTTTTGTTGCCCTGTGTTATTTTAAAATTTTAAACACGTGCCACAAAAAAACCAGGCCTGATGGCTAAAATCTGAGAACATATTTAAACTCAGCATGGAAAAGATAAATATATTCCGTTAATTTGACCCTCGTGAAAGAAAAAAAAAATTTAGACCAGTGTTATAGTCTAGTTATTGACAGAATTTGCCTAACTGATGTTTATGTCTATCATTCGAACCACGGGCAGATCCAGGGTTCTGCCCAAAAGGGATGCCTAGAGTGAATATGTGAGTATTTCTTACTCTAGTAACATGGTTAGTATAGGCCAAAATCACATGCGAATCCAAGGTAGTTTTGAATTTTTAGTTTATAAATTAAAAAAAAAATAAAATAAACCCAGTGCAAGTCGAACTTGCGCAATTAGTGTTCCAGACGGTGATTGTTTTTAAAATAAGAACTTTTGTTAGGGAGGTATAAAATGATCAGTGACTTCACAAAACACACCCCAAATAAACCGTTTACAACAAAACAGTAGCACAGAACAAGCACTATACATACCTGGGAGTACAGCTATCGAGCTCAAAAAAATGTATATAAGAAGTACTCAATCCAGAATATCTGGTTGTTTGAGGGACTTAATATGGAAAAATGCCTACATGTCTACAGGAAGCAAAGTGCGTATATATATAGAACCGTAGAAACACCGGTTCTAACGTATGCAGCAGAAATCAGAGAAGAAACATCTAAATCAAAAAACCTCATGAGAGCTACAGAAATAAAAACACTGCGCACTATCCAAGGAATAACCCTGAGAGACCAAGTACGAAGCACGACTTTTTTTTTTTGGGGCCTAGCACACGTACTACAGGGAAGTCCCTAAAGCGCTATAGGAGCGACATGTGTGCGGAGAAAGCGATTCACATTGTTTTTAAATCGCTGTAAATTGAACTCGGTGGGAAACACAGTGCTGGGAAAATTATTCCAAAGGAATGATGTTCTCCATATAAATGACTGCTTGAAAAGCGTTGTACGAGGAATAACAAGCTGAACCTCATTCGGATGTGAAGTATTAGCGTGACGTGTACTTCTAACATGCACCGCTCTGGGAGGATTAGAATCCAACAAATGCAGTGTATGTTTGGAAGCGGAGCCCCAAACATGGGAGCAGTATTCCATAGTTGGTCGAATTTGAGTTTTGTAAAGAATTAACAGTTGTTGGGGAGTGTAAAGCTTTCAGGTTCGAAATAATATTCTCAACTTTTGAGAAGCTCTCCTTGCTATGCCTGCAACATGTTCATGCCAGGACATATTTGCTCCCAAATTAACGCCCAACAAATTGAGTGACGATGTTAGAGGAATGGAATGCCCCGACATAACTATGTCGGGTTCAGCAACGTTAACTTTTTTCGAAAAAATTACCGCCTGGGTTTTTGTAGCGTTAAATTCCACTTGGTTACTGTCACCCCAAGAGATAAAATTTCTTCCATGTCTTTGTTAAGTTGAATCACTTCCTGCTGTCTGCAGATATTCGTCTGACTAGCCGATGTCCTATTTTGAAAGGTTGGAGAAATCGTATTTTTTAGATGTGATACAAAAGATAGAAGAACGTTAGACTAAGTGTATCGAGTTAAAACGAGACATGTTGAAAAATACAATAAATTTTATACATAGAAATTTTTTTTCTTGTCGAAGCCGGGTATTTATCATATAACCCTCGTATTTAGAAAAACGATTTTCTTTTCGAATTATTTGAAACGGTCTCTTTTAAAATACGAGTAGAAACCCTATATAATGAATATCATAAAAAAATAGTTAAAAAAAAATGTTTTTAGCTTGTTTTTCCCAATTTCACCTTTTAAAATCTCCAATTTATTATTATTATTTGCTGAAATAATTTTCACTTCTTCAATTTTCTCGGCTGGATTTGAGCTCTATGTAAATATTTGGTCCAATTTCAAATGTCCTTGACATTTGAGGTCGTTTCCAGACATTGCGTATCACGAAAAGTTAAAAAAAATTCGAAGAAAAAAGTTAAGTTCAGGGTCTCGTTTTATAAAATAATCTTTTTTTAAACTTTCATAGATATTACAGTATAAATCTATCACATAAATATTTATAAATTTTTCTTAAAGTAAATCGTGCAGATTCTGTCAAGGAATCAAATGTGTTTTTATACATCGAATTCAGAGTCCTATTAGAAGTATCTTTTTTCGTTACAATTCATTCCACCCCTTAACTATCAATATATCGATAATTGTAGACATATCGATAAGTAATGATATATCGATAATTATCGATAGTTGTTGACATATTGATAACTATCGAAAACTCTAGAGATATCGATAAATATCGAGAAACCGATAATTTTTATTTAAAAAATGATTAGTGGACTATGGAGACTTCCAAAAAAAGAACCGGTTACATCGATATATCGAAAGTTATCAATATGTCGATAATTATCGACAGTTATAGATATACTGATAACTATCGAGATATCGATAACTATCTCGGTAATCAAGTATGGCTACACTGAACCGAAGAAATAACTATCGTAATAGTTGTTCTTCTGTTAAATGTATGTTTTATTCTTTTTATTTTATTTAAATATGTCGATAAGATTTAGGAATCCATATTTTTATTTTGAAAATTTGAGATGTACTACGCCCAAAACCAAGATATTAAAAAAAAACTATTTTTCATAATTGTTCTAAAAAATAGGTTGATTTTTTTTTTATCTAAGAACCTGTGTTATAAGAAGATATCCCGAGATGGCCAGAGTTAATGAAAAATTGGGCTTTTAGAATTCGCCATTGTAAAACCGTTTTGTCCATTTTAAAATAAAGCCACAAGTTCAATGCACTCTCAAACTCACAGAACAATTCTTATTGGTATATATATATATATATATATATATATATATATATATATATATATATATATATATATATATACATATATATATATATATATATATATATATATATATATATATATATATATATATATATATATATATATATATATATATATATTATATATATATATATATATACATATATATATATATATATATATATATATATATAAATATATATATATATATATATATATACCAGAGGTTGAAAGACTGAAAATTCCAAGAAAGAAATCAAGCCGATGCCCAAAGTTGTATGGCCTACCAAAGATACACAAGCTCAACGTCTCCCTTAGACTTCACTTTTGATATAGATATGTCCAAGAAATTTAAATTTAAACAATAAACACGATTTCTCGATTTTTCACAAACCTTCACATACTGACACAGTCATACACAATAGTTCATCCAACCCTTATCCTCACAAAATGGCAGCTTTTAACTCTTTCATACATAGATTGTTAAATATCCCTATGACTAAAACTAATTTTAACAAGGAATTGAACATAATCAAACAAATAGCAATTAATAATGGATACGACTCCAACATTATAAATAATATCTTGAATAAAAAATCCTTTAAACAAGCAATCTCTCTCATCTATCCCACAATTAATGACAAAAAAGAAAATTTAGTACACTCACATACACAGGGAAAATAACTAGAATAATTTTCAAATATTTAATAAAAATGAACAATAAAATAGCATTCAAAACCAGTAATTCCTTAGGGAGTATAATTTTGAATAACAAAACCAAATCTAAGATATCCTTAAAATCAGGAGTTTATTTATTAAACTGTCGATCTTGTACTAAAACCTACGTAGGACAAACTGGTAGATCTTTTGAAACTCGCATTAAAGAACATAAACAGAGTTATTTAAAAAATAAGAACAATTCACATTACGCAACCCATATAATAAACGAATCCCATAATTTTGATGATACGTTAAACATCCTACATGTAGAAAATAAATCTAAAAAATTAAATTTGCTTGAATGTCTTGAAATTAACAAACGGAAAAACTCCAATCAATTATTAAACGAACAGGTAGACTTAAACCACTCACCCTTATTTAATCTTTATTAGTTCTCGGAAATAGTACCACAGATTTGCATTCTTAAAATAATTCTCTCTGTAAATAATATAATAAAATGATTAGCATAATCTTAGGTAAATAAGGATAGTTTTAAGCACTTTATAACCAAGATTATCACCAAATATTTGGTGATAATCTTGAAGAAGCCATTGTATGGTGAAACAATTGTCAAGTGACTTTAAGTATATTGGAAATTAAAACATTGTTGTTTTTATATAATTTTATTATGAATTTCCAACAAGTATCGGCTAACACAATCAAAGATCTTTTAAAAATCTACAAAACAATTGGAAGATACAAATGTCTCAAACCAAGTTCTTGTTACAGTGTAAAATATCATGTGACTCTATTGAATTAGACTCCCTTGGGCCATTAGAAGCGGTCCTGCTAATAATATAAATGTAACCGTGTATATAATCATGCAACTAGACCCTCTTAGGCCTTTAGAAGCGGTCCTGCTAGTGCTATAAATTATTAGAGTGTATATAATCATGTAAGTAGACTCTCTTGAGCCTTTGGAAGCGGTGCTGCTAATGATATAAATTATTAGAATATATATAACCATGTAATTAGACTCTCTTGGGCCTTTAGAAGCGGTCCTGCTAATGCTATAAATTATTAGAGTGTATATAATCATGTAAGTAGGCTCCCTTGGGCCTTTAGAAGCGGTATTGATAATGCTATAAATTATTAGAGTGTACATAATCAAGTAAGTAGACTCCCTTGGGCCTTTGGAAGCGGTTTTTTATAGTAAAAATCAGTTTTTCTTCGCCTAAAATTTTTTAGGTTATGGTTTTTTGTTAAATTGGATAGCATATTCTTGTAGCATTTTCAATACTATAAATTTTGGTCAGGCATATATTTATGTATGGTACTTTGTTATGCTTTATTTTTTAAACCCTAGTAACAGAGAACTCATGAAGGCTATAAAGGGCATGTACGAGGAGCTTAAGAATTCCATCACATTTAATGGGAACATGATGGAACAAATGAAGAAAAATATAAAGACCCTTACAGATGAAAATAAGCAACTAAGAAAGGAACATCTAAAATTGCAAGACAGAGTGGTTGAACTAGAGAAGGAAATCATACATGGAAGGACTTTATCCACGAGTGCATTGCAGGAAAGGAACACAAATATTGTCATCGTAGGACTTGATGGAGGTGAGAACGCATCTACAGATGTGAAAAAGGTACTTTTATTGTTGAATGTAGACGTAGATCCAAATGACTACAAACAAAAAATATTACCAAGCCAACATAGTAGTAAACCGATACTGGTGTCCTTCACACACGAAAACAGGAAAAAACAAGTGCTGGAGAAACGAAAATTAGTCATAATTGACACTGATAAATGTGGCATCAATGCAGATGCAAATAGTCGAATATATATCAACCAGGATCTATCTAAACACACCCGTGAGCTACTCAGGAAAGCAGCTGAATTGAGGAGGGCAGGATTCAAATATGTACGGTGCAAGGGTGACAATATTCTCGTCAGGAGGGCTGATGGTGACTCTGTCATTCGAATCATCACATCGGCACAAGTGGAGAGTATAAAGAACAGTTAACTTTAATCGATAGGCTAGTAGACTGTAAGTTATAAAATAGTATAGTAACATTTTTTTTTGTGCGGTGATGCCTCCTATGAGTGGAAATGCTGAAAGGAGTTTTAGTAAGCTTATTATTGCCCATGTAAATATTGGGTCAATTGTTTCGAAAATGACCATAATTAGGGATTATATTGAGGACCATAGGATTTCTGAATTCTGGCTCACGAATTTGATTGATGATGATGTAATAACTGTTGGTGGCTTCAGACTCGTGAGAAGGGAACGAGCCAATGGGCGTGGTGGTGGTGTTCTTATGTTCATAAGAAACACTATGAATTCCACTGAAATTCTTGATATCAACACAAATCATGCTGAGCAGATTTGGATAAGGTTTGAAATTAAATAAATAAAAATGATTGTTGGTACACTATATAGACGCCCTGGGTATAGTAATATGCACGATTTCTTTGGCGAGTTCGAGGAGAATTTATGTGGACGATTGCTTGGCTGTGATGCTTTGGTGTGTACTGGTGATAGATGTTTCGAATATGGACTGTATTTAAACACAGCGCTTTTTGATGCTTTTGTCTGCATACGGTCTACCTCAGCTAATTGATGAACCCTCCAGGTACGATGGTACTGGTGGTGCGACGCCTATTGATTTAATGTTGTGCTCCAACAAGAATATGATAGTGGAGTCTGGTGTCGATCCCACTTTCGATGCTTCTGATCACCTCCTAATAAAAATGTCAATTAAAACTTGAAATTCTTAAACCTAGACCTTTCTTGACAACATATAGCGATTACAGGAATTTTGATCATGTGGCTTTCTATAGGGATCTTCAGGTGATATTGTTCGATGATATCTATTATTTACCTAATATTGACCTGAAGGTTGAGACTTTTATTTTCTTTCTGTTGGAGATATTTAATGTACATGCACCAATAAGAACTTCAAGGATTACAAAACTGAGGGCAGCGTGGTTAACGCAAAATATAAAATTTTGTATGTCTCTCCGGGATAAAGCTCTGTCCAAATATAAAAAAAGAAAAACTCCAGACAGCTGGGAGTCTTATAGGCAGCTTAGAAATTTTGTCACCTCGGCCATTGTTAGGGAAAAAAGAGCATATCTTGAAAATAGTATTCGAAATAATGGACCAAGAGATAATTGGAAACTTATGAAGGAAATGGATATCTACTCAAAAAATAAAAAGGTGATTCCTGAGTTCTTGGGTAGTGCTGATGATATTAATAGGTTCTCCGCAGGTGCGGGACAATCCGGCGAACCGAACCCTGAGATTTTAAATTTTTATAATAATAATAGAAAACTCGGCCTGGGTAATTTATATGTAGAGAAGGCCTTACCTTCCATTAAATCAAAGGCCATTGGCTGTGATCAGATCGGGTTGACAATGATAACTCGCTGCTGTCCTCACATTATTCCAGTAGTTGTACATTTGGTAAATTTTTGTATTGAAACCTGTACTTTTCCAGTATGTCGCCAGTTTTAAAATTTTGCCCACTGTACAATCGGGCTTCCTTAAGGATCATAGCTCTACTACTGCTCTGTTGAGGGTAATGGACGATATCCTGGAGGCTGCGGATCGTGACGAATTGACAGCACTGGTTCTTTTGGACTATTCAAAGGCCTTTGACCGGCTAAATCATGATCTTTTTCTGAGCATTCTGAATTATATCGGGTTTGATGACAGCGCACGGCGTCTTGTTGATGCATACCTTACTGGTAGGAAGCAGATGGTCAGAGTTGGTGATGCGCTGTCGAGCCCTCTGAAAATGTCCTGCGGTGTGCCTCAGGGATCGATCGTAGGCCCGCTATTTTTCACCATATATACGTCACAACTTATCTCATACTGAAAATATTCCATTTCTATGCTGATGACACGCAATTATACATTTCTTTTAAGCCAAGCCAAATACTGGAGGCTAATGATAAACTGACGCTTGATCTGGATGCCCTTATGAAGGCCTCGAGTGCACACTGCTTGGAAATAAAAATCCAACTAAATCACGGATTCTGTTATTTGGACGGACTCAGTCTCGGATTCGGCACCAGAATCTACTACAAATTAGCTTGAATAATGTAGTGCTAAGTGCATGTACTGATGCCAAAAACTTGGGCCTAGTAATGGACTCCGATCTGAGATTCACGGGACATATAAATTTATCTATTAAAAGAGCATTCGCTAACCTTAAATTAATTTTCAATCAGCGCGCTCTTCTTACCGAGAATCTTAGAAAGATGTTGTGTGACTACATTGTTCTATCGCACTTTAACTACTGTGATGGGGGTGTACGAGTCCTGCCATTTAGACTGTGACGTTAAGAGGATCCAGCTTATGTAGAATTCGTGCGTGCGTTTTATTGACGGTATTTGAGGCCGTGAGAGGGGGTGTTAGAGCAAAATTGCGTCGCAAAAGTGGTTCAGAATGAATGCTACACAGTTTGGTACTATAACACATGGGCTGAAAAGTCCCGGGCCTAACAAAGAAAACACGGTTTTTTTGGTTCAAAATTAGCTTTATTCATCAACGTAATCTCCATCAAGAGCAACGCAATCATTCCAGCGCCGCTCTAACATTTCAATACCACTTTTGTAGAACGATTTATCTTTTGCCTCAAAATAGGCCTCAGTTTCAGCGATAACCTCTTCATTCGTGCGAAATTTCTTACCGGCGAGCATTTTTTTTCAGGTCTGCGAACAGCCAGTAGTCGCTGGGAGCCAAATCTGGCGAATACGGTGGATGTGAGAGCAATTCGAAGTTCAATTCATGTAGTTTTGCCATTGTTTTGATTGACTTGTGACACGGTGCGTTGTCTTGATGAAACAAAATTTTTTTCTTTGCCATATGCGGTCGTTTCTTTGCAATTTCGGCCTTCAAATGCTCCAATAACGCTATATAATATTCACTGTTGATGGTATTTCCTTTCTCAAGATAGTCGATGAATATTACACCACGCACATCCCAAAATACCGAGGCCATAACCTTTCCAGCCGATTGTTGTGCTTTCGGGCGCTTTGGACGAGGTTCACCAGTTGCTGTCCACTCAGATGACGATCGTTTTGATTCCGGAGTGAAGTGATGGATCCATGTTTCATCCATTGTCACATATCGACGCAAAAATTCCGGTTTGTTACGTTTAAACATGGCCAAACACTGCGCAGAATCATCAATACGTTCTTGTTTTTGATCAACAGTGAGCAAACGCGGCACCCACTTTGAACAGAGCTTTCTCATAGACAAATGCTCATGCAATATAAAGCCAACACGTTCTTTTGATATCTTTACGATGTCAGCAAACTCACGCAACTTCACTTTTCGATCATTCAAAACGATTTTATGGATTTTTTTGATGTTTTCTGGTGTTACCGCCTCATTTGGACGTCCACTGCGTTCTGCATCATCGGTGTCTCTACGACCACGTTTGAAGTCAGCAAACCAACGTTTTATTGTTGTTTCTGATGGAGCGGAGTCCCCATAACACTTTTCAAGCCATTGCTTCGCTTGAACGGTATTTTTTCCCATCAAGAAGCAGTGTAAAATTAAAACACGAAATTGTTTTTGATCCATTGTTTTAAAAATAACAAAAGTAGCGTCACTCTTAGCACAATAACTCACAAACTAATGAATAGAATATCATGAAATTTTAACAGCTGTCTTTTGAAGGTTAGTATTAACTGAAAAAAAGGTGACTGCAATAAAACTAGCGCCATCTATGTGTTAGGCCCGGGACTTTTCAGCCCATGTGTTACAATAGGATTATTTGTAATAAGTGTCCTGGCTACTTATATAGCAAAATTAAATTTAGATACGATGCACATAACCTGGATCTAAGGCATAAATTCACCTTGACTCCGCCCATGGACTTGACTTCATTGTATGAGCGTTCTTTCAGTTACCAAATAGCTAAACTATACAATAAAGTGCCTGTTGATCTGAGGGATGCGTCAGGTTACAGGTTTAAAAGGGCAGTGAAAACCATTGTTCACAGCTTGTGCTGACTCCTTCCTCCAGCAGCTCGTACAATGGTCACCTCAATCGACCTCTCTAATGTTACATATATAACAGTAGCCATACCTTTAGCCACCCACAGTATTAATATTAACTTCTATCATAGTGGAACATTGTGAATTGATTATATATTTTGTATTTTATATGCAACCGACCTCTCTAATGTTACATATATAGCAGTAGCCATACCCTTAGCCACCCACAGTATTAATATTAACTTCTATCATGATAGTATATTGTGAACTGATTATTATATTTTCTATTTTGTATTTTATATGCAATACTAGTTTCGAAATGTTGCTGTATACAATATGTATTCGCATTTCATGGTTGAGATAGGAAGTGTAACTTCAATTCCGCCAATTGTAATCTTACCATTTAATTTCAATAAAGACATTTTATTATTATTATTAAATTTAAGCTAGCAGGGGCTCGGTTTTCTCGAACTTGCTTGATGATGTAAATTTTTTCTTGATGGCTAGAAATTGCTATAAATATTCTAGAAATTCTGCACCAGGTCTAGTCGGATCCTGCTATGTGCGACCTGCTACCTTAATAGAGCTAAAATTTTAAAGTTTTTTTTTTAATATATACGCTGTCGAGAATTTAACTACAAACTGATCAGATTATATTTTATATCACTGGTACACTTACAAAGGGTTATGTACAATTTTGTAAACCACGCAGAAATAGTAGGCATTAATGCAGATAAATAATTTACAATAATATGGAAATTAATGCAAATTTATTTTTACAACAATATTCCCTATCTATAGGGTGGCGCATAAGTAACGTTATGATTTAATAAGTGAATAAATTTTTTGTTAACGTCTTTTTTTTATTTTTTTTTTTCAGAATTAACTTTGAAAATCTTGGGAAATTTGAAAGACTCAGCACAGAACAAAGAACCAAAGTTGTTCAATTTTATTATGAAAGTCAGCATTCGATTATTCAGACACAAAGATCATATCGAAATTTCTTTCATGTTCGAAATGCACCTAGCGCTCCAACAATTTACCGATTGGTTTCGGCAACAAGGGGCTGTCTGTGATCTTCCGCGTGCTGGAAGACCTCGTGCAGTTCGAAATGATGTGAACATTGCTCGGGTGTAAGCAAGTATTGAGGAAAACTCCGAAACTTCCACCAGGCGACGTTCTCAGCAGTTGGTGATGTCTAGGCGGTCTTTGCAACGAATTTTACATAATTTACACCTTTTCCCATATAAGATTCAATTGGTTCATGAGTTAAAACCAAATGATGCACAAAGACGCATTCAATATAGTAGCCGTCTGCAAGAATTATGCCTAGAAAACAACGAGTTTATTCACAAACTCATAATGAGCAATGAGGCCCATTTCTACCTCAATGGTCACGTGAATAAACAAAATTGCAGAATATGGGGCACCCAAAATCCAAGAATAATTGTTGAACATCAAATGCACCCACTTAAATGCACAGTATGGTGTGGAATAACTTCAAAAAAGATCATTGGACCATATTTTTTTGAAAACGACGAACAAATTGCGGTTAATGTGAATGGCATTCAATACCGGGCAATGATTGAAAATTTTTTAAGGCTCGAGGTAGAGAACAATCCAGAATTGTGGTTCCAACAAGATAGAGCCACTATGGTTCTCCTGCGCGAAATTTTTGCTGATCGAATAATATCGCGTTTTTCTGGCCACCGTTTTCGCCCGATTTAACGGCTCCCGATTTTTTTCTTTGGGGTTACCTAAAGAGTAAAGTATATACCAATAAGCCAAGAACCATCCAACAGCTTAAGGCAAATATCCGAGAAGAAGTGAGGGCACTGGGACCTGAAATTCTAAGAAAAGTTATGGGAAATGCTCTGGAAAAAGCACGTCAGGTCGAAGCAAACAATGTGCACCATTTGAAAGACATTATCCTCAAAACATAATGTGAACATATTTCCAAACTATATTCTAAATTTTAATAAACGCCAACGTTAAATAAAATCAGAAAGAAAAAAGTTATTCATTAAATAATCATAGCGTTACTTATGCGCCACCCGATATATGGAGATGACCCACAAGTGTAATAATATATGGTAATTTAGATAGAATTGTGACTCAATTTAGTGTACTATTTTTAACAATACGAGAGAGCTTTTTGCCTGAACGGCTGCTGACTTGAGCCTATTCTACAAGTATTTTAATGAAAAAAGTTTGATGGATATAGGTCGCTTAATTCTTCCCAGAGCGGTGTATGCTAGGAATATACTTCGCGCTAATACTTCACATCCATATGAGGTTCAGCTTGTCACTCCTTGTACAATCCTTCCCAAGTATTCTTTCATATGACAAATTTCATCCCTTTGGAATGATTTAGTCAGGACTGTGTTTCCCACCGATCAAAATTTGCAGCGATTCAAGACAAACATGAATAGTCCGGGAACTTTTTGGACGCACGTATTTACTCCCATTCTGCTCACGAGTAAAAGGAATAAATAGGAATATTTAATCTAAATTTATTTCTATTTATTATTGATTCTAGCTAGTTATATTACAATTCCTTTCATTTTTGAAGCTGACTTCATTCAAAGAGGAAAGTAAACGATTAACCGCAAAGTGCGGTAAGTTTATGTGGTTGTGTGTTGTGCCAAATATTCCAACCTAGTATACTTACTCCAACCCAGCATGTGCCAAATGTCACGTAGCCGTAGGTCCACCCCCTCCAAACCATCCAAAACAAGGCCCTCCGCATCATCGCCACCGCCTCATAGTTCGTCCGTAATACACAGACCTTCAGATGCCCACAATCCGAGAATTAATCAACAGCACCCAGGTCAAATTCCTAGACAAAGTCATTCACCACCCTAACCCCACAGTTAGAACAGCCTACCGTCCCCCTCCATGCCAAGCCCGCCGTCATCTGCCGGATTAGCTTAAGTTAATCTTACTTAATATCAAGTTTAATTTAAGCTTTCTGCCCATGAAATATGTTAAGTTCTCTCAATACATTTATATAAACTCCTTACCTAGGCTAAGCTAGTTAGGTCCCTGTTATGTACTCGTATATATCTTAAGATGCAAATTTGAAAAATGGTCTAATCAAATTATTGTATAATAGCGAAGAAACTAGCCACTAGTCAACAAACGTAATCATCACCTATTATACACGTAGAAATTAATATCATTAATATGATAATTTTCCGGACGACTGCGTAGAAAACGAATTATTTTCTTGCGTAACATCATTATAAGTATATGACTAAGAAAAAAAGTTTCTATAAAAAGTTGATACACAAAAAGGACCGCTTAACCAGCAACTTTGATGTCTGTTTTATGATGAAACATAAATAAAAATTCGCACACACGTCCGCCCAATACTTATTCTTAACCCTAATTCGAACATTAATCTAAAAACTCTGGTAACTTTTTTTATAACTTTTACCCCGAGAAAGATTGTGTTCGCCGTAATATACCCAATGGACGTGCCCATAAAACTTTTTCCAAGTATAAAAATAAATTTTCCTTAAATCAGGAACTTTCTCGATGGTTTTGTAACGGAATTACGATAACTTCTTATAATTTACTGACATTTTTGTTCTCTTATAATTTTACATTATTTCCTATTTTATTTATTTTATATTTAGTCCAGTCGTCAGAGGCAAATTTTGATGAAAAGCTCTCATTAAATGCTGGCAGGCTGCATTTGGTTATTGAATACGATAAAAACGTTTGCTGCTCTAAAGTATACGCTAACCCTAAAATCGAATATAAAATAAAAAAATCGTTTTTTCGCAAAAATCTCTAAAAATAAAAAAGATATCGAAAAACTAATACCACCACGTGAAAAAACGGGAAATTTTACAAAAAAATAGTATATAGACTATTCTTTTTAGTTTTAGCGTAATTTTAAAAAATTATTTAAAATAAAATGGCTGGTTTAACACCTTCAGTTGTTTTTTTTATGAGTCTAGCACACGTACTGCAGGGAAGTCCCTAAAGCGCTCCAGGAGCGGTATGTGTGCGGAAAAGGCAATTCACGTTGTTCTTGAATCGATGTAAATTGTACTCGGTGGGAAACACAGTCCTGGGCAAATTATTCCAAAGGGATGATGTTCTCCACATAAAAGACTGCTTGAAAAGCGTTGTACGTGGAGTAACAGGCTGAACCTCACACGGATGTAAAGTATTAGGAATGTGTGTCCCACGTATAGTGGGAATTATATTCATCCAATCTCATTTATGATTAAATTAACGTTTTTGTATACCGTTAAATATTTTGAAATTAGCCGTTAAAGGGGTTTCTCGGGGTGCTGATTAAGAATCCGATGACAGATTTGAATAAAGGTATAATAATGATATATCCACAAGGATTTTTTTTCAATACTATATTTTATTAAACATTTGTAATTTACTGTATTCCCGTTAAAATCATGCAGAAAAAAAATCAGTTTAAGTGTTATAAATTATAAAGCAACAAAAATAAAAACTAATATCATCAGAAAGTCTCCTCTTCAAAAAACTATCTTTTCATTTTCTTTTTACACTCTGAAAAAAGTAATACCGATTAACCTTCAAGCGGTGCGCGAAGACCTTCAAATTAACCTGTTTGGTGTACTACATTTTTTGAATCACCTCTGTTATCTTTATTGGATTATAAAGTAAGGCTACGCCTCTTACTTATATTTATAAAGGTACAAAAACTTAATGTGACTGCTTATCATACCTTAACCTGAGCTCTTAAACTAGTAGTCCTATACTAACTTAACCTATTCTTATTCTAAGACTTAAAACTGCGTTAGCCTAAGACCTACGCTAACTTAACTTAGGACTTGTGTTAACTTAAACTAGGACTTATTATAACTTAATCTAGATTAACAATCTTTTATCACGGCGGGCGAGGGGGTTAGACGGTCTCGGGAATTGGCGGCAGGCATGTGGTGGGAGTCGAAAGGCGTCTCTGATGCATGGGTTGGGATGCTAGGACGCCTCCTTCAAAAACTTCAGCTGGATTTTCCTCATGTGTGTCTTGATGTGTCGGTGATCATCCTCAGGGCCTTGTTCTGCACTGCCTGGAGTTGGGCTCTCCTTGTGTTGGAAAGCTGGCACCATGTGGGGCAGGCGTAAGTGAGGCCTGCCTTTATGACGGTGTCGTAAATCTGTAACTTGGCTCTTGGTAGCAATTTACTGAAGCGATTTATAATGAGGTATAATTTGCCCAGCAGTTGCTTTGCTTTCCTGGTGACAGCGCAGACCTGGTCCCTCCAGACGAGTTGTTTATCATATTGGATGCCCAGGTATTTGATGGAGTTGGCCCATTGGATGCGGGAGCCTTGAAGCTGTAGATGTCCATGATGGGTGTCCCTGCCCTTGGAGAAGAGGATGGCTTGTGTTTTGAGGGGGTTGACCTTGATCCTCTAGCAATCAAACCAGGAGTCCAGGATATTTAGGTGACGTTGCAATCTGCTGGGGATGATGCGGCTGCTTCTTGATTCTGTAATTATGGCGGTGTCATCAGCATAAAGGAGGAGGTTGGTCTGATCCGATTTGGAAATGTCGGCTGTGAAGGTGTTTTTGAATCACCTATCTAAATTTTTAATAAATTCTCATGTTAATAAAAAAAAACTGGAAAAAAATATATATTCTATTTTTGTAAAATTTCCCGCTCTTTCACGTGGTGCTATTAGTTTTTCGATATCTTTTTTATTTTCCGAGATATTACCGAAAAACCGAATTGTCGGAGAGAATTGTGCTGGTGGAAAATTATCAAAAGTAAGGATTACTGGAACAGAGAAAAGAAAATTGTTGGTGATAGGAAAGTCTGCCAATCGCAGGTGTTTTAAAAACAAACATTTACCAGTAAGGTACAAAACCAAAGCCTAGATGACATCAGAAATTTTTAAAAATGAACTGATCGAATCGGAGAAAGAATTAAAATTCACAAACAAAAAAATATAACTTTTGATTGACAACTATGCAGCGCACCCTAAAGTTGATCTACAGCAAATAAAACTGGTTTTTATGCCTCCAAACACAAGTGCAAAGCTCCAGCCTAGGGATCAAGGTGTGATACATTCTTTAAAATGTCATTAAAGAAAGATTTTACTTATGAAAATGTTAGAGACGATCGATAAATGTAACATTTTTTCTGTAACTCTCTTGGACGCTATAAACTTTATCCATATGGCTTGACAAAGAGTCAGTAGAGAAACCATTGCAAACTGTTTTAAGGATGGCGGATTTTTAAGGAAGGAATGTAGATATGACTGAGATGAGAGCTACCGTTGACTCAGTGGACAGAAAAACATCGAGAAGATCCTACTGATTCAACAAAATACAGTGGAAATCAAGACTAAAAAGATGTTCAATCACTTTAATTTTGAAGAATATGTATGTGCTGATAATGAATTAATGACGAGAGAAATATTAACTGATGATCATATTGTGACATCAGTGACTTCTGGAAAGATTTTAAGCGATAATGACGACGAAGACGAGCTTGGAGAAGGAGATAATATTTATGTTCCATCCATTTCAGAAATGACTAAGAAAATGACTGAAACTCAACAGTTTTTGGAATCTCGTGAAGTTCCTGAATATATATGGAGTAATTTTTGTGACCTTGACAATTATATAAACACCATATCTTTTTCAAGTAAAATTGTATAACAGAAAATTACTCATTTTATTGTATAAACTACGTATTTAAATGTTTTCGTTTATACTCGTATACAGTCCCTGGCCAAATTATTAGACGCACTGTATTTTTTTTAGTAATTTTATGTCTCTTAAGAGTTTTTATGCAATAATGGTATATTTAAACTACGATATTATTGATTTTTATTTAAAAGAATTGTTGTAGACTACATATTTGTATTTATTTTTAACATATGGTAACACTGTGTTGACAAAGTGATACATGAACGTAAATAAGTACAAATCTGTATCAGTCGCGATCGGAATCGAGTCAGGTACGGACGTGTTTCTGTGGCTTTATAGACTGTGATTGTTTGTTTAACAGTTTTATACTACTCAGTTATTAGTTTATTTTGTATGCAGTGTTTTAAAAAAGTAATTGGACTATTTTCATTATGGGTAGAAAAGGCGATCTTTCACCACGTAAAAAAGCTGAAGTGAAGGCCCTTGTGATTGCGAAAACATTTACAAACCGAGAAATATTACGAAGATTGGAGGTTTCTGAAGCTAGTGTACGACGCATAAAAAAGAAAATTGAGTCAGGGAAGGAATTAAGCCCGAAAAGGCGGCCCGGAAGTTGCGGTAGAAAACCAATTTTCACTCCACGGTCAGAGAGATGTTTGAAGAAAATTTGTGTAGAAAACAGATTTGCTACCACAAAGGTAATAAAATCACAACTCCAGGATGCTAGCGTAAATGCTTCTGAGCGCACTGTTCGAAGAAAATTGAAAGAATTAGATTTTAAGGCCTGTCGCCCCGCCAGGAAGCCCAAGTTAACAGCTGCAATGAAAGCAAAGCGCCTGAAGTGGGCCAAACAATGGCAAGACAAAGATGTGGACTTCTGGAGATCGGTAAGATACAGCAATTTAATCAATAATTGATACATTATTATCATTTTCAGTTAAATAAAGCAAATAAACATGGAAGTTTATATATTTTTCCTATTTTTGACAGGTCTGCTTCAGTGACGAAATCACATTCGAAATTTTGCAGAATAAAGCTCAGTATGTGCGTCGTCGTCATGGAGAAAAGTTTCATCCTGATTGTGTCGTCCCGACCGTTAAACATCCCACCAAAGTGATGATGTGGTCAGTCATCAGCGGCAAGGGCACTGGACGTCTGTACGTCGTCAAAGGAATAATGAGGCAAGATCAGTACAAAGAAGTATTACAAAATCGGTTGATTCCGCAGCTCAGAGAATGGTTTCCAAATAGGGAACCATTCACTTTCATGCAAGATGGAGCTCCCTGCCACACTGCTCGGTCTGTTAAAGCCTTTTTGGCAGAAAAAAATATCCCTCTGTTGGATTGGCCGGGTAATAGCCCTGATATGAACCTAGTGGGAGCTGATGAAAAGAGAAGTGGCTAAAGATGTGATTACCAACAAAACCCAGCTCCTAGAAAAGATTATTCATGTGTGGAATCATCATCCTCAGATGCAGGAGACAGTACAATCTTGCATTGATGCATGCCGCGCAGAATTAAAGCTTTGATAGCGGCTAAAGGTGGCTCAACTAAATATTGACTTTTACTAACATTAATTTCATTTTTCTTTAAAACTTAATAAACTTATGCTTTTCTAAATTAATGCTGTTTTATTTATGTCAAATAAATAGGTAATTGATTGGATAATATAAAAATAAAAAACAAATCAATTTAAAATAATAAAACGGTACAATATCACTCGGTAATTAATATTTTACATGAAATCTTGCAGTGCGTCTAATAATTTGGCCAGGGACTGTATGTACCAACATACATAATACAGTAATACCCCGCTTTACGCGAGGGATACGTTCCGAAAAAAATCGCGTTAACTGAAATTCGCGTATATCGAGGTTTATGATTAAACATAGTCAAAATTTAATACAAAAAAATACAAATCATTTTAATCAATCACTTTAATTCTAAGAACACTTTATGCAATACATACTCTTATTTTTTACGGAAAAATACATCTATTGTCTTTTGGGTAACGTTTTGTTTACGTTCTTGTAAAATACGTTCATAACACCCAACACTGTTTTTAATTGTTTGACACACGGTCAAGACACGGTCATCATTATTGTCTATACTCTGCAATATGTCCAAACCTGAATAAATTTTTGAAAGTGCATTTTGTATTTCCCCTGAAGATAAAACTTTCTCTTCTACTTGTTCTTCCTCATCGTAGATAGGATTATTCTGTAACTCGATCAGATCTTCATTGCTAATAGGATCGTCGTGCGTTGCTACAAGTTCTACGAGATCTTCTACCGTGACATCTTCAAGTTCAGACCCCTCAATCATTGCAGCAATGTCTTCAAGCACTTGTCTCTGCATCTGGACAATTCTTCTAGGTGCTTCCACTACATCTGGCCAAAGATTACGCCACACCCCATTCATACAACTCATTTTAACTTCCTTCCAAGCCTCTTCTATGTTGTGAATAGACTTCATAATGTTGTATGACTTCCACCACTCTCGCATAGACTGTCTTCCTTCCCCGTCAGTTTCATGAATTAGTTGGCTAAAAGTGCGGCGATGGTAATAAGCTTTGAAGTTTGCTATTGCTCCCTGGTCCATAGGTTGTAATATTGACGTAGTGTTTGGTGGAAGGAACTTTACGTACACTTTTAAGTCTCTGGGCGTATCAAGTGAGGTTGGATGTCCTGGGGCATTGTCTAAGAGTAATATAACTTTAGGTTCAAGCCCATTTCTGTCACAGTATGATTTGACTGATGGGCAAAAACTATTAGAATACCATTCTTGAAAAATTTTCCCGTGTAACCCACGCCTTTCTGTTTGATCGCCACACAACTGGTAGACTTGTCTTGTCTGTGCCTCGCATTGCACGGGGTGTTTCTGAATGGTACACTAGTAAAGGTTTCAGTTTGAAATCACCAGTGGCATTACCACCCAGCAGAAGTGTTAGTCGATCTTTCGCAGCTTTGAAACCACTGGCTTGACGTTCTTCCTTAGAAATGAATGTTCGAGATGGCATTTTTTTCCAGTAAAGTGCGGTCTCATCAACATTGAAGATGAGACAAGCAGGAATTTTCTCTCGTCTAACGAAGTCTTGAAACTTGTCTGGAAACTCAGCTGCAGCTTGAATGTCCGCGCTGGCCGCCTCGCCTGTTATGTGGATATTGTGAAGATTAGAACGCTGCTTGAACCGATGGAACCAGCCTCTGCTGGCAGCAAAAGTCGGAGTGGCACTCCCTTCTCCTTCTTTTGTTTTCAGCATCTCATACAAAGATTTTGCTTTTGTGCATATGAGATCTTGACTTAGTGGTGTGTTCTTCTTATTCAAATCTTCGATCCAGACTGACAGTAATTTCTCCATTCTTTCTAAGATAGATGATCTCGAACGAGAAAGTTTTGTTGCACTTATAGGTGTTGAACCTTCGCTGGAGATTTTAATTTTTTTTCCGATTTTTATAAATCGTTCTCACAGTCGATTCTGAGAGTCCAAAATCTCTCCCAACAATTGTTGCTTTGCCTCCATTTTCCATTCTTCTTAACACTTTCATCTTCAATTCCAAAGTGACGCTTTTACGCTCTTTTTTCTTTACAGGCGGCATTTTTAACGTAGGGTTAAATTATGTATGTATGTATCTCCAATAAATATTAAAACAAAACTGCCAGCCGACCGAACTAACATTACGGAACAAATGAACACACGAAACGAACGAGGAAATCCCCATAGAACAAAGTCGAAGGACAGGGAATTCCCAATTCTTCAAAGAGAATATTCAGAGAAAGCGGGGATCCCCCCGCGACCATAGAGAAGTTAATGACTACATGAGCGCGAAATTTGAAATTCGCGTTATAGTGAAACCGCGCGTAACGGGGTCGCGCTAAGCGGGGTATTACTGTAATAACTTTAGTGTGACTTGTTTTATTTTCCTTTGAACGTTTTCTTTTAATTTAATAATTATTATTAAATTGATAAAATGATATTAGATTTTGTTTACTGTTTGTAACGAACTTCAGATATAGCGAACCATTTTTAGTGATTTTTTGGAGTTCGTTATAAACGGACTTCACTGTATATATAATTATAAATAAAGCTTTAAAAGGTAGTTTTATTGAATCCATAAAGGAAACACAAAGAAAAAAACAAAAAAAAAATGAACGTACTTACGCTCCCGCCTGAGTTTTTTCGTTTTTTTTTTTAGTAAAAGAAAGCTATTGGAAGTTCAAAATCCTTTTTATCGAGGTTGGTAAAAATTTATAGTTGCTTACTCCGCAGCCACTTTGAAAATGTATCCGTTTTAAAATTGCTTAAGATTACGTTCGAGTGGGAGTTTTTGAAACCTGATATGGCGTTTACCTGAGCTATTTTGTGGGAATTTGCACGAGCATAAGAAAATTTTCTCGACGGAGTGGAATTTCTTTCGCTATTTTTCCTTTATAAGCATAATATACGTCCTGCAATGAAATCCTTAAATCACCCGAATAGCAAAGCGTGCGCGGAAATAGCGATTCACGGTCTTGAGGTTGAATTTTCTGTGTAAAAAGTTCCCGAGTAGAGACAAGTAAAAAACCTCTACGATAATCACGTATTAGCGTGACGAGTATATTCTCAACATCACCTTCTCCATATAAAAGATAAGATTTCATAAATAGGATGGCAACGAGGAGTGACAGTTGAATCGTAAACTGATGTGAAGTACTTTCGCGACATATATTTCTAGCACGCACCGGTTTGGGAGGAATCAAGCTGGCTGCATCTATCGAGCACTTTCCACGAAAGCTCACAAGCCACTTGTTATATTGTGTTGTTTTAAAGATAAGTTGCATACGTTAGGAGATCTCATATTGATCTTAGCTTACGAAACCCAAATTGGTGATTGGGTATTATATCTGAATCAAAACAATAACTTCAGTGGCTTCGGAAACAATCAATACATGGCGCTGCATGTGTTCAGGCCCGCCAATATTTAAATATAAGCAAACGGTTCTTACTTTTCGAATACGTCTAGTACAGGGGTGCTCAAACGGTCGATCGCGATCGGCAAGTCGATCGCGAGTGCTTTTTGAGTCGATCTCGAGAAAAAAATTCCGATATAGAACTATTCACAGATTTTGTTTTAGGTAACTAAAACAAAATGTAATGAATAAACTACTAAAATTTATTCGATCCACAATTAGGCCAGAATAACACCCTCATCACTTTCTTCTATCGTAATAACCCCCTGCTAGCGGCAAAAGGCGGCTTTATCAAAGGAACGCGCGGTACTTGTCAAAGAAAAGCCGCGTTTTTGATTCCCGCCGATTTTTCTAGACACTTCGGGCGGCGTGTTTGACGGGAACATTCGAGACTTCGTTCGCGCCGATATAAATGTTGCGCCTGCAGGAATAGGAGTCAGTCTGAGTTCTAACTTGAAGGCGATACATCGATACAAAGTTTATTAATAAATAGTACAAAATGAGTGCGGCGAAGAAAAGTAAAACTTATCATTTTAATAACGATTGAGGGGAAGAATTTTTCTTTTATATGGTAAAGGATAAGTGCATTTGTCTCATTTGCCGTGCGTCAGTTGCAATACCTAAGCGTGGGAACTTAGAGAGGCATCATAAAACGGTTCATAAAAACTATGAAAAGGATTTTCCGTCACAGAGTGAATTAAGAAAACGAAAAGTACGTGATTTGATAACTTGTTTGAAAAAAGAACAAATCATGTTCACAAGACCAGCCAAACAAACAAAAGCTGCAACGATCACGTCATTTAAAATATCTCATATATTGGCGAAACACAAGAAACCATTTGATGATGGATTGGTTGTGAAGGAAGCATTTATTGAAGCGGGTGAGACTTTATTTGGAGATTTTAAAAATAAAACAGAGATTATGTCTGCTATTAGAGAATTTCAGTTATCTCGTCCGACTGTCACAAGGCGTGTTGAAGTCATGAGTCAGGACATGGCAGATAAACTAAAACATGATATCATGAAATGTACATACTTTTCTTTACAGTTCGACGAATCCACCGATATGACAGACACTGCCCAACTGTGTATTTTTATTCGAATGGTATTCAATGACATGTCGGCTAAGGAAGAGTTTTTGACAATGATTCTTCTGAAAGGAAAGACCCGTGGCGAAGATATATATGACGTTTTCTTCAATTTTGTAACAAACTACAAGCTACCAATATATAAACTAGTGTGCATTACAACCGATGGAGCACCAGCAATGACTGGAAACGAAAACGGTTTTGTGGCATGCATTTAAACACCATTAATTTGGAGGTTCAAGGTAAAGGAAAAACTATTATTGAGATGATTAGCGCAATAAACGCATTCAAAAGTAAATTCCAACTTATGATAGATCAACTGAAAAGAAAGGATCTGAAAAATTTTCCGTCTTTGAAAGCAAGGATTCCTCAGTTGAATTATGATATTTATGAGGCAGAATTATCAAATATTTTGGGCCAATTTGAAATACGTTTTTATGATTTCAGTAAATTGGCAAATATCGTATCATTTATGAGTTATCCTTTTTCGGGTAAAAACATTGAGGAATTAGCTACTGAAATAGCAAGTCAGTTTAACATGGACTCATGTTCTGTTGAAAATGAGTTAGTGCAGATTATATCAGATATACATCTCAAAGCCACAGCATCTGATACAAAATTCTGGTGTTTTATATCTGAAGATAAATATCCGAATCTAAGGCAAATCGCCCTTCAACTGACGGCAATGTTTGGGTCAACTTACTTGTGCGAGTCTGCATTTTCTGAAATAAAGATAATTAAGTCAAAATATCGCAATCAACTAACTGACGAACATATGTCATCATGCTTGCGATTAGCACTCGGTAATTACGTACCATCTTATGAAAAGTATGCTGAGGGCATGCAGTGCCACGCTTCAACATCCAAAGTCACTCTTTAGTTAAGTTTAGACACTAGAACTCGTTTGTTTTGTAAGAACCAATAAACTCGCAATTTTGAATAATTATGAGTTTTTTTTTTTTCATTGACATTTTAAAGCAGACCTACACTTACCTTGATTAAAAAAATGCATATTGTGCGGAAAATTAATATCTATGCCACGATACACCCTACCTAGACGACAATCCTGCATCAGATTTACTTGCAGCCTCTCAGAGTCGATCGATCGTAGTCTAACAATATTGAGGTAGATCGCCAGCAGTTCAAGTTTGAGCACCCCTGGTCTAGTATATTATATTATGAATTAATATTATTAACTAATTAATACACCAAACAAAAAAAAATAAATTACAATACAAAATATAACATATAAACGATCAGTAATAAAATATATGAATAAATAATTGATATAAATTAAGAAAACAGTACAAAATGAAAATAAAATAACCGGTCAGGTGGAAGTTGGACTTGCGCAATTAGTGTTCGGTACCGCGATTACCTTTAAAACAAAAATTAGTTTCCTAATAGCCCATAAATTAATCTAGCTCAATCTAGAATCTAGTAGTAAAAGTTTTAAACAAATTTTACTACCTAGTAATTATTTTGTCTTCGGTGCCTATCCATTGGTCACCAATCATCATGATATTACTGATTACACCGAATACGTATTGATATTTCGTAACTCTTAGTCCCGGTTGAATTTCGAACTTCCCAAACCTTCACCATTCTGTTATGCCATTTAGTATTTTTTATACCAAAAAATTATCACACTTTATGAAGAATATTCCAGAATTTTATCAAAATGTTTTGATCAGTACTTTTCGAGATAAGGTGGGGGAACAGAGTTTTGGCCTTTTTTTAAACAATAAAAAGAAATGTGTGCGCAAGTATTACATCATATATATTTTTAAACTCGTGTTTTCCCAAACTTTCATTTGATAGCCCACTCGATGACATTAGAAAAAAAAAATTCACTTTCTCCCCACAAGCTAACCTCTCAAGTCAAAATTTAACTTTCAAAACTGCACGGCTCTCAATTCCTATATTTGTGCTAAAGTTCAATTTTGTATATCAAATAGTTTCGGGGAAAATCGGGTGTGGCAGACGGTCACCGAAGTGATCTCGTAAGTATTCTGTACGAAACACTAAAAACGTTACAAAATCCCTAGTCCGTAAAACTCAAATCCCGGGTTCTTATATATCAACTTACCCTATAATATACTTTTAGAATGAGGAAATTTTTAATTTGTTGCTTAAAATTTTATATCGGTAACAAATAATATTTTATAAAAAATATTTTCGCCTAGAAATTTGGTCTATTTCTACTTGCTTTAAGTCTTAAGAAGTCAAAGTTAATGTTGGTTTGTCTTGGTGTATTATAGTCGTACACGTTAGTCTGTGTGCTAAAATTGTGCTAGTTGTAAGCATATAGCAGACAAGTTAAAATATATAAACAAGACAGGATTTAAATTCCAAATTGAAGAAGAGTATTTCTTATCATCGACCGTTTTTTTTACTGTCAAAACATGAAGTTCTTTACTCTGTAAACCAAAGATTGGACTACCGGCTGTTAAGTTTATAATTTTTTTATATTTATTAGGGCGACTTTACCGCCTGTAGGCCCTGAGGGTATAAAAATTACGTTTTTTTTTTTAATATTTCTAAGCAAAAGAAAAATTCAAATTTGGGTTTGCATCAATTCATAAGGTTCATACTCTAGTGACGTTAAAAATATAATTCAATATTAGTATTCTCATTGCTGTCTCTCAAATCATTTACGTAAATGAAAAATAAAATTCGTCTCGAGGGGGAACCTTGTGGAGCTTTATTTAAAACAGTTTTTACATCAGAAGTTTTACTATTAAGAGAGTACATTTCATTCAATTGTTTAGATATGATTTAAGGAGTTTTATACTTAAATTGCTAAATTAAAAGTTTTCGAGTTTTTTTTTCTTAATCACTTACACAATCGAAAGCTTGCTGTATGTAGCCGAATTCACCACTTTCGTGTCCTTTAACAATACTACGAACGAAATGATAGCACTAACATGGGACATTTTTTTTCTGGAGCCATATTAATGTTTAACGGCAAAATTACTTTTTATAAAGTACATATCTATAATATATATAAAATGCAACGTCTTTCTGTATGTCTGTCTGTCTATCTGTCTGTCCAGTTATCACTGGAGAACCACTTATCCGATTTACGTACTTTTTTTTTTTAAATATACATATGTTCTCTGGCCAGGTTATAGGCTATATTTTATTACGATAGGTAGCATAGGGAATGAGCAGTAACAATAATAGTGAATGAAGTCGGAAAAAAGTTTGCCGCTAGCGCGTTCCCTTGCAGTACACAGCGTAAACCATTAAATTTGGAACAATATTACGTAGCAGAGAATATCTATAATATATATAAAATGCAATGTCTCTCTGTCTGTCTGTCTGTCCATTAGTGCGTTTATCAGGCGAGAACCACTTATCCGATTTACGTGTCTTTTTTTAAATTCATACATATATTCTTTGGCCAGGTTATATAGTAATAATTAGAATCTATATCTATAATATATGTAAAATACAACGTCTCTCTATCTGCCTGTCTGTCCGTTAGTGAGCTTATCCTCCGAGAACCACTTATCCGATTTACGTGATTTTTTAAATTCATACATATGTTCTCTGACCAGGTTATATAATAATAATAATAATCTATATAATAATAATAATAATCTATATAATATATATAAAACGCAACGTCTCTGTCTGTCTTTCTGTTAGTGTGCTTATCATTCAAGAACCACTCATCCGATTTACGTGATTTTTTTTTAATTCTTAATTTAATATATGTCAAAAAAAAATCTATAATATATATAAAACGTAACGTCTCTCTGTCTGTCTGTCTATCCATTACTGCGCTTAGCACTCAAGAACCACTTATTCGATTTACGTGTTTTTTTTAAATAAAATACAAAGGGAATAAACAGAGACAAAATGCTAATATGTAGGAAAAAAGATGCAGTAAGCTTCGCAGAAAGACTGAATAGATGGGGGAATACTTTAAAGAAACACTAAATGGAGATGAAAATGAGTTGAATGAGAAATAGGAAGCAAAATTAACTGAAGGGCAGGAGGGGACAGATAAACCCTGCAAAGAAGAAATAAGGGAAATACTTAGAACCCAAAAAAAATAAGGCCCCAGGTGAAAATTGTAGAACTGATAAAAGCTGGAGGAGTATATCTGGAAAATGAAATATGCCGGTTGGTGCAAGAAATATGGGAAACAGAAAAGATGCCAGTGAGCTGGAGAGAGTCGCTCATTTGTCCAATATACAAAAAAGGAGAAAAAACTATATGTACTAATTATAGACCAATAGCCTTACTGGATGTCGTGTACAAGATAGTAGTATTGACTAGCAAAAACAGACTAGCAGAGAAAGCCGAGTCTATTCTGGGAGAATACCAGTGTGGATTCAGGACCAGATATTTTCGATTAAGCAAATCTAAGATAATAGCTTAGAACAAAATTAGACACTACACTTGGTCTTTGTGGATTTCAGAGAAGCGTATGACTCTGTAAATAAAGAAGGGCTCTACAAGAAAATGGAAGAATTAAAAATTCCAAGTAAATTGATTCGCATGGTAAGAATGACACTGAATGACACAGAAAATAGAGTGTTGGTTGAGGGCAAAGTATCAGACAAGTTTAAGGTGAAGAGAGGATTAAGACAGGGGCAACCAGTGTCGACATGTCTATTTAATTTGGTACTAGAGAAGATAAACCGGGAGTCAGAAATAAACACAGATGGAAAGGTATACCAACAAACCTGCCAATGCTTGGCCTATGCAGATGATGTAGCAGTGATTGCAAGAGCAAAAGAGAACCTCAAAAAAGCCATAAGTAGGATAGAAGAAAGGGGAAGGATGAGAGGACTAAAGATAGATGAGGAAAAAACAAAATACATGGAAATTACAAAGAAAAAGGATAATAAAAAACAACAAAAGTTTAGATATAATAAACAACTTAGGGCAAAGATATATGTTTGAAAAAGTAGGCAAATTTAATTACCTGGGAGTAACAATAACAGAGAGTGGACAAGAAAGGACGGAGATACAAGAAAGAATAGCGAAAGGACAGAGATGTTTGGGGGCAATGAATCCAATATTGAAATCAAAGAATGTATCAAGAAAAGCAAAAGAAAGAATATATACGACAGTTGTCAGACCCACGGTGACATATGGATGCGAAACGTGGTAACTGAATGCAAGAGAAAAGGAGATGTTGGAGGTGTGGGAAAGGAAAGTTTTGAGAAGAATCTACGGAGGAAGGAAAGAAGAGGGACTGAGGAGAAGAAGAACAAACTACGAATTAAAATGCCTATATACGAAACCCCTTATAAGCCAAATCATAATAAGCCAGCGATTAAGATGGTTGGGACACGTGGCAAGGATGAAGGAAGAAAGACAGGCAAAACAAGCTCTAATAAGAGGAGTGGTTGAAAGAAGAGGCAAGGGAGACCACGATCTACATGGATTCCGGCAGTAAAGCAAGATCCGGAGTTGATGGGAAACCTGCACTGGGCAAAGCTAACAGGAGACAAACAGTAGTGAAGACAAGTATGCAACCAAGCCATGAGCCTCTAAGGCCCCTTGAGCTATATAATAATATAAAAATAACGAATAAGCAGTGACGATAAAGGTTAATCAAGTCCACGCGAGCGGAGCCACGGGCACGGCTAGTTTATTTATAATTTTAAAATACTTTACAATATTGATGATACTATTATCATCCCCCTTGTGGATAGGAAAACTTTTTAAAATCTACAATAACGTTGGATGAATTCCTTCATCTACAGTATGTCAAGAAAGAACGTGTCCACAATAATTCAGTTTTGGTAGATGCGATTCAACAACAAATCTGTAGAGGGAACTTTTGTCTACGACGAATTTTAGTATCAGTCGATTCTGAACTTTCGTCGAAATCACGTAAAATCCAAAATGAGTCACTTCTTTGAGCGTCGGTTCGAGGCAGTTTTTCTTTGTTCCCATCCAAAGGCGCTTAAATTGACACATTCTGCAGCCGCTAAATATATTAAAAAGTTGCTGTCGTTTGTGAAGAAGTGGGTAAATCATTTTAACGAGACGAAAAAATGTCGATGACTTGCCAAAACGTGGCTCGGTAGGTGAAGTTACTCCGAAAATCAAATCGTGTCTTTGTTTTCACGGGACCCGAAATTGACGCTGTGTCAAGAAGAGGCAAAATTAAGAAAATCGGGTTTGAATAGGTCTCATGAGACCATTCGACAACATCTTCGTGCTCATGATGTCAAATTCCGAAGCAAGTTGGAGAAATCTACGCTGGGCGAAAATCATGTAGCGAAGCGGCATGCTTGGGCCCACGATAAGATACAAGAATGGCCCTCATAATCACCGGACACCAACCCTATTGAAAACTTTTGGTCCCTTGTAAAGAGAAAGCTCAGAGGAAATACTCTGAGGACTTTGACTCAGTTGTCTCGCGAGATTCGAAAAATTTGAAGATCATTACAGAAAATCTCGTAGACAGCATGCCTCGAAGATGCCAGGCGATTATTGATGCAGGAGGCGATTGGACAACTTACAAAGGTAATTGCGCCGTTGTTAGCACACCAAAGAATACACCGATGGCAAAAAATTTTCTCGAAACACATTTTTTCAAGAATACGATCGGTCACATTCTTATAGTATTTTTTCACGATCTAAGAAAGTGACTTAGCTACCTATACTCATTTAAAATTCAACAGATTCGAAAGTGATTAATTTATGGCTGTTTAATGACAAGGCATCGTGCAGGGCCGCACTATACCTGATTGTATAATTGTTGGGTTTAAAATTTTATTGTGATAAGACAGTTGAATTTTAATGTTTTATGTACTGAATAATACACAACATAGTAATTACACAAATATATTAAAACAGTGTACAGTGTCCTCGCGTACATTTGTTACAATTTTAGTTATTAATTAATATCTAGTTCAATTTCGCTATCACTACCATCTTGCAAATCAATAATAAGTTTTTTTACAGGTTCTAAACTATTTATATTTATGTACATACATCTATATGATGTTTTCAATTTTTGTGACGTGTTGAATACAGTTTCTCCAGTTTTCAACGGTTACATATTGGACTTCTGTCTTTATCAACTCAATCACACTACTGTTTAAAGTAGGTGTATTACTGTGAGCACGAATATTAGACTTTATTTTATGCTATACTAGCCGTGCCAGCTGCTTCGCTCGCGTGGACTTGATTCACCTTTATCGTCACTGCTTATTCGTTATGTTTATATTTTTATATAGCTCGAGGGGCCTTAGAGGCCCATGGCTTGGTTGCATACTTGTCTCCACTTCTTTTTGGCTCCTGTTAGCTTTTCTCAGAGCATCAACTCCAGATCTTGCTTTACTGCCTGAATCCATGTAGATCAAGGTCTACTCTTGCCACTTCTTCCAACCATTGCTCTTATTAGGGCTTGCTTTGCCTGTCTTTCTTCCTTCATCGTTGTCACGTGTCCCAACCATCTTAATCGCTGGCTTCTTATGATTTGGCTTATAAGGGATTTCGTATATAGACATTTTAATTCGTAGTTTATTGTTCTTCTCCACAGTCCTCTTCTTTCCTTCCTTCATAGATTCTTCTCAAAGCTTTCCTTTCCCACACCTCCAACGTCTCCTTTTCTCTTGCATTCAGTTTCCACTTTTCGGATTCATATGTCACCGTTGGTCTAACAACTGTCGCATATATGTTTTCTTTTGCTTTTCTTGATACATTCTTTGATTTCAATACTGGATTCATTGCCCCCAAACATATCTGTCCTTTCGCTATTTTTTCTTGTATCTCCGCCCTTTCTTGTCCACTCTCTGTTATTATTACTTCCAGATAATAATAAATTCGTCTACTTTTTCAAACATATATCTTTTCCTTAAGTTGTTTATTATATCTAAACTTTTGTTGTTTTTATTATCCTTCTTCTTTGTAATTTCCATGTATTTTGTTTTTTCTTCATTTATTTTTAGTCCTCTCATCTTTCCCCTTTCTTCTATCCTACTTATGGCTTTTTTGAGGTTCTCTTTTGCTCTTGCAATCACTGCTACATTATCCGCATAGGCCAAGCATTGGCAGGGTTGTTGGTATATCGTTCCATTTATTTTTATTTCTGACTCCCGGATTATCTTCTCTAGTACCAAATTAAATGGACATGTCGACACGGGATCCCCCTGTCTTAATCCTCTCTTCACCTTAAACTTGTCTGATACTTTGCCCTCACCCAACACTCTATTTTCTGTGTCCTTCAGGGCCATTCTCATCATGCGAATCAAATTACTTGAAATTTTAGTTCTTCCATTATCTTGTAGAGTCCTTCTCTATTTACAGAGTCATATGCTTCTCTGAAATCCACAAAGACCAAGTGTAGTGCCACATTTTGTTCTAAGGCATTATCTTCGATTTGCTTAATCGAAAATATCTGGTCTGTAACCGAACTATTTTTCCTCAATCCACACTGGTACTCTCCCAGAATAGACTCGGCTTTCTCTTCTAGTCTGTTTTTTGATAGTTGCCACTACTATCTTGTACACGACATCCAGTGAGGCTATTGGTATATAATTATCACATATAGTTTTTTTCTCCTTTTTTTGTATATTGGACAAATGAGCGACTCTCTCCAGCTCACTGGCATGTTTTCTGTTTCCCATATTTCTTGCACCAACCGGTATATTTAATTTTCCAGATCTATACCTCCAGCTTTTATCATTTCTGCTGTTATACAATTTCCACCCGGGGCCTTACTTTTTTTTTTGGGTTCTGAGTATTTCTCTTATTTTTTCTTTGCAGGGTTTGTTTGTCCCCTCCTATCCTTCAGTTAATTTTGCTTCCTATTTCTCACTCAACTCCTCATTTTTATCTCCATTTAATGTTTCTTTAAAGTATTTCACCCATTTATTCAGTCTTTCTGCCAAGCTTACTGCTAAATTTCCATCTTTTTTTCTACATATTAGCATTTTGTCTCAGTTTATTCCCTTTGTATTTTATAAAAAAAAAACATGTAAATCGGGTAGGTGGTTCTCGAATGATAAGCACACTAACGGACAGACAGACAGACAGCGAGTCGTTGCATTTTATATATATTATAGAAGATTCTAGATAACCTGGCCAGAGAACAAACGTATGAATTAAAAAAAAACACGTAAATCGGATAAGTGGTTCTCGAGAGATAAGCGCGCTAACGGGCAGGCGGACAGAGAGACGTTTCATTTTATATATATTATGGGTTTAGGCAGTATATTGCAAGGGAACGCGCTAGCGGCAAACTTTTTTCCGACTTTTTTTTAAAAAAAAGCACGTAAATCGGATAAGTTGTTCTCCAGGGATAAGCGCACTAACAAACAGACAGACAGACAGAGAGACGTTGCATTATATATTATAGATATTCTCTGCTACTTAATACTGTTCCATACTTAATGGTTCGGGCTGTGTATTGCAAGAGAACGCGCTAGCGGCAAACTTTTTTCCAACTTCATTTACCATTATCGTCACTGCTCATTCCTTATGCAACCTGGCCAAAGAATATATGTATGAATTTAAAAAAATACACTTAAATCGGCCAAGTGGTTCTCGCGTGATAAACGCACTAATGGACAGACCAACGGACAGAGAGACATTGCATTTTATATATATTATAGATTATAGATATTCCCTGCTACATAATATTGTTCCATATTTAATGGTTTAGGCTGTGTATTGCAAGGGAACGCGCTAGCGGCAAACTTTTTTCCGACTTCATTCACTATTATCGTCACTGCTCATTCCTTATGCTAGCTATCATAATAAAATATGGCCAGAGAACATATGTATGTTTTTTAAAAAAAAAAAAACGTAAATCGGATAAGTGGTTCTCCAGTGATAAGCGCACTAACGGACAGACAAACAGACAGCCAAACAGACAGCCAGATAGAGAGACGTTGCATTTTATATATATTATAGATTAACTAGATCGCATTAAAGATACAATAATATGGTGGGAAGCTGAATTATTTCCTGTCCGGCTTCCTTTGCAATTTTATCACAAACATATTCCTTTGAAAAATTGTAACTGTTTAAAACTTCTAACAATTGTTTAACTGTATAACTTTCATGGAAATATATGTCACGTTCGCACAAAAAGGCTTGTATTTCCCTTTTTCTATTGGTGGAACTTGGTACCTTATTCATTTGGCGACTATGATAGAATGCATTATCCATCACAATACAGCTATTCGGTGGTATATTCGGCATTAATTTATTTTTAAGCCAATCTTCAAAAACTTCAGCGGTTGTATCACAATGATAATCCAAGCTGAAATCTGAAATATTCTTAGCTGCTAGAAATAGACTTTCTGGTATACAGCCTTCTTCTGACCCCGCATGTAAAATAGTTATTCTTTTACCTTTATTTGATGGAGCTTTGGTGTGGCATTTTTTGGATTTATCAATCTATCCTTTACTGGGTGTGTCATGGGTGTCATACCAAGTCTCATCTAAGTAGAATATCGTTCGATTTTCCGATCTAGCTGCATTTATTTTTTCAAGATATTCCATTCTGAGTTGTTGAAAGCACCGTGATTCCATTAAAACTTGCCTTTTGTCTATTTTTTTGAATCAAAACCCCAAACGACGTAGAATACGCCATAAAGTTGTAGTGGAACATTTTATGTCACAACTATCTGCGGACAGCCTCCGTGAAAGTTACAATAACGTAGGAACTTTTTGGTCTGCATACATTTCATAAATTTTGCGGCGGATTAAGTCTTCTTGACAGAAATTACACATTTCGACACACCTGTGTCTTTTCGTGGTTTTTTAGGCGCTATCGAATTATTTACAATTTTCCAAATTATACATTCAGGGATGCTTATTAAAGCTGATGTCTCCATCAATAAAAAATATTTTTCGGGGCCTCACTCCACTAACTGTGAATAAATACTTTTGCCTCAACGGGCAAACATTTGCGGCTTCTGATGGAAAGGGCTTCGGACATTTTAAGACACTATTGAACTTTATAATACACACTATTCCAGTATAATACTGCAGATAAAATGAAGAATATTCTTTATATTTATAAACCCGAAGTAGCCAATAAAATGTTAGATTGGAAGGGAGTTATATATAAAATATCAATTACGACCCTGTTACGGCCAGGTACGTGCGAAGATCCTAATGGTCGTTTAATGTTTTTATTGCATCAATTTGCCAAATCACGTTCTTAGATCTTGAAAAATACTATACTTGACAGACTGTACATATTTATTTTTTAATTCGGTTAATGGTATAATTATAAAATTATTTTATTTGTTTAGTCAGTTTAGCACATAAATCGACAAATAACGTTGTTCTTAAAATTGTTCTTTTCTAAAGTTACTTAATTTTCACTTATCCACATTAGTTTTTTTGACGGTCAATATTAGAATATTGGAAATATGAACTTAACACATAATAACTTTTACAGACAAAAGTACTTTTAAAAATGATAATAAGATAGACGGAAAACTCCCCTCGTCGAATAATTCCCGAAAATTAGAAATAGCTAACCGCACAAAAGTAATTTTGTTCGCAAAATGTTTTTCCTTTAAGTTCCCCTTCATTGTTTTATTTTTCTTTTGTATTTCTCTGTGCATGTGTGTGTGCGCGTGTGTGTGTATAAGCAGAGAAAACGCTTATGTGAGGATTTAACAAGAAAAGTAATGCTGATACCTAGAATTTTTATTTAAAGTGGGGTATAAAAGAAAATTCAAAGCTTTTTAAAGGTAGTTTGGTGGATATTGGAGAGATTTAGATGAAAACCTTTTTATTACTCTTGTTTTATTTTTTTTACAGTAAATATGCCTACAAGTACGTATATCGACGTGGTACTATGACTCAAGATGGAATGTGTTCATCGATAGCGGGTGTGCTTGCCGAAGAAGTGACGAAATAGGTGCAAGAAGTGTTTGTTTATTTGAAAAAGTGAGTCGTGGCGAGGCGGGTGAATATTTATTTAGGTGAAAAAGTGGATGATAATGAGGGTATTTTTTTGGTATAAAATGGTCAGAAGGGCGTTAATGGGATGTCAAAAAATCGTTAAGGAAGCTTCTTAGAATTGGCAGCTTAAGAGTTCCTAGAATCGAAGTGCAAGAAGTATGTAAGAAGTGGTCGATAATGAGGTCACAGACCGGAGATTATTGCTGGCGGTGATTGATAGTGAAAAAGGCCTTAATAAGGTTAATGGAGTTTTTGTTTAAAAAAATGGTCAAAAAGGCATTATATCGGCAGATGTGGGCATTATACTACGCCACGGAGCCACGAGCCGCCACTTTGTTATTGCCAAAAGGCCAAGTTGTGGTTTTTTGATGTTGCCAAAAGGCCTTAATGAGGGGATATGAATAGTTCTAGCGTTGTTAGAAGGCTGCTAACTTCTAATGCATTGGTGTGTTGTTTATTAGACATTTTTCATGTGACTAGGAGTTTAAGAGAATCACCCTTTTTATTTAAATATCGCTAACTGGTGCTGAGAGGCAGCTGATGTAATTTGTTTCTTACGAATACTCAGTTTGTGTTCCTCGAGCCTTGCAGATTTCCTTCTAGTTTGACCTTTGTAAGCCTCCTTGCAATTGCCACAGGGAATATTGTATAGACCCTAATTTTCCACCTTTATTTTGTCTTTTGGGCTTCTGAGTGATGATCCTATTATCTATTGTTTATAGTCGTTGAATACATTGTGTTTTCGAAGCTGTCTACTATTACGTTGAGGTAGGGAAGTTCTACTTGGGATATGTTTCCAGGTTGTTCCTGAGGTTTCGCTGTTGTGCTGCTAGGTGTTCACCGAGTTTGTTGAGAGGTAAGTTGAAGGCGCTTACAATTGGTGCAGAAAGTTGACCGATTTGTGTCTTTTTGAAAGGCTGTATAATTTGGGGCAGTTGCTGAATTTTTCTCGGGACGTCAACTTTGGTTTGATTTCGGAATATATTGATAATTTTTGTTTTGACAGTTTTTTCTAGGTATGTTAAGGGGCCTCGAGATAGTAGTTTGTAAGATGGATCATTTTAGTGATGTAGTCTTCTGTGTCCAACACTGCTTCGTTATTTTTGGCACCGGAATATTAGAGACTGGTGTGGAATAACGGACGTGGCCACAATTTTTCGGCAAACACAGAAAAATGAACTCTTAATATTATAAAAGATAATGGGACATGACCCCAAGGTGCTGTTTGCACATGGGACTGGAAGAGGAAGAAGAAGAAGATTATAATTAAATCTGAGTTTTCTTTTTTCTTTAAAACTGGTGATTCTTTCTCTATATTATTTCTGCTAAAATTGATAAATTTTTAAGAAAAGTATAACTTTTATTGACCACAAAAACCCCGAAAAGTATCTATAAGATGATATATTCGAGACAACCTCCTAGAGATAAAGACGTCAGAAATCATTTGAAATTGTACTTTTGATAACGTAAAACAATCGGGTTCTTCGGTTGTGATGTTACTTACAATCTTTTTTGCATAAATTTGGACATCGGTGTGAAATTGAAAATCTTACAACTACTTTTCCACTAGAGCATATCTTTTAATAAACATTTTGGAGATAAAAGATTAAAATTTGTTGATACTTCACCATTCCATTTTTGTAAAATACCGCACCAATATAGGGATGTATTTTCTAAATGGGGGGTCATCTTTTCACCTTTATAAAAGCTGTTAATAGAAGATTGGCCTGGGGATTCGGGCTATAAACTTGCTGTATTTGTGTCCGTAAGTAACGCCTTTTTATAAAAAAGGAAATAGATGATATATTTATACGTATAGATATATTTATAGAAAAAGCTAGAAAACACTTACCTGTAATAAGAAGTTCTAAAAGCAGTTATTTTTCAAAAATCACTCACCTGAAAAAAAGGAGGTTTTAAGTTTCATTACAAAATCTTTTAATCAATTACAAGACAACTATTAAAGATTGATACAAAATATGAATTCCAAAATTAAAGACATGTTCCACAATTTCCATTTTATTATTTTTTTCGTTACAATTGTTTCAACACGGCAGTGTCTTCATCAGACGGAAGATATTCTAAACTGAAGTTTAGAATATCTTCCGTCCGATGAAGACACTGTCGTGTTGTTTAGATATCTTCCGTCTGATCAAGACATTATCGTGTTGAAACAATTGTAAAGGAAAAAATAATAAAGTAAAAATTGTGAAACATATCAATCAAAAATATGATTTTATTTAAAATTCAATAAAGCTGTATTTACTGATCAGTAAGTAAGTTTTTTCTAAATAAAACACTGACAGCTGTTTATAATTGTCATTCTTCTAACACCATAACCACCTTTCGTTATTTTTATAACCCCCACCACAAACCTAGACTATCTAAACAATGCAGATGTTACAGTCGGTCACGTAAGAACGTATCCGGCATTATTCTCAAAAAATGCATTCATTTAGATGTTTTTTCCACCATTCAATAGTACAGGACTGCCAATAAAATGCTAACGATTCACTAATTCGTCCATTCCCCATCAGCGTCGATGATCGCCTGGCACCTTCGAGGTATACTTTCGACGAGATTTTCCCCGTCTCCTAGAGACAAATATTTCCAAATTGACCGAATTTACCATGACAGCTGCTTCACTGTGTAGACCTTTTTTACTACGAAGCTTCTGCTTGATGTATGATCACACGTTCTCGATTGGGTTTGCATCGGGTGAGATGGCCAATCTAGTGTGACGATACCGGATTCCCATTTCCACTGGCTACACATTTCACTCCAATGTTTGGGAACGTTATTCTCTTGAACTTCTCATTTGTGTCGACAAACATTCTTTAGCAGTGGATAGTAATGCCTTCTTGTAAATCTGGAGCATTTTTTCAGCGTTCAAATTGTAGATGAAGATGAAAAGTCTCTTAAAACCTTTTGCCGAAAGACATCCTCAAACATGTATCTTTACAGGTTGTTTTACGATGCGCTGAACCAATCGGTTAGTGAAAACTGACTAGGCTCATGAGATGATAACTTCTTCTTCTTCTTCCTATAAAACAAGGTATAGATTCGTCTGTTTTTAAGCCTCTTGTGACGTAGATAGGCAGCTTTTGGTCGCATAGGACGCTGAAATATCCCTTTGTGTTTCGTTCCGTTGTAGGAAGTAGGTTATAGCGTAGGGTAGGGTTATTGAAATAATTATAACAGTCGAATTGTGTATGTGTAGCAAAAATTATGTAGGTGTAACATCGACCAGGAGTGGCTGAGGTTTTCTAATGAGAGTGAAGTTTAGGTTTTTTTAATGTACGCGACCTGTAATTTTGTTGGCAACGGACGTCCGGACGAAGAGAGATACAGTAGAATCTCGAAAAAGTTAACCGAAATGTTCCAAGGTAATTAACGTTTTCGAACTATTAACTTTTCTAAGCGGTTTTCAAAATTGAAAAAAATAAATAATAAACCTAGATTTTTTGGAAATGACATGCTAAATTTATTTCATTGACTTAGTTTTTATCATTACAAAAAAGAATCTTAGATTTAATTTGTACCGGTTGGTTTAAAGTTCACAGTCACTCTTGAATATTTTCGTGCGCAGTAACTTTATAATAATTTGTACGGAGTGGTTTAAAGCAGCAGTCGAGACTTGTTTTGCATCGTTATTGTTTTCAAACCATTTTATCAAGGTATTGATGCTTTCAACTGCTTTCGAGAAGCTCACTTTTGGTTGTTGAATATCTTGCTCGATAACCGTCGTTATCATTATCGGACACTTCGAAATCATCGTTATATTCTGAAATTTGATCATTGTTCCAATTTTCAATGTCATCAATGCTGATGTCAACATTATCACCCACTTTTGACATCAACAATTGAACTTCTCGAAGTGTATCGTTGTATGCACTATTTGATGTAATCAATTTAGAGAGCGGAATGTCATCTTCACTATCGTACTGATCATCATCCCACTTTTTTTTATCTTATTTCACGCTTTTATAAGAACAGCTTGCGGCAATTCGTCCCACACTGATTTAAGTAGCAAAATAGCATCACGAATTGTATGTGCCTTCAAAATATTTTCAATAGGAACGTTTTCTTGTGCGACAATGTTGCATAACAATTTAGTTTAATATTCTAACTTGACCAATCTTATGGGATTTTGATCCATGGGTTGCAAAACCGCTGTTACGTTAGGTGGTATAAGCATTGCAGCAATGTTTCCATCATCAGACTGTAGCATGTCAATTGGCTTATGGGCAGTACAGTTATCAATCAGCAACAATACCTTTGGTGGTAAATTATTTTTAGCAGAAAATTGGCGAACCTGCAAAAAATTTTATGCAATAACCTGCAAAATTTTTTATGAAACTAAAAAAATAAGTTTACCCTGTTTTATAAATGAATGATGGAACCAGTTGAAGAATCACTCTGAATTCATCCACGACTTCTTCGAATTGGCGTATTCCAATGGGTTTTCAAATCCATCCATTCAAAGCAACGTGGATTTGCAGATTTACCAATGACCAACGGCTTTAACTTGTGCGAACCATCTGCGTTAGCACACAACAAAAATGTCATTCTTTCCTTTGCAATTTTTCGGCCCGGTGCGGTCTTTTCGTTTGCTGTGACAAATGTTTTATCCGGTAAAAAACGATAAAATAGTCCAGATTCATCCGCGTTATATAGTTGCGAGTCGGAGTCAATTTTTGCTCTTAAATTATGAATGAAAGATGTAACATCCGACGTATCGCTTGAAAGGATTTCCCCACAAATTTTGAGATGGCGAATGCCATGTCTTCTCTTAAAATTTGCTAGCCATCCATCACTGGCATTAAATTTTTTTTCCAGGGTGCAGTATGGCGAATTCGTGCTTAGCTCTTGATTTTAAAATTGGACCAGTCATTGCACAATTACGCTGTTGTTGGTTCAAGAACCATTTATACAACCTTGCCTCAAGATCAGCATATTCCGGTTTATGTAGTGTTTTCTTGTGTGCTTTTTCATATGTGTTCGCCACAGCCTCTAAAATTTCATGGCGTTTTTTCTTTACTTTTGAAATGGCTACTTTAGATACACCATAATTCAACGCCAATCGTGTTCCGTGAATACCTTGATCAATCTTTTTTAAAATCTCCACTTTCTGCTGCAAATCTAATCTGATTTGTGATGATTTGTTCTGCTTTGACATTTTTTAAGTAAACAATACACAACTCACAAACTCAAACGCTAACGACTAACTAAATCAATGTTGTTTGACAATGAAGATGATCATAGGTTTTCGCAGCTCAAAATAGAAAAGAAGTTCGGGGAATACCATAATCCAACAGACCAAATTAGAGCTCAGTGATGCCACTGAGAATTTTTTAAAAGTGGCCAAATTGCCACTTTTAAGAAGGGAAAAAACCGTTGTTTTGAAAAATTCATACGCTCTGAAAAGTTAACTGAAGAGTTAACTTTTTAGAGCGGCACGTGGATGCTGAAATATGGTTAACTTACCTGAGCGATTAACTTTTACGCGAGTTAACTTTTTCGAGATTCTACTGTATATGGAAAAGACGCTTCAATTTCTCTTTCCCCCTTTCCTCGACATAAAAATTAGAGAAGGGTTTAATTTTTCAGTGAAAATTTAAAAAGGACAAATATGCTGATTTAATGAAAATTACACGTTGGGCTATGGTATTTTTGAATTTATTTGGTTAAATGCCAGCTGGCCGTATAATGGAGATTTTAAATTCTTTGTGCGTGGGAGGTCGTTTTTCGAGCCTCGGGGGTTTTTTCATGTATAAGTATGGGACAACTTAATTTTAAGTTTGAATTTATGGTTCAGAAGTCACGTTCTAGTTTGGATTAAAGTTTTATTGCCATGTGTCATGTTTGAGTAAAGATTACGAGTTTTTCTTTTCTTCCCTAATTGACGGTTGTTCACTTGGGAGAATGGTATGTGAGTTTCTTTTTCGTCCTAATCTGAACTAATTGGTTCTTCCCTTTAGCAAGGGAAGTGAAAATATGTCGATTCTATAGGGTGTCCCAAAAGGTATGGTCAAAAATGAAGGATCTAGTAGATTGGACCAAAATAAGGTTAGAAGTTCCTATAAAAATGTCTCCTATCTCCCCTCGTTAGGGAGCTACAGCCACCTAAATGGAGAGCCTGAAGATGGGTTTTCACTGAATATTTTAGAAACAAAAAAAAAGATAAAAACATGAAATAGATTCTAAAATAAAGTCTATGTGCTGAATCGGAATTTTACGTTATAATTGTCGATAATACAACCGGTGCGCCAAAAAATAGGGGAGGGTGTGGTAAAAATGGACTTAACTTTTTTTACAATAACTTTTATTGCATTTTCGTATCGGATTAGGGAAGCTTGATCTTTGGTGAAAAAAAGGTTTTCTTAGTTTAACACGATTAGATGCACCAATTCTGAGTTAAAATCGATAAAGAATTTCCATGTCAGAAAAAGAGCCTATTACCTAATATTATTACGGTTATTAGCAATACTTCAAAATATCCAGATATTTTTAAATGACCATACAACTAAATAATAATTAAAGAAAACATAATAATCAAATGAAGCAAAAAACTTATTTTTATTTATCAAATCAAGAAAACAATCGCAAAACACCGCTAACAAAAACGAAAATATTAATTTAAACGAAAAATAAAATCCATGCGTAATTTCAACTAGATAATATGTTCGATGTGGGCACCTTGTACAGTTATGCATTTCCTTAAGTTAGTGGGGAAAGCTCTTTGAACTCTAACATGCCAGGATTATTCCTTATTTCAGCATAGAGAAAGACAATTCTTTCTAACAGCTCTTCTCTACTTTGTACAGGAGTCGAATAAACAAGATATTTAAGGTTGCCTCACAGAAAGAAGTCTAAGGGATTTAGATCTGATTATCGGGATGGCCATGGGAATGGCCCACCCCGACCTATCCAACGATTGGGAAACTGATTATCTAAATATCTCCTAGCAATGTTGCTGAAATGTGGTGGTGCACCGTCGTGCATTAACCATATATTGTTGCGAATATGTAACGGAACTTCTAATAAATTATTTAAATCATCTCGAAGAAATTGCAAATATTTCCCACCATTTAGCCTCCCGTCAATGACATATGGTCCAATCAAATAATTCCCAATAATTCCCATCCAGACACTTATTTAATTTATGTTGGCTTTTAGTCTGAATTATCGCCTGTGGGTTATCCTCATCTCCTAAGTGAAGATTATGGGAGTTTATTACACCATCTGTAAAAAGCACTTTGCTTACAAGTATTTTATGTTCTCGCTGGTTTTGTAGAAACCAATTAGCAAATTCCACTAGTGCAGGATAATCATCGGGTAACATAGAATGAACTTTTGGAAATGGTAGGGATGGAGTAATTGCTCTTGAAGTACCCTATGCACCAACGATTTGCAAGTATAAAGTGGTGCTGCCAATTTCTTTACACTATTAGTTGGATCGTTTGTTATTAGGTCCAAAATATGTTCTTCCATTTCAATGGTACGAGCAGTTCTTGGACGACCTACTCCTCTAGGTTTTGGTATAAGACTACCTAAAAGATATCCAATAAAAAGCAAGACACAGTAAACCTGATTCCCGCAAATTGCGATCAACTCGTTCAATAGTTCTGAGATCAGGCAAGTATCAATCAGGAAATCGTTCTGCGTAAAGGCGAGCCTCTTCACTAGCGTTACCAGAAGCCAAGTCATGACATAGATTAAATGCATATCCGCATACTCGACAAAAGTAAAATTTGGTATAATGAAATCGACCGCAATATTTTGAACTTTCAGATTTGACTTGTGTGTTGACATTTGATTGACCTATTACCTGTCAGTAGCCAGGCAAGAGGCCCTTTTTCTGACATGGAAATTCTTTATCGATTTTAACACGGAATTGGTGCGTCTAATCGTGTTAAACTAAGAGCACCTTTTTTTCGCCAAAGATCTCAAGCTTCCCTAATCCGACGCGAAAATGCAATAAAAGTTATTGCAAAAAAAGTTAAGTTCATTTTTACCACGCCCTCCACTACTTTTGACGCACCGGTTGAATTATCAACGATTATAAGGTAAAATTCCAATTCAGCACATGAAATTTAGTTTAGGACTTCAAGTTTTTATTTTTAACGGTTTCTGAAATATTCAATGAAAACCCATCTTCAGGTTCCCCATTTGGGTGGCTGTAGCTCCCTAACAGGGGGAGATAGGAGACATTTTCATAGGAACTCCTGACCTTATTTTGGTTCAATCTACTACAGATTTTTGACTATACCTTCTGGGACACCCTGCATAAGTAACTATTTATGAGAAAAACACTGCGTAAATAACTTTAGCAATTTTTCTTTCTTTACAAATAAATCTACAAAACCGAATTTATCAAAACAACGTATTCACGTAAAACATTCAAAAGTTGAAACAACTTCTTTAAAGAATATAGTTGAAATAATTTCCAGCTTTGAAATACCATTGTGAAACTCCTAAAAAGTTGAGGAGAAATATTTTCGACAAAACTTTTCGATGTTTGAAAAAACTTCAAAAACTTTCTTGAATATCATTGTTTAATACTGGTTTTTAGGTTTGATCAAAGTAGTCTAAGTTTTCGCTTAAAAGGGAATGCTATGTTGGATGGATATGCTTACAGGGTGTTTCGATATTGTGTTGTACCATTTTTAGAACGTCCAATGATAGAACAAAAAAATATAACGGGAATTATGTTGTGGTTAAATTGGTATTTGTAGTGCATAGTTCGCCCGCTAGGGTGATATAGTTACACTCCTCCCAAGTCAGTCTGCCAAGCGGCATCGATATAGAAGGTCGTGAAAGGCACCTGAAATTTTGTTTGTAAAAGTTGTTCTGTAAACTCGTCGTTTTCTAAGATGGCCGATTCTCGGGAACTACGCGCGGCTGTGAAATTTTGTTTTCTATTTGAAAAAAAGTGCCGCTGAAACTGTTGTTGTGGCGATTGTTTTTTCCATCATGATAACGCGTCAGCCCACGCGGCTTTGACTGTGCGTCAATTTTTGACGAAAAATACCATGACCCATTTGCGTTACCCATCTTACTCGTAGGATTTAGCTCCATGCGACTTCTTTTTGCTTCCCAGGATAAAAGGAGACTTGAAAGGATGACGTTTTGCTGACATATGTAGAAGAGATGAAATAAAAAACGACGCATGCTCTGAAGGACACTGGATCAGACAAAATTAAAAAATACTTTTTGAACAATGGAATAAAGGACTGGATATGTGTATGTATTAGCTTTAGTGGAGTGTATTTTGAAGGAGACTAATAGTTGTTTGTAGAAAAATTTAATAAAACTATTTAAAAAAACTGTTACTTTTCGTTCCCCCTTAGTATACTGTAAAAGTCGGTATCAAAAATGCTCACCAAGCATTCAATGAAGTTCTCGCTGTTGGTCTTAAACCGCCATCTGGTAAGGGCCGTAGGTTAATTATTACGCATATTGGAAGCGAAAGTGGTTTTGTAAACGGAGGTCTTTTAACATTCGTATCCATGAAAACAGGAGATTATCACGAAGATATGAATTCAGATGTATTTGAAGATTGGTTTTCGCAGCTGACATACTTAATACCAGACGATTCTGTCATTGTAATGGATAACGCAAGCTCTCATTCGAAAAAATTAGAAGGAGTTCCAACCTTGGGTTGGCTGAAAAAGGACATCCAATCTTGAATGACCGAAAAAAACATTTAATTTCCAAAAGACAACGTTAAGAGAGAATATTAGAACTTGTAAAGCTTTAAATCCTTAGAAATAAACATAAGTACACACGTCTCGTCATCGATGAAGTGGCAAAAAAGTCTGCCAAGCGGCATCGTATAGAAGGTTGTGAAAGGCTCCGACAACGCGCCAGCCCACACGGCTCTGTCTCTGCGTCAATTTTTGACAAAAAACAGCATGACCCCTTTGCGTTACCCACCTTACTCGCCGGATTTGGCTCCATGTGACTTCTTTTTGTTTCTGACTTCTTTTTGTTTCCTAAGATAAAAAGTTACATGAAAGGATAACGTTTTGCTGACATAGAAGAGGTGAAACAAAAAATGACGCAGACTCTGAAGGACATTGAATCAGACAAATTTAAAAAATGTTTTGAACATTGGCATAAAAGATTGCATATGTGCATTAACGCCAGTGGAGTGTATTTTAAAAAATAAATTCGCGTTACTTCTGGGTCCCCCCTCGTATACTGTAAAAGTCGATAAAGTGATTTACCCCGTAATTTCCTTAGACACATATAGTTCTAAAATAAGTACTGAGTTTGACTTTCTCAAGTAAAAAGAAAGCAAATTTTGATATTTTGAATAAAATCATACAATATCGACAATCATCCCTTTTACTCTCTTCTCTTGAAACGATATCGGGCCAGTTTAGAATTTTCAAAAAATCGATTTTTTTGGATATGTTACCTTAAAGCCTTAAGAATAAGAAAGAAATGGTTACATAGCCCGAGAAATCTTAAACAGGTGATTTACGAAGGTCTACGGAGGCACTCCGCTATGCGCTCCAAGCCTTTTACCTGTCGGGACACCGCCCTTGAGTATAAACTTTTGTAATCCTCTTACCTGATAAAAATCACTTACCTGTGGGATTCTAGGAAGTTGATAAGGTTCATATACTAGTTTAGAGACGTATGATGTATTAGTATATACCCAGTATAGGCGTTGAAAAGTCGCACGTAATGCATCAGCTTTCTTTTATTATTTAAATTAGTGATTAAAAATGAGTGACAAATCAAAATACATTGGTCGCAAAGGTAGACGAGGCGGAGCGAGTTCTTTGACTAAGTCGTCATGGTCACGTCATCAACCGCAAAACTAATTTGAAATGGAGTCACCGGATCCCGGTAGTGTCGGCACGTCCGCAAAAAAACTGAAACTGTCTGAAGATGTTCATAACATTGAAGGGGATGTATCTTTCAGATATCGTTTCATCAATGTTGTGGCTGGTTTATCTGTAACTTTGCAAGTAGATGAGTGTGAAATGTGCAACTCAAACGTCTCATTTTCTGAAAGTAGCAAACGCGGACTAGTTTCAAAATAGTGGTTTCATTGGTCAAGTGTGAGAAAAACAAAATTCCCAATAGGCCATATATTAACCGAGCATATGAAATTAATAGGAGAATAGTTCATGCGATTGCTAGGAATTGGTTTACGTGCCTATTCACACAAACATGCTCTTCCAGATACAGTTTGTAATGCCATCAAGCCCATCTACGAAGAGTTTAGCAGCGATGACCTTCTTACAAGGTGCTTAGATGGTTTTACACAGAACAATAACGAAAGTTTCAATGCTACAGTTTGGTCAATGGTCCCAAAAACAACATCAAGTAGGAAAACTGTCCTTGCTATTGCAGGAAATCTTGCTGTGTGCACCTTCAACGAAGGAATAAGCAGTATTATGAAAATTTTGAGGGTTTTAGGTATGAATGTAGGGACTAATTCTTCTGCGTTGATCCTCACGACCGTCGTATCGAGGAATCCAACCATTCGTTGGCTGAAGCTGCAAAAACATCTCGGTTTACTTCAAAATCAGCCAGAAAAGAAGAGGTAGAGAAGAATATCAATGTGGAAGGTCAACTGTATGGTGCAGGCATCGCCGATTAAAGGTATAAGGAGATATTCTACTGTAGAATTCCCTTAAAATTTTGAGAGTCACTTTTCAGATACATTATCTAAGGGAAAGCGTACGGATTTTGCGATAAGTTATAAACGTCCTTTTTAGTGTTCCGTACGGAACACTTATAAGATCACTTCGGTGTCTGTCTGTCCGTCTGTCTGTCTGTCCGTCTGTCACACCCGATTTTCTCCGAAACTATTTGTCACAGAAAGTTGAAATTTGATAATATAGGAATTGATAGCCTCATCAGAGCCATGTAGTTTTGAAAGTTAAATTTTGACTTAAGGGGTTAGTTTTGGGGGGGTGAAATCGGAAGTGAAAAAAAAAATTTTACTAGGTAATAGAGTGTGGTGTCAAATGAAAGCTTGTGAAAACACGAGTAAAAAATATATATATAATGTAATACTTGCGCGCACTTTTCTTTGTATTATTTTTAAAAAATCGCGAAAAATCGCTGTCCACCCGCCTTATCTCGAAAAGTACTTATCAAGAAATTTTGAAAAAATTCTGGAATATTCTCTACGGGGTGTAGATTGAACGAAAATTATTACCAGTGCATTACCTGTAATAATTTATGGTATATAAAAAAAAACAGAAATTTAAAGGTCATCAATTTTCAGTGAAGATTGGATTTGTTGAAAACTCATTTGGGGTGTGATTTGTGAAGTCACTGATTTTATACTTCCGTTACAACATTTTTTATTTTAAAAGCAATCAACGTACGGAACACTAATTGCGCAAGTTCAACTTGCACTTGACCGGTTATTTATAAACAATTTTTAGTAAAATTTTTAGGTGCAAAAATGAACATTATTTTTTTATGTGCCTCGGTTTTCGAAAAAACAATAGTTTCAAATTTCCGTATGTTATCCACTAGTTTTTGATATATATTAATGAAAATCTCTTGGTATTTGTTCTAGGTTGAAATTTACGGGAGCAATCGTTTCGCCCGTTTCAGGCCTCGCATAAAAGGTGCCTTGTCGTCTGGGATTCTGAAAAGCTCATTTTGAATTAAAAAGCTAAAAAAATATTTTTGTATACTTAAAGAGTTGTTTAATAAAATACTTCAAATAAATTTTCGACTGCTTTTATTATACCCTTGAAAAAAAATTACCGAAATTAACCTTCTTCCTGGGACCTGAACTGGCCCTTAAAAACTATGAGTTTCATCCCTATTTCAAATAATATACAGACTGACACATGACAGCCTGACAATCGAATAGATAGACGGATGAAAATGAAAACATATATTTTTCGCGATCTAAGAACCCTAAAACGCAAAGAAAAGCAAAAATTGCAGGAGATAATTCTTTCTCTTTAGCAAGGGACGTGAAAAAAATAATTTACCTACAGAACCAGAGGTAAGTAAGTTTCGGCCAATTTAAGTGTTCTATAATCAACTTAACTTTTTTAGGTTACTCTGTAATCAGATTTCAGTCCCTCCTACACACTTCTTCTGTTAAAACTGGAAATAATGAAAAAGCAAGAACACTGAAATAGAATTATATTGTGATATATGGGCAAACACTCTTCTAACCCTCTACCTCATTCCTGTCACCTACACCTACATTTTTTACTATAATTGATTATATTCTATTTATTTGAAACTGATAGTATAACAGAGGCGTGCTATCTATTGCCAGGTATTTTTCAGGTAACAATGCTCTTTTGTAACGAAGTTTTATCGCCGATCAAATCATTTTATTTACATACCTTCCTGTTGCCCCAACTATAAATACATATTTAGAGCAGCATGCCCAAGGTCGTTATAACGTTTCACGCCCATGTAACGAGGGGCATTTAGGTTTAGTATTAAGTTAGGATAAGGTAGATTAGCTCAAGTCATTAGAAAATTAACCCTAGAGTTAAAAACATGTAAACACCTAGATATCAAAAATCGCAGTAAGTAAAATGAGTGAAGGGTTCTTTCAGCTCACAAGGAGTTTTAGTGGGTATGCCCTCAGGCTGGAGAGCCTCACAGAACTGGAGCACTTTGGGGCACCCATAAGGTGACGCAGACTGCTCCAGAACCCATAAGGTGAATTTCTCCCTCTAAAAAAAAAAGATCATGCCCAAGTGTCAAGCCAGTTAGTGTGTTAAAAAAAATATTTTCTTCGACGAAACGCTAAAAGTTCGAGCAGCTCACCCATAATGAAAAGCGTATAGTTAAAAACGACCAAAATTGTGACTTAAGTGTGGACGATTGTGTGACAAAATATTCGTTAATGACCGGAGTTGGTAAAGCCACAGTTTACAGAATTTTCAGAGAAGAAAAGGTGGGAGGTGTAGATCTGCCAAAAAAGAGACCAGGCAGAAAAGAACTTCATCTGACAGACAACACAAAACAAGCATATAATAAAAGACTGTTTTTAGTCAATTTCCACTGGTTTATTTAAATTGCGATGACGCGTTTCGCTGTCGATGCAGCTTCTTCAGATCTACATTTTACACTGTCAAGTTAGGTATAATGTTCACAATTTTATATAATTTCTTAATTATAATATTACACCTAATTAAATTACATTGATAGTATTGGAAAACCCACACAGATTTAGAATTAGGAAAATAAATTCAATAATGGTGAATTGCTTAAATCTACCTGGTCGTTGAGTAAAGTACCTGTAGTCCTTAATCGATTTATTTGCATTGTCTCTAAAAGGTTTAGTTTTAAACCTTTTTGTTGGGTGTGTAAAATTTTGAGATTCTTGCTAAATGTGTGATTTTCTGTTAAAAGATGATTAGCATATGTTGAATTAGATTTTCTATGGATGAAACTTACAGAACACGAAAAAATGGAATACTCCTTCCATGTTTGGGGCTCTGCTCCCAAACATACCCTGCATTTGTTGTATTCTATTCAGACGAGAGCCGTCCGCCTGACTGAAGACCTGAAACTGGCCAGCAACCTTGATTGGAGCATCGAAGAACGGTTGGCAACTTGAGTCTATTCTACAAATATTTTCATGGAAAGTATTTGATGGATGTAACCCGCTTAATTCCTCCCAGAGCGCTGCACGTTAGGAATACACATCGCGCTAATAGTTCAAATCCGTCTGAAGTTCAGCTTGTTACTCCTCGTACAACCCTTTTCAAACAGTCTTTTATATGGAGAACCTCATCCCTTTGGAATAATTTCTCCAGGACATCGAAAACAATTTGCAGCAATTCAAGACCAACATGAATCGCTTATTCCGCACACATGTGTTAGGCCCGTAAAAAAACTGTCAATGTAAATTTTATAGTGAAAATTATCAATTTTTCTAAGAAGATTCCAGAACATTCATTTAGGAAATAACGTAGGACATACAGCTACACAGGTATTTATAGCCAATAATTTATTAAGATAAAAGCTTTTGATCTTGAACTTATTATTCTTTCTTTACAACTTTTTTTAGCATCAAATTAGCAACTTTACGTTGGTTTTTGTGACGAATAAAACATTTTATTTTCAAATGCAAAATTTTTGGAAAAAAAATATTTTCAAATTTCTTCCACTAGTTTTTGGCATATAGTAAAGAAAATCTTTTAGTTTTTGTTTTAGGTTGAAATTTACGGGACCAATCGTTTCGCCCATTGTCTTAATTTTAACTAGAACTATGTTATTTCATTGACTAGTTTGATACAGGTTTTGTTTAATTTAATAGCTCTTATGGAACCTAGCATTTCCTATTTTTACGTTAGGCAGTACTAGCTACAACAGGTGGTTTTGTAACTGAACCTCACTCTCTCCGACGTATGAGTTGCCGTCTCGCATAGGCAGGATTCAGCAAAAGAAACTTCCCCAACCGATGGCACCCTAGCAATATAACTACAAAATAACCAATGTTTTCGAAGTTAGTTAAAAAACCAAAAACCATTTAAACTAGAAATTACTTTTAGCTTAAAAATATTGTTTGAATAAATTCAGCTTTGAAATGTGTGATTGTACAAGAAGTATAAGTTGAAAGAAGTTTGCAGGGACGATAAAACTTTTTGGCACTTGAATTGTTTCCACGAACTTTAGCGGAATTTATTTCTCAAATATTGGTTTTTTAAAATTCGATAAAAGCAGTTTAAGTTTGGACGAAAATCAGTGGGTTTTTTATAATGGAATAATTATTACAGGAAATTTATATAAATTAATCTCGATACATATAACACACACCAAACAAGAAAGATTATTCTTAAAATTATATAAAAACAACTCTATGTTTTAATTTCCAATATATTTAAAGTTACTTGACAATTGTTTCACCATACAATGGTTTCTTCAGAAATAAATAAGAAAGAAAAATATTTGGTAGTAATCCTGGTTATATAGTGCTTAAAACTATTCTTAATTACCTAAATTTATGCTAATCATTTTTTATATTATTTACAGACAGAATTCAAATCTGTGATACTATTTCAGAGAACTAATAAAGATTAAGTAAGGGTGAATGGTTTAAGTCTACCTCTTCGTTTAATAACACTGGTCAACAAAAAAAAGAAAATTGCTTGTTCCCTGTGATTTTTTTTTTTTTCCTGTTTCTATTTCAAATTGACGCGTATTTTTTACATATGGCAACAGCTTTTGTTTTTGAGTTATAGCTAACTACCCTCATTTACTATTTTTACTTAGATTTTCGTTTTTTATTGGACACTAAAATATATTTTGTTGTTGTTTTAGATATCGCTTCGTCAAAAAGATGTTGTGTGCTTAATCCCGAATGTTTTTGCTATATTTGTGGTGAATATATATTTGCAAAATATCGCAAACCTATATCGGACTTTGTGAAAACTGCGTATCATCAATACTTTAAAATAAAATTGTGTAATCAGGACAAGCCTCATATTGTATGCCAGAAATGTGTGGTATGTCTACGGTTATGGTTCAGTGGAAAAAGAGATGCAATAATGTTCGTAACACCCATGATTTGGCGAGAACCTCGAAACCATCATGACGATTGCTACTTCTGCGTTGTGAAAATAAACGGAATTAACCCTGCAAATCGAAGTAAGTGGTCATATCCTAACTTATCTTCTGCTCAACGACCTCAATTAAAATCACAAGAGGTACAACCCAGCACATCTAAATCTTCTGATGATCCAAATCTCTGTGAACACGAACGAAATACATCAAGTGAAGACTCTGATTCAGACTACAAATGTAGCCTTTCAGAACCTCAACCATTTAATCAGAAAGAACTAAATGACTTTGTAAGAGATCTGAACTTACCAAAAGAAGCTTCTGAAATTTTAGCATCAGAAAAAAATTTGCTTATTCCGGAAACCAACATTACATTTTGTCGTACCCGAGAAAAAAATCTGTTACCGTATTTTTCTCAAGAGAAGGATTTAGTTTTTTGTAAGGATGTTGGTGGTATTTTGCAGCAGATGGGATTAAAACAGTACCAACCTAGTGATTGGCGTCTTTTCATAGACAGCAGCAAAAGAAGTTTGTGTGTTTTGCTTCATAACGGTAACAAGTACGGATCTATACCTATTGCACATTCGACGACTTTAAAAGAACAATACGTAAATGTTTCTAAGGTTATGGAAAAAGTATCGAGACCACAAATGGGTCATTTGTGTTGATCTGAAAATGGTTAACTTTCTTTTAGGTCAAAAAGGGGGTACACAAAGTTCCCTTGTTTCATGTGTCTCTGGGATAGTCGTGACAAACAACACCATTGGTCACAAAAAGTTTGGCCAGTGCGGGAAGAGCTAAAAATTGGTACAAAAAATGTTATAAACGTGCCTTTAGTTAGCCGAGACCGCATCATACTTCCACCACTTCATATTAAACTCGGCATAATGAAACAGTTTGTGAAGGCGCTTGACAAAAGTGGCGTATGTTTTAATTTTCTTTCACGCATGTTTCCAGGATTAAATTGAAAGCTGGTATTTTTGATGTGCCACAGATTAGGCAACTCGTGAAAGATCCTAATTTTGTCAAATCAATGACTGAAATCGAATCCAAAGCTTGGAATTCATTTGTTTTGGTTATGAGTAGCTTCCTAGGCAAAAAGAAATCTGACGACCATGTCGAGCTTGTTGAGTGCATGCTATCGAACTTGCAAGAGCTAGGGTGCAACATGAGCATAAAAATCCACTTCCTGCACCGCATTTAGACCGATTTCCACAAAATCTGGGTGATTTTAATGAGGAGCAGGGTGAAAGATTTCATCAGGATCTTCGGACAATGGAAGACCGTTATCAGGGGCGGTGGGACTCACATATGATGGCCGACTACTGCTGGAGTTTGCAACGAGATCTACCTAAAGTCGTTCATTCAAGGAAATCTTATAAAAGATCATTTGCTAGTGTTTAATAGAAATTTTGTTAACATAATGTATTATTTTTTTGTATTTTTTTGGCAAAATAAATAAAACTGTATATTTCAAAAGGTAAAGCTGTTAGCAATCTCCCAGTATTTTTTTCATAGTCAGGGCCATAGAAATACCCAATAACAGAAAAAAAAAAAAATAAAGGAAACAAGACTTGTGTTGACCAGTGTAATAGATTGGAGTTTTTCCGTTTGTCTAAGAAATTTATAAAGTTATTATTCTTAGACATATCTATATCAAAAGTGAACAATAAACACGATTTCCCGATTTTTCACAAACCTTCACATACTGACACAGTCATACACAATAGTTCATCCCACCCTTATACTCACAAAATGGCAGCTTTTAACTCTTTCATACATAGATTGTTACATATCCCTATGACTAAAACTGATTTTAACAAAGAATTCAACATAATCAGACAAATAGCAATTAATAATGGATATGACCCCAACATTATAGATAATATCTTGAATAAAAAATCCTTTAAACAAGCAATCTCTCTAATTGATCCCACAATTAATGATAAAAAAGGAAAATTTAGTACACTCACATACACAGGGAAAATAACTAGAACGATTTCCAAATATTTAATAAATAACCGGTCAAGTGCAAGTTGAACTTGCGCAATTAGTATTCCGTACGTTGATTGCTTTTAAAATAAAAAATTTTGTTACAGAGGTATAAAATGATCAGTGACTTCACAAAACACACCCCAAATGAGTTTTCAACAAAGTTTGATTCCAATCTTTACTGAAATCTGATGACCTTGAAATTTTTGTTTTTTTTATATACCAGATAAATTATTAAAGGTAATGCACTCGTGATAATTTTCGTTCAATCTACACCCCGTGGAGAATATTCCAGAATTTTTTCAAAATTTTTTAATAAGTACTTTTCGAGATAAGGCGGGTGGACAGCCATTTTTCGCGATTTTTTAAAAATAATACAAAGAAAAGTGCGCGCAAATATTACATTATATATATATATATATATATATATATATATATATATATATATATATATACATATATATATATATATATATATATATATATATATATATATATATATATATATATATATTTTTTACTCGTGTTTTCACAAGCTTGCATTTGACACCACATTCGATTACCTAGTAAAAAATTTTTTTTTTCACTTCCGATATCACCCCCCAAAACTAACCCCTTAAGTCAAAATTTAACTTTCAAAACTACATGGCTCTGATGAGGCTGTCAATTCCTATATTATTACCAAATTTCAACTTTCTATGACAAATAGTTTCGGAGAAAATCGGGTGTGACAGACAGACAGACAGACACCGAAGTAATCTTATAAGTGTTCCCTACGGAACACTAAAAAGAACAATAAAATAGCATTCAAAACCAGTAATTCCTTAGGGAGTATAATTTTGAATAACAAAACCAAATCTAAGAAATCCTTAAAATCAGGAGTACATTTATTAAATTATGGATCTTGTACTAAAACCTACGTGGGACAAACTGGTAGATCTTTTGAAACTCGCATTAAAGAACATAAACATAGTTATTTAAAAAATAAGAGCAATTCACATTACGCAACCCATATAATAAACGAATCCCATAATTTTGATGATACGTTAAAAATCCTACATGTAGAAAATAAATCTAAAAAATATAAATTTGCTCGACTGTCTTGAAAATAACAAACGGAAAAACTCCAATCTATTATTAAACGAACATGTAGACTTAAACCATTCACCCTTACTTAATCTTTATTAGTTCTCTGAAATAGTATCACAGATTTGCATTCTTAAAATAATTCTGTCTGTAAATAATATAATAAAATGATTAGCATAATCTTAGGTAATTGAAGATAGTTTTAAGCAATATATAATCAGGATTACTACCAAATATTTTTCTTTCTTATTTACTTCTGAAGAAGCCATGGTGAAACAATTGTCAAGTGACTTTAAATATGTTGGAAATTAAAACATAGTGTTGTTTTATATAATTTTATTATGAATATCGGCTAACACAATCAAAAACATTATTCTTTGTGTATACTAACTATATCCATGGCTTCGAACACCTAATGACCTTGTCAGTAGAGTTGCAACGAACTCAACAAAGCGAAGATACAATTTACAGCTAATATTGTTACCTTAATAAAATCGTCTATCGAATTTTAATGGTAAGATGTAACTAGTCAAATTGTAAAATATCATCAGTTAAGAGACATTTTTGTGATCGAAAGGGATGTTAGCAATTTGTTCTGCAACCGTTTCAAGATTGATTTTTAAGTAACATTGTGATTAGCTAATAATATAGATGCAAGAATTGTGAGATTTGGCCTGTGAAGTTATCAAAAAACAAAAGCCATGTGTTTTTGTCGCTCATGTTACAATTTATATGTTTGTTCACGGGTCAAAAAGACGGATTTTCAAGGTAATCTAATATGCCAATCAAATAAATAATTCCATTTCAACAAGACTACCGATACTAGACATTAACAGTTTTTAGTGTTGCGGTAGAATGTTTTTTTTAGAAAGAAATGACCTCTGTGTCTACTTTGTTTGTCTCTTCAAAAAATTGCTATCTCTCCCTCCCTCTAATATGGATAAATAGAAAACAAACAAAACAGAAAAAAACAAATCATCGCTAATAATGTAACCAGAGGAATTATACGAGGGTAGTATGATAAGTACCGTGCCTTGACAAGAAAAAAACATTTTTATGTGAAAATATTTCATTTTTCAATGTAGTCTTCAGACACCAGTTTTCTGTAAACTTTTCAACCTATCGTACAGACAGTTAATACTTCCTTCCTACTGGAAATGCGCTACAGTTCAGCCGATACCCAAAAAAAGCAAGAAGACCTTACCAGACAACCATAAACCAGTCCCACTGTTTTTAATAATATGGCTGTCGTAAGCAAAGATGTAACTTATATCACACATGTTTGAAACCACTCAACTGAATATTTTGAAGAATCTCGAATGATGGCACTTGATATACACGTATTTAAGGCATTTGACCGTGTTTGACATGACGGACTGTTGGCTAAGCTATGCTTTTATGGTATGTCGGAATAGTTTGGTTATGGCTCTCATCTTTCCTCAGACAGCGTTTCTTACGAGTCGCAGTTGACGGGCATCTTTCTGATATTATCACCATCAACGCTAGTGTGTGCCAAGGTTCCATACTATTCTTATTCTTTCTCTCTTTTTCCTTTACATTAACGATTTGCTGAAGACGACGGAGGATTCAATATACAACTTGACAGATGACAATATGCTTATTTATTCATTTATTTTGAACGGTCTAACACCGGCCACTTATGCAAATATCCCCAGGCAGCAGGAAGTCGTAATAATAACCAAGTGTAATTATATGCCCAGGATTGTGTTTTGGGCCGAGTACAATTTATAGTGGATCAAGACCAACGTGAATCGCTGTTTCCGAACATGCGTCGTTCCTGTAGCGTTTTAGGGACGCAACACATGTGCTATGCCTATAAAAAATACAACATAACCACTAATTTGTTTAATTAAGCAAAGAAAATTATAAAATAATTGTAACTAACCTGCAGTCGCCATTTTTTATATAGTCGGCGTCTACGCAGATTGTACGTGTGGGGATCAGGAGTAGTCATCCGGGCATCGATGTAAACCTACTGGGTAGGTCTACTAGCTAAACAAAGGAATAACCAAGACATCGAGAAGGCAACAGCCAGCATAGCGCCGGAACCCGTAATTACACCTGATATGGGCACCCAGGTGGCAAATACCGATGCCCGGACGAATACTCCCGATACCCCCACCTAAAATCTGCGCAGACGCACGCACAAAATTCTAAACTAGTAGGGTTGGAGTCAGGTTTTGGACCAAATTAAAACTCGTTTGCTCATTACCAAGCTTTCGAAATTCTTTTATTTCTTTATCAAGGTATAAACGAGTAGAAATTCCTTATTTATGGTAAATTACACATCACTGTATTAAATTAAGTTAGGAAACATTATATAATTTTTTCTTTTTAACAGAAAATGAAAATTAAGCAATCTCCATGTTTGTTGAATATTGACAGGTGAAGTGTGAAACTTCAACAAACATGTGGTTAAGATAGTTTTTCTTAATTTTCATTTTCACAATGTTTCGTAACTTAATTTGGTCCAAAACCCGACTCCAACCCTACTAGTTCAGAATTTTGTTCCTTTTTTTTTATGGGTCTACCACACATGCTGCTGGGAAGTCCCAAAAGAGTTCCAGAAGCGGCATGTGCACTCGGTGAGAAACACAGCCCTGGGCAAATTATTCTAAAGGGATGACGTTCTCCATATAAAAGTCTGCTTGAAAAGCGTTGTACGCGGATTAACAAGCTGAACCTCATACGGATGTGAAGTATTAGCGCGATATGTATTTCTAACATGCACCGCTCTGGTAGGAATTAAGCGGGCTACATCCTTCGAACACTTTCCATGAAAATACTTGTAGAACAGACTCAAGTCGCCAACCGTTCTTCGATGTTCCAGCAAATCAAGGCCGCCGGTCAGTTCCGGGTCTCCAATCAGACGAACAGCTCTTCTCTGAACAGAATCCAACAAATGCAGTGTGCGTTTGGGAGCGGAGCCCTAACATGGGAGCAGTATTCCATAGTTGGTTGAATTTGAGCTTTGTAAAGAATTAACCGTTGTTGTGGAGTGTAACGCTTTCTCGTTCGAAATAATATTCCTAACTATTCCTTACTAGCGAGTCGCTATTCCTCTCATATATATATATATATATATATATATATATATATATATATATATATATATATATATATATATATATATAAAGGGTGATTCATTTAGAGGTACTTTTTTTTAAATAAAAAAAAAAATGAATAAAAAACAATTTTATTTTATAATCTTTATTATCATATAAAAGAACAATTCTTTACAATTATTTCTTAAAGATAATTTCTTTCAAATGTTGTCCGCGACTACGGTTAACAACGTCCATTCTGAAGTTCCAATTTTCAATGACGCGTGTGAGTATTTCGAGTGGTATTTGGCCAATGACTCGAGTAATATTGGCCTCCAATGCCTCAATTGTAGCTGGCTTATCCATGTAGACTTTGGACTTTACATAGCCCCAAAGGAAAAAGTCAAGAGGTGTGATGTCACATGACCTAGCCGGCCAATTCACTGGTCCAAAGCGTGAAATGATCTGTTCGCCGAATTGCTCTCGCAGTAAAGCCAAGGTTTCACGGGCTGTATGGCAAGTGGCGCCATCTTGTTGGAACCAAATTTCGTCGAGACCACGGGCTTCAATTTCTGGCATCAAATAGTATGTTATCATGGCGCGATAACGGTCACCATTCACAGTAACATTCCGGCCGGCCTCTGTTTTGAAGAAATATGGACCGATTATTCCACCGGCCCATAAACCACACCAAACAGTTGTTTTTTCTGGATTTAATGGCAGCTCTTGAACCTCTTCAGGTTGTTCATCACCCCAAATGCGGGCATTTTGTTTATTCACGAACCCATTAAGCCAAAAATGGGCCTCATCGGTGAACAAAATTTTTCTCGAAAACAGTGGATCTTCTGCAAGCTTGTCAAGAGCCCAACGACTAAAACGGAAACGATTCGGAAGGTCGGTCGGCTTCAGTTGTTGCACTAGTTGAATTTTGTATGCTTTTAAAGAAAGATCCTTACGTAAAATACGACAAGTTGTTGAATATGACAGGCCAAGCTGTTGAGAACGGCGACGAATCGACACTTCACGGTCTTCGCGTACACTCTCCGCTACCGCCCCTATATTTTCTTCACTACGTGCTGGATGTGGTCTATTCGGTCGAGCATTATCCAATAATGAAAATTGGGTCTCAAACTTATTGATGGTAGAGCGAATTGTGCGTTCGGTAGGCCGATTATGTGGACCATAAGTTGCTCTAAGCGCCCGATACACATTCCTCGTAGAACGCCCATTTTCGTAATAAAGTTGAACAATTTGTAGACGCTGTGCCGGGCTAAGTCTTTCCATTATGAATTGTCAAACACTACTGAACAGGAATGCCACTTCAGTTGACACGACGCATGCGCAATCTGCAATTAAATCCCCATCACAAAAAGTACCTCTAAATGAATCACCCTTTATATATATATATATATATATATATATATATATATATATATAAATCAAATCAAATCAAATATTTATTAGTAATAAGTACACAATGTGCTTTTACACGTCACAAGTCAAAAGAAATTGTTAAAATATTAAAATATCAAAAACATGTAACTACAAATCAATGAACAATTAAAACATATCAAAAGAACAAAATACAGGTAAGACACATTAATTACATAATTAAAAGTCATTAAAATTATGATTCAAAAACTCATCAAGTGAGTAAAATGATCTTGCAATCAGGTAGGATTTTACCTTCCTGACAAAGCTTTCGTCCGACAGCTCCCTAACAGCCACCGGTAAGGCATTAAAGAAACTGACCCCATAGTAGTCGGTGCCTCTGCGAGTCCGAGCTATTCTGTGGAAGCTAGGAATTATATTTTGGTTACCTCTAGTGGGGTAATTATGGAGATTTTCATGGGTAGTGAATAGCCACACATTTTGTTTAATGTATGTTAAGCACTGGAATATGTATACACAGGGGAAGGTCAATATCCCCAATTCAGAGAAATAGCGACGACAACAGTCGCGATATCCCAGTCCCACAATGACGCGAATACAGCGTCGCTGAAGTGAGAAAATTCTTTGCCCATGTGATGAGTGTCCCCAGTTCACAAGAGCATAAGACATGTAAGATGCAAAATATGCATGATAAGCGATTAAGAGAACCCCTTGAGATACATTTCTAGCCAAACTTCGAATAAGGAAAATCATTCTGGAAAGTTTAGACGCCAGTTCAGAGACATGCTTCTCCCATGAGAGCCCAGGGTCTAGAAACACACCCAGAAATTTAACAAAGTCATTTGTAGATAGATCAGATGGAGAATTTCTTAGGGTAAACCTCAGACTCAGTGTTTTATCACGGTTTAGGGTGAGCCTATTTGCCAAGAACTAACCCCCTATGTTATGCTGCATGTCGGAAACAGTCTGCTGTATTGGATCTCCAGGATGATAGTGCTGCAGACTGGTGGTATCATCTGCAAATAGGATTAAATTTGGGTCATCAGTGTAATTTGGCAAATCATTTATATAAATTAAAAACAGTAATGGTCCCAAGACTGACCCCTGGGGAACCCCGTGTTTGATAATCTGTCTGCCAGAGACCTCCATGTTAAAGCTCACATATTGAGAGCGATTAGAAAGATATGACCTAACAAGGTCTATGCTACAAGGATCAAAGTTGTAGTATGACAGTTTCGAGAGAAGGATCTCTGAAGAAACACAGTCAAAAGCCTTTGATAAGTCAAAGAACGAGGCATAGGTATCCAATCCCAACTCAAGGCCCTCCGCCACATACTCGGTAAGCCGATTTATTGCCAGGGCAGTAGATCTTTTAGTTCTAAAACCAAACTGACTCTGCATAAACAGGTTGTTGTGCTCAAAGTATACAGTCATTTGATTTTTCATGACTGATTCAAATATTTTGGAAAAAACAGGTAGAATGGATATTGGGCGGTAGTTATTACAATCATCCACCGATCCTTTATTTTTAAAGATAGGAACAACTTTGGCAACTTTAAGCATTGATGGGAAGGTGTTCTCCCTCAGGCCAAGATTGATGAGATGAGTCAAGGGGTATATAATTAGGATTTTTAGAGTTTTGATGATTTTGGTGCTCATGTCAATAGGATCCCTACAATGTGAATTTTTCAATCCAGAAATTGCTTCCCTTACTGTATTATATGTGATCTGAACAAATTTAAAACTTTCCATATTTTCCAGAACATTCCTACTTAGAAATTCATTATAGGATACTTCTGAGTTAGGCAACTGTGTCATCAGCTCCTCTGTAATATTGATGAAAAAGCTATTCAGGGCTTCGGCACTCAGATTTCTTGTTTGACAATATGGTCTACAATTAGAATTTGATTTAATTATTTTCCATATGGTCGTTTGTTTATTTATGGATTTACGCACTACATTATCATACGATTTTTTTTTTGTATTTGATATTTCCTTCCTATACTGGCTTTTGTAGTCACCGAGTAATTTTTTGGGAACCAAGATTGGATTCTGTTTATGCAATAAACCCAGCAATCTGAGTCTCTCCCTCATTTCATGAAGATGCTGGTTGAACCAATGGACCTTAATAGCACGATCTCTGCTCGACACCAACCTAGACCTGAGAGGAAAACACTCCTCAATTGAATCAGTGAGAATGTCAATAAACATCTGAAACTTCTCATCTACAGCACCCACAGTATTCGCAATGAAGCTCCAATCAACCAGTTCAATTCTGTTGTACAAACAAAATAAACCTTCTTGGGTGATGGGTCTATAGTTCACTCTAGTGCCACCCCGAATGTGATTCAGGGATGACATATGGCATTCTATCAACAAGCCGGAGTGATCAGATAGACCAGTGAGGTCGAAGGGTGAGATTTTTAAATTTTCACAGGAAACATTTGTATAAAGATTGTCTAGACAGGAATTCTGTCTTGTACAAAACCCCACAGTTTGGTGAAGGCCATATGTTGACATAATATTGTTTAGGTGTTCCACCCTCACATCATTCTCAAGAAAAGAAACATTAAAATCCCCTGTAAAAAGAATGTTATTGCGAAGATTCAATGACTCACATATTTGTGATAAAATTACTAGAAAACGATCAAAATCACCTCTAGGTGATCTATATATTGTTATTATTTGAGTGTTTAGTTCATTTAAAAAAATACCTGCCACCTCACACACTATTTCCTCCGAGAATTTAGATAATTCCATATCTCGGAAGTCTAGCCCCTGCCTTAAATATATTGCAACTCCTCGATGTATTTTTAAGGACCTGCAATAACCTGCTGCAACCTTGTAGCCACAGAGAGTAGCAAACAAGAGCTCATCAGGGCTGAGCCAGTGCTCATTAACACAAAAACAATCATATTCACCCTCCTTGAGAATTACTTCATATTCTAAAATTTTATTTCTTAGACACTGAACATTAGCATGTAAAATTTTTATGTTTGAGTTTTCTGGGTATCCGTGGAACGAACACTCTCTTCGGGGGATAGGTTCTTGTGTGTTCGACGGTTTTTCAGATTCTGAAAATGGTAAACCTTGACTCCGCTCGGCCAGAAGTCTGACCTCAACAATTCATTCTCCAGCTCTCTTGGGACACCCAGCTTGAACGACGTGATCCACTTGCTCTTAGTTCTCATCTTCTCACAGACACAGCCATGGTCTGTTTTATTCTGATTTAAAAAACGTCAAGATATCAGTCGCCTCCGTTTTAGGCGACAGCCCCGAGACAAATATCCATCGAAGACGCTGTGCAACTTGCAATATTGTTTTTTCTTCATTGGACCCCTTAATTGGTGGTGTTCTGGGGTTTTTTTGAGCAAGCTTGCTCACTCTTCGCTTTGGTACCGAAATCCATCCTTTACTGTCAAGTTCATTTTCTATAATCAAGCCTGTATCAAGACTATTTTTATTTGGTAAAGTTGATTTTGAGGTTATGTTGGTGTTAAGCGAGTTCAGTATGGCTGCCGTTTCAATGGTAGGTGTATTTAAACTACTGGTTGCAAGGTCAGTGGTGTCATTATTGTTCCGAGGCGAACACCCTGATGGTTTGTTCATCGGGTTAACCTCTTCAACAAGGTTGATAGCTGTCACCTGTCCTTGTTCGGACGCCTGTAAGGCGGGAAAACCGGCTCTTTTTTGTGATGAGTTTTGTTTACTTTTTAATTTTTCTTCATATTTCCACTTTTCTTCTAGGTATGCAACTTTCTTGGTTAACTTATGGTTGCTTTCTTCCAAGATTGCCAATCTGTTGCACAATTCTTTGAGCTGATTTCTCAGGGTAGAGATATCTTCTTCATCCGGTTTTAGGGTTATCTGATGTTCAGATTTTTCTACGTGCACACAAATAGCCTTTTTTTGGTCCGCCGCCTGTCGCAAACATGCGGGTGTGAAACACACACCTGCACTTCACACACTGTGCTGCTTGGGTTACATCTTTTTTGCAGTGAGAACACGAATTTTTCACTTTTTTTAGCTCCGCTTTATCAGTCGACCTTTCACTCGACGCCATGCCGAATATTCGTATATATATATATATATATATATATATATATATATACATGTATATATATATATATATATATATATATATATATATGTATATATATATATATATATATATATATATATATTATATATATATATGTATATATATATATATATATATATATATATATATATATATATATATATATATATATACATGTATATATATATATATATATATATATATGTATATATATATGTTATATATATATATATATATATATATATATATATATATATATATATATATATATATATATATATATATATATATATGTATATATATATATATATATATATATATATATATATATATATATATATTATGTATATATATATATATATATATATATATATATATATATATGTATATATATATATATATATATATATATATATATATATATATATACATATATATATATATATATATATATATATATATATATATATATATATATATGTATATATATATATATATATATATATATATATATATATGTATATATATATATATATATATATATAATATATATATATATATATATATATATATATATATATATATATATATATATATATATATATGTATATATATATATATATATATATATATATATATATATATATATATATATATATGTATATATATATATATATATATATATATATATATATATATATGTATATATATATATATATATATGTATATATATA
>CM032452.1:4247106-4352106 GCA_019049505.1 Pachyrhynchus sulphureomaculatus | reverse complement strand
CCCCATACTCGATATTATGCTTAGGCCTCTATAGTTCGTGCATTTTCTGCGGTCTCCTTTTTTAAATATAGATACTATATAGGCTTTTGACCATTCCTCTGGTATTTTTTCTCCATTTATCGCTGTGTGGAACATGGTTCTTAGCATTCGATGTAATTTATTAGACCCGTACTTAATCATTTCATTTACCACACCTCCAGGCCCTGCAGATTTATTATTTTTGAGTATTTTTATTTTCTTCTTTACTTCTTCATAGCTTAGTTCTATCTCCTTTTTTTCCTTATTCTGTTCTTCTTCAGGGCTCTCTTCTTGGAATTCTTGTCTGTCTCAGTTTTTCATAATATTCTTCCCACTCGCTTTCTGGGATATACTCTATATACGTCTTCTCTCTATTGTTGGTCCCTAATGCTTTAATTATTCTCCATGACTCTGTGCTAGTTCCTCCTATATACTGTTCTACATGTTCGCATGCTTTTTCCCATCTCTCGTTCTTTTCTTTTTTTATCATCCTTCTCGTTTCTGCATTTTTCTCTTTATATTTCTGTAAATCTTCTTCTGATTTTGTATTCAGCCATTTTTCGTATAGTCTTTTCTCCTTTATAGATTCTTTGGTTTTTTCACAGATTCTAATTTTATGTTTCTTATTCTCGTTGTCTTCTTTACCTAATGCTTCTAGGGCCGCCTGTTTGATGCATTCTTTTATGTGGTCATACATCTGTTAGAGGTTGTCGTAGTTAAATTCATTTAATTTTTGAACTAATCGTCATCTATATAGGTCTCTTATCGTTTCGTCTTGCAGTAAGTGTATTTTGTATTTTATTTCTTTGTCTGCTTTTTCTGTTATCTCATTAATATTTCTGTTTTCTTTATCTATTGTTCCTGTTTGTTTTATTGTCTTGTACCACGATACTTTTATAGTTGCTACTAATAGTCTATGGTCTGTTCCACATTCTGCCCCTCTCTTTACTCTTACATCTTTTATTTTGATAGCGGTATCGTTTTTAATTATAATGTAGTCTATTATTGATTTTAAGTTTCGTGTTTCTTGCATCCAAGTATATTTGTGGATGTCTTTGTGTTTGTAGAATCCGTTTGTTATTTTGAGGCCGTTTAGTTCACACAGCTCTATTAGTCTCTCTCCGTTGTCGTTGGTGATATCTTCTCCGAATGGTCCTACGGTGTTGTCCATTGTTTTCCTTCCTGTTCTCCCATTCAGATCTCCCATTATTATTAATTCTTGGTTTCTCTTTTTGTGTTTCTATTTGTAGTGTTTCCATGAAATTATCTTTTTCTCTTTTAGTGCTGTCTTCTGTTGGGCCGTATACTCCTAATATTACAATATCTCTTCCTAGCATTGTTGTATTTAGTTTTATGATTCTTTCATTGATGGGTTTCCAAGATGTTATTTTCCTTTTCCACCACTTTTTTACTAACACTCCAACTCCAGCCTTTGCTCTTTCTTCCTTCTTTACTCCACTCCAACAAAGCATCACTTCATCTATGTCTTCTATTCCACTTCCCTTTTTCTTCGTCTCGCTTATTACTAAAATGTCTATGTTCATCTTTTTAAACACTTGTATGACTGTATATTCCATGTGCCGAGAGCGGCTATTCTGTTTCGGGATTTCTTCGTTTGGCTGAGTTTTAAGCTTGGGTTAACTATTCGCTTTGAAGTAGAATTGCCCCCCCCCCCCCCCCGTATCCGATGGAGCTCTCTTCTTCGAGAGTGTGGATTGCCACCCGGGGATTTTTGCTTATCTTGTGATTTTTCATCCTACTTTTCAAAAACAACTAGCATTTCCCAATTTTGCTTTTACGTGTGTTAAGGTGCTAAATCCTAACGCCACAACCTTCCTCCTTTATCCGGGCTTGAGACCGGCAACACTGTCGATGAACAATTCATCCAACAACACTGCAGGCGGACTACTAACCCAAACTAATCTCTCAGTAACTCAACATATATATGAGTATAAAGTTAAATAATAATATGGCAATAAGTTTTTAACAATACCTTATTGATAATACCGAATAATCATTTCTATAAATATTAATAAGAACTTTAATTTCCCCGAATAGCAAAGCGTGCGCAGAAATAGCGATTCACAGTCTTGAGGTTGAATTTTCCGTGTAAAAAGTTTCCGAGTGGTGACAAGTAAAAACCTCTACGATAATCACGTATTACCGCGACGAGTATAATCCCAACATCATCTTCTCCATCTAAAAGATAAGATTCCATAAATAGGATGGCAACGAGGAGTGACAGCTGATTCGCAGACTGATGTGAAGTCTTATGGTCCTTTTACACGGACATATCAGTTCTCAGTTCCGTCTCAGTTTCAGTTTTCGTTTCATTTCAGTTCGGATGGAGGTTTGTTTTTACACCGTCCCACAGTGGGGAAAAACGAAAAATCGTGTTTCAAAATTGTCTAGAGCCTTCAATTTTGGTTCGATTTGGACGATTTTTTTTTTAAATTGAAGCTTATTAAATTCCGAACAAAGTTGTCGGAGCCGATTTTGCAATTAAACTTTTGTTTCAAAATGGTGGACGTCTTCAAAATGGCGGACGTCATCAAAATGGCGGTTTCTGATTATATAGCGACTGAGACACAGAAAACGCTTACAGTTTCAAACCAAGTTGTGCTAAAATGCGTGTATGTATGTTTTTTATGTCGCAGATAATATATCTAATATCACAGTTACAAGATTAATAATAATGAACCCAAAATGGCTGCCATGAACAATAAAAGTATTATAAATATGAATAAACGTACCATTATTATTTTATATCCATAACGTTTGCATAAATAATTTCTTTAAGGTTGTTAATTATAAGTATGTTTCAACAATTGACTTAAAATGACAAATCAAGTATGGCGGATGCCAAAATTGAATCGAGCAAGAAAGTTTCTCTGTGGCATTTAGACTGTGGCAGTCAGATCATTCAAGTTATTCAAGTTTAGTTGCGAGATTTAAAATTTCATGCAGTTATTGCTAGAATATTGCTGCTGTAAATTTTAAGTATCGTAGACAATTTTCTAGCAGATAAAAAAAACAGCGATACTCGCAGAAAAGGACAGCTCACACAGCTAGAAAATGGCTACAAACAGCTAAAACGTTTTGTTAAAATAGGGACAGCTAAATATTTTGCTGCACTAGCCACATTGTTTGCTGTTGTAGCAAAAAAGTGGCTGCTATTACTAAACAGTGGCTAATGCAGCAAAATATTTAACTGTCCCTATTTTAGCATTTCTCTGCGTGTACTTTGTAAGAGTAATAATAATCTTTATTAACGAGAAAACCCTTTAGTACATATACAGAACTACTGAATTATAGGAATAGACTAGAAAAATAAGAAAATAAATATGTCTATAAAATATATAATGTGTTAGTAGACAGTGTCTAGAAGAGAACAACGTAGAAAAGATGTTTTGAATGTCGCAGGAGACGTTTGAAAATAGTTTACAGAATTAGAAAATAGGTTGGCGTAAATGCATAGTCGATTACCGGTAGAATTACTGCCATACAATGTCCTATGTTGAGATACGTGAAGTAAAGGACATTGTCTTAGCGGTCGCGGTGGAATATTAAGTTTTGTTAGCTATGCTAAAATAGGGGCAGTTAAATATTTTGCTGCATTACCCACTGTTTAGCAACAGCAGCCACTTTTTTGCTACAACAGCAAACAATGTGGCTAGTGCAGCAAAATATTTAGCTGTCCCTATTTTAACAAAACGTTTTAGCTGTTGTAGCCATTTTCTCGCTGTGTGGGCTGTCCTTTTCTGCGTGTATCTCTGTTTTTTGTATCTGCTAGAAAATTGTCTACGATACTTAAAATTTACAGCAGCAATATTCTAGCAATAACTGCATGAAAATTTAAATCCCGCAACTAAACTTGAATAACTTGAATGATCTGACTGCCACAGTCTAAATGCCACAGAGAAACTTTTCTTGCTCGATTCAATTTTGGCATCCGCCATACTTGATTTGTCATTTTAAGTCAATTGAAGAAATTATTTATGCAAATGTTATGGATATAAAATAATAATGGTACGTTTATTCATATTTATAATACTTTTATTGTTCATGGCAGCCATTTTGGGTTCATTATTATTAATTTTGTAACTGTGATATAGACATGATGATAAAATTACAAGAAGTAAATAATTCCGCATCTGTTAAAAAGAAAATTGACTCTCTACGTGGTTGCTTCCGGAAGGAATTAAAAAAAGTCATGCAATCCAAAAAATCTGGTTCGGGGACTGATGAGGTGTACAAGCCCCATTTGTGGTACTACGAATATTTATTATTCCTTACAGACCAGGAAACACCGAGAGAAACAGTAACTAATATTGATGAAGAGACAAATAGCAATCAAGTACGTAAAACATATATCTTTTATTTATATGTACTTATATTTATTAATAATAATAAATCTTAATATAACAAAGTATTAAAATTTAATACAACAAAGTATTAAACAAAGTTTTCTTGCCAGGGTACTGATCCCTCATTATGAAAATAATAAATAAATTACGAACTCTTTTTGCTTCTTCAGATGCATGTCTGTTGTGTCCACGCTGTAAATTAATAGTTGCTTGTTCTGCACTTAAACCATTTTCTATGTGCCCTGTGTTGTAATCTTCTAAATAAAAACAAGTTGAAGGTGCATAATTTTCTGGACGCTTCTTAATTAGAAAGTTATAAAGAATGCAACATGTCAACGATTTTATCAATATTTTCTACTTTTAAATTAATTGTAGAATGAAAGATCCTGAATCTTGCAACCATTATTCCAAATGCATTTTCTATTATCCGGCGCGCTCTGGATAATCTGTAGTTAAATATTCTTCTTTCTCTGTTCAATTCTTTTTGGCTGAATGGTTTTAAAAAATTGTCTCTCAACGCGAAAGCTTCATCTCCAATAAATACATAGGGCAGTGATTCATTACTGTTATCTATTTTACAACTGGATGGTAATTGAAGAGTACCATTTATAAGCTTATCATAAAATAAAGTGTTTTCCATTACACCACCATCAGATACTCTTCCGTTTGTGCCACAATCGCAATTCATAATTCGCATTAGCGATCGCCATTAATACCTGCCTTTGTAATTCCAATAAAAAGAACCGCTATTTGGAGGTGGCACTATATTTATGTGTTTGCCATCTACAGCACCTAAACAATGAGGTAAATTCCACTTTTTTCAAATGTTTGGCCTCTGATTTCCCATTCTCCTTCGGTCCTAGGAAACTATAATAAAAAATCATTATTAATATAAATTATTTTTAACATTCATAGTTAATTATTATATAATTTACTTTAATATAATTAATTGTTTTTCTTTCAGGATGAAACTAACTATACCCCCATACAATCCCCGGCATCTTTTGAAAATAATGTATGCACAGATCGGTCGCTATCAGCATGTTCCAATACTCCTTCAGTACGCTCTTCCTTTAGTAGCACAAGAAAGCGTTAGATAAAGGACAGAGCAGACGAAGTTTTGGAGAAAGTGAGTGCAAAGCTGGATATGAATGTTAAAGAAGACAACTTTGACGTGATAGGAAAAAATGTTGTCAACAAATTAAGGGATTTACCCCGTGATGCTGCTTTAATGGCGGAAAAATTTATTATATATTCTCTTTGAAGCTGCATTGGAAAACATTACGAGAAATACAAAAATGTCTTTAACAAAAAATGGAGTAAATCAACAACAGCTTGCTACAAATCCTTATATTAACTCAGCTCACTATTATCAGAATCAGCAATCTGATGGTACAAGCTCCCATGTTGATTTAGATTACGGAAGAGACTACGGAAATACATCTAATCAAATACTTTTTTCTCAACAAACACATGGAAATGCGAAATCCTTTTTGGAAACTTTTTCACCCGATATTACTAATTTGTAAATAAATGTCCTATCATTCATTATATTTCTTTCAGTAATGTATTTTTAATTTTGTCGCCCGTTGAAGAGAATAAATTATTTGTTCTTACCTTTAAGTAATTGTGTTTTAAAACAGAGTATATGGCACTGCACGTTTCTGGTATAATCTGCCCAAGAGCTTGAGGTGATATAACAGTTGAAAATTTTAGGTCTTCGTAACTCCTTCCAGTAGCAAGAAATCTTAGTGTGGCGGTAAGACGCTCATGTGATGAAATACTGTCTCATACGCGTATCTTGCTTTTGTATTAATGGTGTTACTAAAGTGAGCAGCTCTAAATACCTTTCTTCGTCCATTCGCAGATAATTAAACCAATCTCCTGGTTCTAGTCGTAATTCACTTAAAAGATTTACGTGTGAAAATTGTCTTCGTTTAAGTAACCATTCTTTAGTCCATGTGAACGTTTGCTTTTTAAAAAAATTTTAATTTTACAGCCACTGCGGCTGCCACTGCTAATGTTGTCGTAGGATCCATCATAGATCAAATGATGATAATGACACTATGATTTCAGAAAAACTGAACGAAACAACGCCTAGTGTGTGGATATGGTCGTTGTTCGTGTTTATCCGTGCAGTTTTACCCGTGCGGGTAAAACTGCAAAAAAAGAACGAAGTCTGTGGGGGCTTTTATGTGTATTTCGCGTTCAAACACGTGTTGTCATACTGTCCCAAAGTGTACATGTGTAAAATGGCTCATGTATGAAGACTGTCTCACTGCAGTAGCCTTAGCTGTGGCGTTGAAGAAACGGTGGAAGAAAAGAACCCCATACCGTCAGGTGTCAGTCTCCGTTTCAGTTCAGTTTTCAGTTTTTCCTTTTAACACATAGGAAAAACGGACAGTTCGACTGAAACTGAAACTGAACTGAGGACTGACATGACCGTGTAAAAGGACCATTAGCGTGACGTGTGTGCCTAGCATGCAACACTTTGAGAGGAATTAAGCGGGTTACATAGATCGAACACTTTCCATGAAAATACTTCGTTCTTCAATGTTCCAAGGAATCACGGCTGCTGGTCTCTTCTGGAGAGAATCCAATAAATGCATTGTATGTTTGGGAGCAAAGCCCTAGGCATAAGAGCAGTATTCCATCGTTGATCAAATTTAGACTCCTTCATACCTTATTTTGATACATTAGCACCGTTTCCATCATTGTTTTTCTAGTTCGTCAAGTAAGAACGTGTCCGCGATAATTCATTTTTGGTAGATATAATTCTAGCGATTCAACAAAAAATCGGCAGAGGAAACCTTTGTATATGATGCATTTTAGTAAAAGTAAACTACTTTCGACATCGAGTATCCTACCAATCAGTGACAAAGAGGCGCCTAAACCGTGCAAGATTTGGCACTACAAATCTGCTAAATGGGAAGATCTCATGGAATATTTTCGAACTTTCCCTTGGTTAGACGTTTATTTTCGATCCGACGACCCATCTGACTGCGCCAAGGAGGTTTCCGATGTTATTTTGGCGGGCATGGAGGCTTACATCCCTTTTTCGAAGAAATACCCCTCCAACGGCAAGCCTTGGTTTGACCGAAAATGCAAAGAAGCTGTTGCTTCTAAACATCTTGCATACCGACAATGGCGTGAAAATCCTAACACCATAAATCGTAACACCTTTGTTCGTGCCAGGAACAGATGCAAAGAAATTATCGACGAAACCAAGGAGGCACACAATCAACGGATTAGAAACAAACTTCTCGCTTGTCCCAACAATTCCAGGTCCTTTTGGTCATTCGCTAAGGCAGTTAGTCAAAATTTCACCCAAATCCACCATACCACCACTCATACGGCCAGATAATTCTATTGCAAAGACACCTGTTGAGAAAGCGAACTTGTTGGCTGAACTCTTTGCTTCACATTCTACTGTCGATTTCCAAGGAAAAACACCACCTACTATTCCCATAGTGCAGCCAAGGATGCCCGATATCGACAGCGTATCATAAAACGTATTTTGATGAAGCTAGACACCAAAATGGCTTCTGGCGCTGACGGAATACCTGCCATAGTCCTCAAAAACTGTGCGAGGGAACTAACACCAGTTTTCTGTAGACTTTTCAACCTATCCTACAGAAAGGGAATATTTCCTTCCTGCTGGAAATGTGCCACAGTTCAGCCGATACCTTAAAAATGCAAGAAAACCTCGCCAAATAACTACCGACCAATCGCACTGCTTTCAATAATATCGAAAGTCATGGAAAAGGCTATCAATCAGCATCTTCTAAAATATCTTGAAGGATTCAACATTATTAGCGATCACCAATATGGCTTTCGTAAAAATAGATTAACAGGAGATCTGCTGACTTATGTAACACCTGTTTGGAACAACGCAATTGAACACTTTGGAGAATTTCGAGCGATTGCTCTTGACATATCCAAGGCATTCGACCGTGTTTGGCACGACGGGCTGTTGGCTAAGCTACGCAATTATAGTATGTCTGAAAAGGTCTGTTTGTGGCTCTCATGTTTCCTCAGAAAGCGTTCTTTATGAGTGGCAGTTGACGGATTTCTTTCTAACACCTTCACTATCAACGCCGGTGTACTCCAAGGCTCCATACTGTTCCCTACTCTCTTTCTCATTTATATTAACGATCTGCTGGAAAAAAACCGAGAATCCAATCTACAGCTTAGCAGATGACAGTACACTTGTCTCTTCATTCACTTTAAACGCTCGGATATCGGCTACTCAGGCGAATATTTGCAGACAGCAGGAAGTCATTCAACGTAACAAAGACCTGGAAGAAATTCTATCTTGGGGTGACAGTAACCAAGTGGAATTTAATGCTACAAAAAACCCAGGCGGCAGTTTTTTCTAAAAAAAGTTAACGTTGCTGAACCCGACATAGTTATGTCGGGGCACGCCATTCCTCTAACATCGTCACTCAATTTGTTGGGCGTTAATTTGGGAGCAAATATGTCCTGGCATGAACATGTTGCAGGCATAGCAAGGAGAGCTTCTCAAAAGTTGCGAATATTATTTCGAACCAGAAAGCTTTACACTCCAAAATAGCTGTTAATTCTTTACAAAGCTCAAATTCGAGCAACTATGGAATATTGCTCCCATGTTCGGGGCTCCGCTCCCACACATACACTGCATTTGTTGGACTCTATTCAGAGAAGAGCGGTTCGTCTGATTGGAGACCAGGAACTGACCGGCGGCCTTGATTCGCTGGAATATCGAAGAACGGTTGGCGACTTCCTCCCAGAGCGGTGCATGTTAGAAGTACACGTCGCGCTAATACTTCACATCCGTATGAGGTTCAGCTTGTTACTCCTTGTACAACGCTTTTCAAGCAGTCTTTTATATGGAGAACATCATCCCTTTGGAATAATTTGCCCAGGACTGTGTTTCCCAATGAGTACAATTTACAGCGATTCAAGAACAGCGTGAATCGCTTTCTCCGCACACATATCGCTCCTGTAGTGCTTTAGGGACTTCCCTGAAGCACGTGTGCTAGACCCATAAAAAAAAAAGTATTAGTCGATTCCGACCTTTTGTCGAAATCACGTAAAATCCAAAATAAGTCAGTTGTTTACGCGTCGGTTCGAGGCAGTATTTTTTTGTTCCCATCCAAAGGGGTCTAAAATGATACATTCCGCGGCCTTGTTCCTATTCAAAGGGGCCTAAAATGCCGCTGCCGTTAAATATAAGTCGGTGTCGTTTATAAAGAAATGGGTAAATCATTTTTACGAGATGAAAAATGTCCACGACTTGCCAAAATGTGGTTCGGTAGGCAAAATCACTCCGAAAGTCGAAAAAAAAATAGTGTCTTTGTATCCACGAGACCCAAAATTGACGCTGCGTCAAAGAAAGGCAAAATTAAGAAAATCGGGTTTGAATGTATCACATGAGATCATTCGACAACATCTTCATGCTCATGATATCAAATTCCGAAGCACGTTGCTAGGCGAAAATCACGTCGCGAAGCAGCTCGCTTGGGCCCACGATAAGATATAGAGTGGCTCTCACAATCGCCGGACGCCAACCCTATTGAAAATGTTTGCACCCTTGTAAAGAGAAGGCTCAGAGGAAAAACTCTGAGGACTTTGGCTCAGTTGTCTCGCGAGATTTAAAAAATTTGCAGAGTGTGCAGAAAATCTCGTCGACAGCATGCCTCGAAGATGCCAGGCGATTATTGATGCAGGAGGTGATTGAACTTACTAACGTAATTGCGCCGTTGTTGGCAGATCAAAGAATACATTGATGGCAAAAAATGTTCTCGAAACACATACTTCAGCCGTAGAACTTGTGCCTCAAACGCGTCTCCTTTCGTTTGGTACCAAAAACACTCAATTTTTTCGATAAAGAGCGTCGTGTTAATGTCTGTGAAACCATGATTTCTGACTATCAAAACGTCATCAAGCGCATCACTACGGGAGATGAGACATGGATTTACGCATACGATCCGGAAACTGCCGACCAATCAAGCGAATATCGTGCTAGAGTTGAGCCCAAATCGAAGAAACCACGCCAAAGCAAGTCGAAAATCAAGATGATGTTAACAGTTTTCTTCGATTATCGTGGTGTTGTTCATTATGAAGTTCTTCTGCCGGGACAAACTGTCAACAAGGAATATTATTTGAGTGTTATGCGTCATTTGCGTGAAGCTATTCGTCTCAAGAGGTCGGAATTATGGGCCGATAACTTTTGGTTTTTTCATCACGATAATGCGCCTTCTCATACAGCATTAGTTCTTCGCGACTTTTTCATATGTGTGTATTGTTCGAGTTAATATCTATGCTCTCAACTAACTAACCTGAACTAACCATACGTATGGTTGGTAAGGTTAAGTTAGGTTGTATTTAAGGCTTTTAGATTCAGAGACTATTATTTTGCATTTCCTACCTTACATATATCTTACGAATATTTATTTTGTATTTTGTTATGCTAGGCTAAGTTAGTTCAGATTACGTTACGTTAGACCAGGTATGATTAAGTCGTGTTGGATTAGGTTATGTTGGGTTATATTGAAGGCTTTTAGATTTAGATACTATTAATTTTCATTTCCTAAGTTTTCTTTTATTTTACTTTATGTTAGGCTAGATTAGGTTATGTTAGGTTAGGTTTTATTTTTAAATTAAATTTGTTCCCCAGTTAACGCACGACAAGTTGATTGACGATGCTCGAGAAATGGAGTATTCCGACATAAATATGTCGGAATATAAAAAACTTTTTTAGCTGACGTTCGAGTAATCAAAATAAATGAAGAAATAAACATAATGTCATCTGCAAAGTTTGAAGCCTGGATTCCTGGTCCTTTTTAGCAGATCCTTCATATTAAGGAAGAAGTATAGAGCTTTGGGGTACGCCGGTGTGACAGTGAAGGTTTTAGAAAGAAATCCGTCGATTGCCATTCGTAAAAAACGATATCTAAGGAAACCCGATCCATAAACAAATCCTTTTAGACATACGATAAGAAAGGAGCTTAGCCAACAATCCGTCATGCCAAATACGATCAAATGCCTTGACTATATCAAGTGCAAAAGTAAAAAAAATATTCAAAATACCAAAAAAACACCTTAAATTTGGGCGCTAATAAATTAATAATCAATAAGCAATATAAACAACATATCCGGTTATCAACCTCGGGCATAACATCGCCTCGAAAAGAGTCAACAGCGTTCTTAGAAATAGTGCGAAGCAGAATTAGAGGGTAATGTACACAGCCGGAATCTCGCAGCCTATCCAACATTTAAACATAAATAAAACTAAAACTCAACCTGAAAGCACTAATCTTCTGTTACTATATTGTTGTCTGTTATTTTAGATATTTTTCGATATTTTTGGACAACGTTTAAGTTAAAATGAGACATATATCGATATTTTACTATACACCCTCCCTACTCTCTTATGTGGATTGCTTTTACTGGCTAATATGCAAGTTGGGGTCGTCTGAGTAATAAAAATATTATTGATATGCGGATAAAGGTGACGGTTCCCTTGGGACATGAAGCAAATTGAAATGCACTCTCGATACTAGAATGCATGGATATTATTTGGTTGGTTTCATGTCGAATACTGAAAGAATACAGAGATGACAAAAAGAAATTGTCCTTTAATTTTTTTTTCCGGTGCGACCAATTTTTTCGGCACTGGTCAGAGACATATATATATATATATATATATATATATATATATATATATATATATATATATATATATATATATATATATATATATATATATATATACCAGGTGTACACGTATGAAATGCGGATTTTTTTCTAAAAAAACATGTTAAATTCAGAAGAATGATAAAAAGTGCTTTATTCAGAGTATGCTCCATCGCTTGTTATACATTTTTCCCATCTTTCAGGCAATTTATGAATACCACGCCAGTAAAAATTTTCCCCTTTTGCTGCGAACCATTCATCGAGCCATTTTTTCTCATCTTCGTACGAACCAAAGCGCTGCTCAGCAAGTGCGTCACCCATCGATGCAAACAAGTGGTAATCGAAAGGTCTGGTGAGTAAGCCGCATGGGGTAGAACTTCCCAGCTGAGTGTTTCCAACGTGTCGCGAACTGGTTTTGCCGTATGTGATGGAGCATTGTCATGAATAAAAATGACTTTGTGTTGTCTCTTTCGAAATTCTGGCCTTTTTTTAAGCAGCGAACGGTTCAAATCGGTCAATTGTTATTGGTAACGTTTAGTATTAACCGTTTCCCCAGGTTTTAACAGCTCATAATAGACCACGCCCCTCGGGTTCCACCAAACACAGAGCATCGTCTTTCTGCCTAAGCGATTCGGTCTTGCGGTCGATATGGATGGCGCGCCTGGGTCTACCCATCATTTTTTGCGCTTAGGATTCTCAAAATAAATCCACTTTTTATCCCCAGTAACTATACGATGCAAAAACGACTTCCTTTTGTACCGAGCGAGCAAAATGTCACACGTATTTTTGCGCTTTCCCATTTGCCTGTCGTTCAACTCATGTGGTACCCATCTACCGGCTTCTGAATCTTTCCCATCTCTCGTAGCCGATTGGAAACAGCTTGTTGACTAACGCCCAATTGCTCGGCGAGTTGTTTTTGTGTTTGCTAATCATCTTCGTCCAACAATGCTTGTTGGAGTTGCTTCTCTTGCACATCTTCGGGTTTTTTTTGGCGGTTTTTCCACGTTCCTTGTCTGCATCGAAGTCACCACTTTTGAAACGCCGAAACCATCGTTCAAACGTATCTTGCGATGGAGCATGTTCATCATAAGCTTCTCGAAGTAATCGATATGCAGCAGTTTTCTTCAAATGAAAACAAAAAAATTAATGCTGACCGTGAATGCTCTTTGTTCGGTATAAATTTCGACATATTGAACACAACAACACAACACTATGCACACACTTTGCCAATTTATCACTCGTGCGCGTCTGACGCTTGTTGATGACACAACAAAATGGCGCCGTGTCAAATCTTTATAGCACAAACTGTATTGGTGCACCATCTGTTGTTTGAAATCCGCATTTCATACTTGTACACCTGGTAAATATATATATATATATATATATATATATATATATATATATATATATATATATATATATATATATATATATATATATATATATATATATATATATTATATATATATATATATATATATATATATATATATATATATATATATATATATATATATATATATATATATATATATATATATATATATATATATATATATATATATATATATATATATATATATGATGTTTTTATTAATTTCGCCAAATCTATAGTTTAACATTTTAATGGATCGTATTCATCATCATTAGGCTATGCCTGATTGTAATATATTTAAACCAAAGATAAACAAAGTTTTCGACTTTACTTTGCTATTTCAAAGATATTATGGCTATTTTTGAGGTGTTTTTTCAGGTTAGGGGCAAATTCTGACGTAATGAGATTATTCTAACATCGGTTTCGGATTCAGCGTCACAAAAACATGTGTATATGAAGTCTCCATCCTTACTTTTCTAATTTAAAAAGATTTTCGTCATTTTTTTACATATTTTTTGCGGTTAGGAACGAATCCTGATGAGATTGGATAATTTTGACGTCAGATTCGGTTTCAGTTCACTTGTCGTCAACGTCTCGAAGTAGGCCCCACTTTGCCAGATTTATCTTCACTGGGGCAGTCCCAGTTCTAATACGGATTAACGATTTCCACTTTTTCCAGCTGCAGGAGGCACCACTGGGCACGTCTTTTGAGAGTGGGTAACTGGCAGGTGGCTCGTCCCGGGTGTGTTCGAGACAACGGTGTCTTAATTTTAGTGTCTGGGGTCCGTATTGGCTTCCGAAAAGGGGATGGCGTTCATCGAAGGTTCGCTTAAATTTTCCGCCGAACTCGTGTGCTGCTGTCCCTGATTCTGGGCTATTAAAGCTAGCCGCGCTGTAAAGCTTTTCCAGTGGCCTGGACTTCATACATCCTGTGGTCAGTCTACACGTATTATTAAGGCTTATGTCGACCTTCTTACCGTGTGCCGATCGAGACCACACAGGGCATGCGTATTCGGCTGTGGAGAAACAAAGTTCTTAGGCGGTAGTCCTGAGTACCGTTGGTTTGGCGCTCCATTTACTGTTTGTCAGTTTCTTTAGGATGTTATGCTTTGCAGCTACTTTATGGCACGTTTTCTCACAGTGGTGTTTGTATATGACGGATCTATCGAGTGTGACCCCAAGATATGTAGATTTGTTGGTGTGCACAAGGGTGATGCGCTATTTATGAATATATATATATATATATATATATATATATATATATATATATATATATATATATATATATATGTATATATATATATATATATATATATATATATATATATATATATATATATATATATATATATATATGTATATATATGTATATATATATATATATATATATATATATATATATATATATATATATATATGTATATATATATATATATATATATATATATATATATATATATATATATATATATATATATATATATATATATATATATATATATATATATATATATATATATATATATATATATATATATATATATATATATGTATATATATATATATAGATATATATATATATATATATATATATATATATATATATATATATATATATATATAGATATATATAGCCAACCAAATAGCATGATGAGGCACCTGGATACAAAAAATTCCGGAGGTAAAATAGCCCCCCGTTCGGATCTCCGGGTGGGGGCTGGTTCAGGGGCGTCAACATGCAGAGATCAGAATTTTAAAATGGATTTTTGCAACATACGAGGTTTAAACTCGAACATAAATTCAGTTCACCAACACCTGAAATCAAATAAACCTTATGTACTCGCTCTCTGTGAAACCAAGGTCAGTTCATCGACCAGCACAGTCAAATATCTTTATCCTGGGTACGACTTCTATTCCGGATTTAGGCGTAACTTTGGAATCTGCCTTTTGTCAGAAGCGACCTCTCTTGCCAACGAGAAGAGGCTCTGGAGCCCTCAAACTTTGATGTTATGTGGTTAAAAATAACGACTCAACCAACCCCAAGGTTCACGTGTATCCTCTATCAAGTGATACTAACTTTAGAACACTTTTTGCTTCTCTTGCAGACATCATCGATCATTTACAAATTAATTATCCAAATGCCTAAATTGCCATCCTGGGAGAGTTTAATGTCTACAACATCAACTGGCTTAAATATTCAAATACTACCGACGAACAAGGTGATGACCCGGAATCATTTTCAATCAGTTGTGGCTTAACTCAGCTTATTGACGAACCAACACGGATCCCTGATCGAGAAGGGAAGTTCGCCAGTCTTCTTGATCTGTTTTTAACCACCAATCCGGAGATTTACACGGTCAGCGTAAATCCGCCGTTAGGTTCTTCCGACCATAAACTACTTTCGACATCGAGTATCTTACCAATCAGTGACAGAGAGGCGCCTAAACCGCACAAGATTTGGCACTACAGATCTGCTAAATGGGAAGATCTCATGGAATATTTTCGAACTCTCCCTTGGATAGACGTTTGTTTTCGATCCGACGACCCATCTGACTGCGCCAGAGAGGTTTCCGATGTTATTTTGGCCGGTATGGAGGCTTACATTCCTTTTTCGAAGAAATGCCCCCAAAACGGCAAACCTTGGTTTGACCGAAAATGCAAAGAAGCTGTTGCTTCTTACATACCGACAATGGCGTGAAAATTCTAACGCCAAAAAACGTAACACCTTTGTTCGTGCCAGGAACAGATGCAAAGAAATTATCGACGAAACCAAGGAGGCACACAATCAACGGATTAGAAACAAACTTCTCGCTTGTCCCAACAATTCCAGGTCCTTTTGGTCAGTCGCTAAGGCAGTTAGTCAAAATTTCACCAAATCCACCATACCACCACTCACACGGCCAGATAATTCTGTTGCAACGACACCTGTTGAGAGAGCGAAATTGTTGGCTGAACTCTTTGTTTCACATTCTACTGTCGATTTCTAAGGAAAAATACCACCTACTATTCTCATAGAGCAGCCAAGGATGCCCGATATTGTCTTCAGACAGCGTATCATAAAACGTATTTTGATGAAGCTAGACACCCAAAAGGCTTCTGGCGCTGATGGAATACCTACCATAGTTCTCAAAAACTGTGCGAGGGAACTAACACCAGTTTTCTGTAGACTTTGCAACATATCCTATAGAAAGGGAATATTTCCTTCCTGCTGGAAATGTGCCACAGTTCAGCCGATACCTAAAAAAGGCAAGAAGACCTTGCCAAATAACTACTGACCAATCGCACTGCTTCCAAGTGTATCGAAAGTCATGGAAAAGGCTATCAATCAGCATCTTCTAAAATATCTTGAAGGATTCAACATTATTAGCGTTCACCGATATGGCTTTCGTAAAAACAGATCAACAGGAGATCTTCTGACTTATGTAATTTATTTTTTCTTAAGGAACTTTCTTAATAATTGTACTATTTATACAAGATTCGGTGCTAAGGGGTTTTCTGAGATGAGAAATCAAAATCAGCTCACAGTTTTGTTGTAAATTGTAGGGGCGCCACTTATTGCACTGTGTATGCTTTTAAATTGTCATAACTTTTTATTCCACTCTGTATGATATTTTTAATTAAATATTCGTATTTTCCGCTTTTCCCCAGCAATGCTTGTTTTCATTTTTTAATTCCATTGTCAAATTAACAAATGCGTTCCTTCACTTGTTACTTAGCAACGCTCAAAAATCACTCTGGCAATGATGTAAGATATCATATGTTCTATGACTTAACTGGCTTGTAGTAATACTGACAGAAAGTAATTTTTGACAGATATCAAACAAGTTTTAAGAGTATTAACGAGAATTGATCCCTTCTCAAGCTCAACAGTGTTTTAAATCTAGATTATTATGGAGTTCACTTTTGGTGAGCAAACTGATATGATTTTAGTGTTTGGTTTTTGTAACGGCAACGGTCGCAAAAGTGCTCGCGTATATCACGAAAGATTTCCGCATTATCGGACTCTTAACCATGAGACTTTTGCCAAAATTGAGAGGTAACTTCGAGAAATTGGACAATTTAAGCCGATCAGGAATAATGCTGGGTGGCCTTCACAAACTAGAGTACCCAATATTGAAGAGGAAATCCTTGAAGTTGTACACAATAATCCTGGAATCAGCACTCGTTTAACTGAACGTCAAATGGGAATATCAAAAAGTAGAACTAACCGAATCCTTAAACAATTTATTCATCCCTTTCATATACAGCCCGTCCAGGAACTCTTACCTCCAGTCTTGGATCCCGTCTGCATTTTTCACAAATTATTCGAGCACGCATAGCGACTGTTCCGGCTTTTCACACTAAAATCCTGTTTACAGACGAAGCACGCTTCACTCGACGTGGTATAACAAATATGTATAATAATCATGTTTACGCTGAAGAAAACCCACAGTTTCAACGCGAATTCAGTATTAATGTCTGGATGGGATTTGTCGTGAACTATTTGATCAGACCGTTTAGATTACCAAATCGACTTGATGGTGACATTTACTTCAATTTCATCCGTGAAACTATTCGTGAATTATTGGAAAATTACCCATTAATTTACGTCGCGACATGTTTTTCATGCACGATGATGCACCACCCATTTTGCGCGTAATGTGAGAATTATCTTGAACCAAAGTTACCCAAATAAATGGATCGGAAAAGGTGAAGATCCTCCTATTCACTGGCCACCTCGTTCCCCAGACTTAAATCCATGCGACTTTTTCCTTTTGGGAGCATTGAAATCGAAAATTTATCAAGTTCAAATCGACAAAATTTAGCAGTTGTAGAATATAATTCAAAATGCGACTAACGCTTTACGATATGAAGACATTTTAAGAAGAGTATATTTAAATTTCCTGCAACGTATTAATTTATGCATTAACGAAGGTGGCGGCCATATTGAACATTTATTATGAAATCAATACCTTCTCAGTTGAGAGATTAAACTTTTTTCAAATTTATCAATTTGTGGGTAATCTTTTATGCCCTTAGCCAGTTGGTTTTTACATTCTGACTGTTGTTGGCCCGTTGGTCTTTAAATTTATTATTGTTGTTAGCCTGTTTGCCTTTAAGCATGCTCCAAATTTCAAAGACTATTCTTTTGGACCTATCCTAAGCCTGGATGAAGTGTGAAGGAACGCATTTGCGAATTAGACAATGGAATTAAAAATGGAAACAAACATCCCATTATCTCAGAAACTGTTGCTCGGAGCAACATTTACCAGAGCTTTTTTAGATAGAAGAAGGCAAAAAATACGAATATTTAATTAAAAATGTCATACAGATTGGTATAAAAAAGTTATGACAATTTAAAAGTATACCCAGTGCAATAAGTGGCGCCCCCTACAATTTATAACAAAACCGTGAGCTGATTTCGATTTTTTATCTCAGAAAACCCCTTAGCACCGAATCTTGCAAAAATAGTACAATTATTAAGAAAGCTACATAAGAAAAACTAAAATAAAAGTATGACTTTGACACCTTGTATTTCAAAAAATACGAATTTTTGGACAAAGGTAAATTGGATTAAATGGTCATATTTTCATCCCAGAAATCCACAGTAACTCTATGTATACGGAATACTGGGACATCCTGTATATAGGTGTTTGCATACGGATTGACGTCATTTAGTTTTGTAAAGGTCCAAAAAAAGATCTTCCGTTCCCCGCTGAAGTCTATTTCGTAGCTTAAAAAAATTTGTACGTAAACAGACCTTTACAAAATAGATACATAATTAATTTAAGCTTTTGTCCTGCCTTCAGTAGCACAATCGCCTCTGGTGCGTAAATATTTTATTTTACGGCACTGGAAACTCTGAGAATTTATTAACCAAACTGAAGGAAAGTAGAAGGTGTTTAGGCCGAAAATTTAAATTTAACAACGGAATAAAACGAAACTACCAATAAAATTGTCATAAATATGCACTGAAAATATTTCGTTTTATAACCAAAACCATGACAGATGTTTCTTTTTGCATATAATATAGAAATATATTAGCCATAAAAAGTTTACTTATTTGGGCGATTTTCACATCTGCACATGGAACATTCTAAAATTTGGCGGATTTCATGCAAAATAATCTACTAGATATAACTTTTTAATTTGTTCGTTGTGGCACAGTTAAATTGGTAAATTTTATACACTGGTGATCAAAAAATTCGGCTAAAATGATTTTACTTCATTTAACAACGATCCTTAAATTTAATTGTCAAACAGTGGTATTGTTTTTGGTATCATTAGAATGCTAATTTTCTATTCTTTCCGTTAATATCAAAATGTCCAAAAAGTTTTACTGATTAAAACGGTTTTACTCAAAGAACCGTTTTTGCTCACTCAGCAACGTACGCGTTGCGCGCTATTCAACCCTATAAAAACATATGCAACTGCATTTTCCTATTATTCCTTAATCCGAACTTAAACCGTCAACATCTCTGCTATACCTGCTCACCAGCTCCGTCATCGGAAAAATGGATACCACCCCGGAAGAAACGAAACAAGTCATTGTCCTATTGTAAGAAGGACATAGTAATTAAACATTCTATAATATACACGGCTTTTTTTTACGCCTATATCATCAATAATAGCATGCTGCAAGGAAAAGTGCCTAACGAATGGAAAATTTCCAAAATTGTGCCAATTGAAAAAATAAAATATACTATAAAACCTGAAGAGATTCGGCCAATAAATACGCTTCCAAATGACGAAAAAATCCTTGAAACAGTGATAAAAAATCAGTTACTGCAATATTTGAATGATAACAATATTATTATTCCACAGCAATCGGGTTTTAGAAGCAAACACTCATGTGAAACTGCAATTAATTATGTTACAAGTGAATGGCGTGAAGATTTGATGAATAAAAAATACATTGTCTCAACTTTCATAGATTTAAAAAGAGCATTCGAAACTATAGACAGAAAATTATTGCTTATGAAACTACACAAAATTGGAGTGCGTGATATAGAATTAAAATAGTTTGAAGATTATCTATCGAATAGAAAGCAACAAACAAAAATTCTCAGTCAATATTGGTCTACCGCAAGGCTCTGTCCTTGCGCCGGTACTGTTTCTCATATACATAAATGACATTAAAGACGGTTTAAAGTACGGGGATGTTAGACTATTTGCAGACGATGCGCTGATTGCAATTAGTGATGTTAGTTTGGATGTGGCTATTAATAAAATGCAGTCTGATATGAATATTCTTTACAAGTGGATGTGTATAAATATGTTAAAACAAAATACAGATAAAACTAAATATATCATAATATCACACAATAACTATAATAATAATCATAAATTATACATAAATAATCGTGAAATAGAAAAAGTAAACGAAATTAAATTCTTGGGTATAATAATAGATTGTAAACTTAAATTTGATGCACACTTTCAATATTTAGTGAATAAAATAAACCAAAACTTTATCTCATATATAGAACTTGCCACATCATAAGTGAATACCATAAAATATTAATATATAGAAGCAACATTTTATTTATAGAACTACTGCAAAAACTTCAAAACAAGGCAATGAGATTTATATTGCGGAAGCCTAGAGATACGCACATAAAAGATATGTTAGATCGATTAAACTGGATGAGTGTCAAGCAGAACTTATTTTATTACGCAATGAAATTCATCTATAATATAAAGATAGAAAATTGTACCGCATATTTGACCGAGAAAATTAGATACGTCAATCAGATACACAACTACAACACCAGAGGACGAAATGACTTCCGAGTAGTGAGAATTACAAATGAAGCTGATCGAGCAAATCTTTATTATAAAGGACTTAAACATTTTAATGACCTACCAAATAATATTAAAAATTGTGAAACCATAAATAAGTTTAAGCAACTATTATATCAACATTGTATGAATATGCCTATCCGATAGTTAAATTAGGTTCTAATGAACCGCAAATAAATAAATAGTCAACTATATTATAGCCTCTAATGTTGGGTGGGCCATTTTTATAGCCTCTGGTTGCGGCGCTATGTTTATAGCCTCACGCTGGAGCGCTATTTTTATAGCCTCAACTTTCTTTAATTTTAATAAATATTTTATTTATTAAATAGAAGCCGTTATTTGCCCATTATGTTTATCTTAATTTCTGAGAATGGATTGAGTGGATATTAATACTGATAGAGCAAAAACTAGATTTAACCTAGCTCGTTTTTTACTGGTAGAGTACATGGAGATCGAGGTAATTTTTGTACACCTTTTGAAAATAGTCTCTATAATTGTTTAAAATTTGGTTATACTGTTTTTGGGCACCATTCATTGTAAAATAAAAAAAATCTAACTTCAGCTCAAAAAATGAAAAAATACTGAAGAGTTATGTAGTTGTTGAAATAAATTTTAACATGGTACAACCGTTGCGTCCTGAAAGTTCAGTGAAACGCTACATTTAAATAAAGAAGGGCATATATATTAACAAAATAAAAATCCCTACCTTTATTACACTTAGGCTATGATAGTGTACACATTTAAACTAGAGTTCTAAGTAAAAAAAAAACAAGACTTTAAAAAAAAAGACAATCTAAAAGTTTGTAAAATTAACTTCGCGGATTGGCGTAGTGGTTGGAAACACACTTTGGTCTCTCCTCGTGGGTTTTCCACAAGCTGTTTGGCCTCTCTTGGTGAGATTCTCATCGAAAATATTGTCTCAGCCGCCACTCTCCTAATCTCATTTAGGTAGCTAATCACTTTTTGACCCGAAATGTCTTAGGATGAGCAGAATATTTTAAGATTGGAAAAAGGCATCAAACTTGAGATCTACAAACAACACCCACTTGGTGATAAAAAAAAAGGCCGTTACTGCACTACGGCATGACGGAAGAAAAAGCCACTACGGCATACTGGCGGAAAAAGCCGTTACTGCATTTCGGAGGGAAAAGCCGTTAAAAATTCCATCTGGCCGTTTAAAATATCCTTTCCCCTTCTTCAAAGTGAAATCTTTAAAATGGCTTACTTCCGGGATGCAAAATCAGCGCAAACCAAACAAGTCAGGTCAGCAACACGTTATACACGGCCGAGCCACACTGTCCAAAAATTTAAATCACTGTCAATTAATATAAACATGTAAAAAAATATAAATTACAGAAAGAAAAACAGTGTCGTAACATGATTTTAAAATCTAAGAAAAAATGAATGTTACAATATGTTGGCTATGCCCTTCCAGTATCAGGAAGAAAGTGTACCTCGGAGCGAGATGACCGCTTCATTGTTAACACAATTCTAAAAAATCGTCAATTGACCGGCGTTGAGGTCCAGCAGGAGCTCCGAGAAGTTCGTGGTCAGATAAAGATTTAAAGAAGCTAACCTAACTACGAAGAGACCAGCCAACGGACCCAAATTGACAGCAGTCAATCGACAAGCGCGACTTAGATTTGCCCGAAAACATGTCGATTGAACCTTGGAGCAATGGCGCTCCGTTTTATTCTCCAACGAGTCCCGAATGTGCCTATATGGTAATGATGGAAGAAGACGAATCTTTAGGAGGCCTGGGGAGCACTACTGAAACGGTCGCCTACGGAGAAGGTTCTGTCATGGTGTGGTGAGGCATCTCACTGGGTGTGAAAACCGATTTAATTTTCGTGACCGACGAGACTCGTAGTGGTGGATTAACTGCTCTCCATTATATTGAGATCCTGCAGGAACACGTCGTTCCTTACGCTGGGTTTGTTGGCGATATCTTCGTGCTAATGCACAATAATGAGAGGCCACATGCTGCTGCAGCGGTGCGGCAGTACCTGGCGGAAGTGGGAATACCCACATTAAACTGGCTTGCGCGGAGTCTTGATGAAAGAAGGTTTCGAGCCAGAAATCCAGCACCTGCAACGCTGAGAGACTTAAAGGTTGGGGGAAAGAATCCCAGACACTGATGAAAAAACTCACCCGTTCCATGAAAAACCGGCTGGAAGCAGTAATAGGGGCTTGAGGGGTAACACAAAACAAAGATTTATGCAAATTTTCAGCTTTCTAACTTTCATTCCGAAGTTGAATCTCTATTTGACTGGACAAAATGCACTTTTTACATTTCTCGAATCCAAAAACAAATAAAAAGATGTGTAATACAAAATATAAGCAACTTCCATCTCTATACCTTTAATCCTTTATATGTTATCCTCTAAATTATTGAAACCTATAATTTTTGGGCAATATCGCTTGGGGGGAAGAGGATTAATGGGGTGAGTGTCGATAAATTTTCTTTATTTTCTCAATTAGTATGAGAATTTGTCTTGGTTTTTGGTTAATATAATGAACAAGTTTTAACCATTATTATTTACAGTTAAATATATAAAGGGTAAAAAAGATGAGGGAGCGTGTTCGAGGGGTTGTTTTGAATATATAATGTTACACATCCTCTTCGTTATTCTTGAAGTTGAAGACTCTGAAAATTGTGTTATTTTTTATTATTTTCAATTATTTATGGTCAAACATATTATGAGGGTGGGGGACAAGGATAGAGAAGTCGCTTCATATATATCTTGTTACACGTCTTTTTCAGGGTTCTTCCAGTATAGGACTCTTAAAATTGTGTTATTTTTTCATTACTTTGAATTATTTATGATCAAATATATAAGAGGTCAATGAGATAAAAGAAGGGGTTAGTGGGTTGCTCCTCTTTTTAACAACGAAAAATTGTTTTGCTTGGACACCTTCTTTAAGAAACAAATTCAAAGAAAATGGACATGACACAGCCCAGACGAAATAGATTACCTATATCCTCGCGAACAGAAGCAACATATCTAAAGACGTATCGATGCTAAACTAATTCCACACCCGGACTGACCATAGATTAGTACGAGCTAATATACAAATTAATACAAAATTAGGAAGAAACTAATGACTAAATATAAATTCCCGATAAACGATGTTCTGCTCCTAAACAAGGAAACCTATCAAAAGGAAACAGAAAAAAAACTAGATCCAATGACACTTCAAGATAAAAACATAGACGAAATACCAGAAAAAATAGGAGAAAGTGTACTCACTGTAACAAAGAAGATATGTGGCAGGGCAAAAAATCAATCCAATAATAAACTAAAAATTGATAGAGACACTCCCACATATAAAACTATAAATAACACAGTCAAAAAGCAAATAAGAACAGACCTGAAAGCTCATAAAACGAAACAGATATGAGAGTATTAAGATCGAGCCACACAAAGGGAAGGCAAAGAATCATAAACATCCGAAATACAGCCGGAAACAGACAAAAAAGAAATGGTTAGAGAAATACAACAATTCTATGAAAGACTCTACAGAACAACGATACCAAACCCTAAAGGACCTCCTAGACACATTTTGAATATGGGCTCAGAAGACCTACCAGAAATATCACACTTAAGTATCCTCTCCAAAAAATAAAAAACGGAAAAAACCCCGGAGAAGACCAAATAACTGCCGAAATGCTAAAGATAGGGGGAGAAACATTAATAGAGACTATGAGAATACTGATGAATAAATACCTTGAAAAGGGAAAAATGGCGAAATCCTGGAAAAAGGCAAAAGTCATTCTTACACACAAAAAAGGAGACCACACAAACATAGAAAATTATCGACCTATAAGCCTATGGTCAAATCTGTATAAGCTCTTAACTAGAATTATAACTAATCGCCTGACTACAAAACTAGATTTTATACCAACCCGTGGAACAAACAGGCTTTCGAAAAGGATTCAGTACTATCGATCACCTACAAACACTTAGGACAACTATAAAAAAGCAACATAATACAACATTCCTTTATATTTGGCGTTTATAGATTACCATAAAGCATTCGACAGTGTTGAAACCTGGGCATTTTTAATAGCAATGTAAGAAGCAAGAATCGATTCGAGATATTCTATTATCATTAGAGACATACATGATAAGGCAACCTTTCAAGTAAAAATTGACAATGATCTTAAGACAGATAAAATAACACTCGGCAAAGACATAAGACAGGGTGACACTATTTCGCCTAAGCTGTTCACCCTGGCATTAGAAAATGTTTTAAAAACTTGGATTGGGAAGAAAGAGGTCTCAATATTGATGGGGTACACCTAAACCATCTATGATATGCCGATGATATATTCCTAATGAGTACCGATGCCCAAGTAGGAAACATCATGATCAATGAGCTAGATGAACAATTTGAGAAAATAGGACTTAAAATGAACTTAAACAAAACTAAAGTCATAAGTAGTAACCAACATGATATCATCATAGATAATAATCATAGAGAAGGTTGCATACTACATATATCTTGGTCATAAAATCAAAATAGGTAAAGAAGACCAAAGTACAGAAATTAAACGTAGAATTCAAATAGCATGGATAGCATTCGGGAAACTGAGCTTCATCTTTAAAGATAAGGAAATACCAAATAGATAAAGGAAAACATTTGACTGCTGTGTCAGAGTCATTCAGATATCCATATAAAGAATAATATTGGGTGTCAGCATAAGAGATAAAATACGTAACTGTATCACACGGGATAAAACCAAAATAATGGATGTTATGGAGCGAATAGCGGCTCTTAAATAGCAGTGGACTGGAAACGTGGCGAGGCAAGATACGGAGAGATGGACGCATAGAATAATGTATTCGAGACCAAGAAGGATTGACGTGGCGAGGCAAGATACGGAGAGGTGGACGCATAGAATAATGTATTCGAGACCAAGAAGGATTGACGATGCGAAGGCAATAGCGGGAAGATACTGGAAACAAAAAGCTGAAGACCGAAAAACATGGAAAGAACTAGAAGAGGCCATCCAACACTGGATGAACCCAGGCTGAAGAAGAAGAAGTGGGTCCCTCTTTATACATTTTGGTATAAGTTTTTTTTCAATATTCTTGGATTGCTCGAATGTGAAAATTGCATTATTTTTTCAATATTTTCAATTGATTGAAGATATATGGAGTTAATGAGGTAGGGTCAGACGGGTTGCTTTGAATATATACTGCTTTAAGTCCTATTCAGGGTTCTTCGAGACAGGAAATCTAAAAATTTTGTTATTTTTTCATTATTTTCAATTGGTCAAATATATAAGGTGTTAACGAGGTAGAGGAGGTGGTTACAGGGGTTGCTTCGCAGATACCGTGTTATATGTCTTTTTTTATGGTTTTATGAGTCGAGAAATAGAATAATTATGTTTTTTTACTATGTAGAGAGAAATGTCAAATTTTAGTTGTAAATATCTCTGGAGCTGTTCTCAACTTTCATTTGTGATTTTTTCATAAAGTTTTATTACTTTCAATATTTACCTGTAGCGTTTGAATTAAAGACGTTACACTTTTTCGGTCGAAAATTTTAATAATTTTTATGGGACTAATAAATTAATAAAAAACATTTTTTGAGTCCGTAATTTTTCTGACATACATACATTTTAAGTATTCAAATACAATAAATTTTTTTTTTACATAATTAGTATTCCGTATGGAACACTTATAAGATCACTTCGGTGTCTGTCCGTCGTCTGTCTGTCTGTCCGTCTGTCATACCCGATTTTCTCCGAAACTATTTGTCACAGAAAGCTGAAATTTGGTCCTAATATAGGAATTGATGGCCTTATCAGAGCCGTGTAGTTTTGAAAGTTAAATTTTGACGTAAGGGGTTAGTTTAGGGGGTGAAATCGGAACTGAAAAAAAAAATTACTAGGTTATGTGTGTGGTGTCAAATGAAAGCTTGTAAAAACACGAGTAAAATTATATATATATATATATATATATATATATATATATATATATATATATATATATATATATAGTGTAATACTTGGGCACACTTTTCCTCGTATTAATTTTAAAAAATCGCGAGAAATCGCTGTCCCCCCATTACCTCGAAAAATACTGATCCAAAAATTTTGAAAAAATTCTGGAATATTCTCCACGGGGTGTAGATTGAATGAAAATGATCACAAGTATTCGAGGTCATCAGGGATTTGGGATGTGTTTTGTGAAGTCACTGATCATTTTATACCTCCGCAACCAAATTTTTTATTTTAAAAGCAATCAACGTACGGAACACTAATTGCGCAATTCGATTTGCACTTGACCGCTTATTTTTTAAATGATTTTTTATAGGGTTTTTTGCAGCCTCATGGGAGCCATTTTGAAAATTCTGATCTGTTGGCATGCACGATTGCGGCTCACTGGAACGTCTGGAAGAAATCCTTAGAAAAAGTTTGACTATGGCTCCAGTATAGACTACGATTATTTTGAGCAAAAATTCATAAAATGGTGGATCTCGAAAGTTCTTGGTCTCAAAAATAGCATTTTTTTGCGTAAAAAAACATTAAAAATTGAGCATTTTTTTATTCGTTTATAATTTTGTTTGTAGAAAAATATATTAAAATTTACACCAATCAGCTAAATGGCTTTTAAGTTATCGTATTAACGCTGCCTTGAGAAAAACGAGTTCAAAGTTTTTAAACCAATTTTCACATATAAAATCTAGTTTACGTCATCAGCTATGCTTGTTGCATAAAAAATTCCTTCCGTAGAACGCTTCGTTCTCAAGTGTTCTTTCGTCTTTCCATGCGATTCTGGCCTCTCTGGAGGCATCGGTGAGGTTACGCTCGTCATCTCTGATGCGCGCTTTGTCACGCTTCCGGGCGAGCTCAGCGGCCTGCAGGTCCGATTGTCGTTCCCATGACCTCCATAATTTTTTTTGTTGCGGTGAAATCCTTCATTAAAAAGACACGCAGATGTGTCAGTAGTAATTTCAAGTATCTTTTTGCAACAAAAAATATGCTTTGTGCTAAGTGCCAAACACAAGAATTAAATGATTTTTTTGTGTATTATTCCCCAAACACCGCCTCAAAATATCGTCTGCCGTCAAATCTTTATAAATAGATTTAAAAACTTGTCGAATATCATCATCCAGAGGAGGTAGGTGCTTGAAATCACTCAAAGTACCTGCGTGCTATCGCCACTTGAACCACGATTCAGCTCCAGGAGGGCAATACGTATATTGTGACCTTTCGTCGGTTGAAATCTTATGGTAAAATGTGGACCAAATTGCTTTTTTCATTTCTTCCACTGCAACTGGGTGACATCGAATAGCTAAGCCATAGTAAAGTGAAAAATCTTGCATTAATTTATTAGTTAGCTGAATCTCCTTTTTTCGGCGTTAGATTTTCTTTCTTAGCTTGCTTTCTTGTTTCCTTTAATACTTTTTTGGCACCTTTTACTCTTCTATACATTCGTTTTTTAACATGCAAGACGCATTCTTTTTTTCTATAACAAAACCATCTCCATAAAGCTGCACATCTAAAATTGAAGTGAAGGTTTTGGTGTCCCCGTCACGATGTTATACTTCTCAGTATTTCACCACTGCACTCGACGTTTCGCTAACCAAGTTCTTCAGGAGCGATCGTCAATCATCGCTCCTGAAAAACATGGTCGAAACGCGCGTCGACCTGAGTAGTATCATTGTGCCAAAGATTCCACATTCCTTAGATGCATTTTGCACCGTGCCTTCCGATCGCTGAAACATCTCGAGAACACCGTCGAGCTCTCTTTCCGTCACTTCTTTTAATTTGCTGCTCTTCATGTTCGTCCTAAAATGCCTCAAATTCAACAGTATTTTCTTTTCCTTTCCATTTTCGACAAGTGTGACAAAAACTTGATTTTATAATAACGTCTAAAATCTTATTACTATATTTACCAATAAAATACACGATGCCCAAAAAAAACGTAAAGCCACGTTTTGTCCATGATCCGTCACCTAATACCGATAATTCATTTCCTTTATTATCAGCTGCTTTGTTTTTATCTTTCTCTTCACTGGCGGCTTTATATATAACAACTCTGAATACAGTCTGACCTGCAATTTTAATATTTGCAATGATTTTATAATAAGTTGTTTCATAAAACTGTTTACTCCAGCGATTCAACAGACGAGTAGTCTTACTATAAAAATGAAATGTCTATTAATTTCACATTATTTCCCAATTTTGGGGCTTGAGTCAATGAGTGTTTGCCGCATTCACACACAACACAAAGCTTGAAACCTACTCCTCTTTCGCCTCTTTTAAAAATTTCACGTCTCCATCACAAATTTTGCACGTCAACTTCTGTTGTAAAGTTGACAAACTAAAAATTGTACTATACAATAACTAAAAGTCGGATCAATACTTGGGCTCAAATCAAAAGTTTTTATGAATTTTCTGCAGATGTACTGGTAAAAATTAGAATTATTTTCATCTGAAAATCGATTACCATAAAACCTAGCTTCGAACCTAAATTTTCGAACGTAAATTTTATTTTTCATCCATTTTGCATTTAGCCTTTGACGTTTACTGAGTGATGTTAGCCCTACAAGCGATATTTTCGAACTGAGCAGGCCAGCGTATGGTTTGCTTTGGAGCTACAGTTTTGCCTCAAACTAAAAAGATATTATACCTATTACAGTAAGCTCCCGTTTTACCTGTTTCTATCTTTTTTAGAATCATAAAAGTAGCAGCAAATGTTCGACGCAGGTAGAACAAAACCTTTGTAAACAGCTGAGAGGTAAGTTGGCATGCTGCGCGGTCGATTTGGTCTGCCTTACACTTGGCGCTATAATTGTCTTTAACTTCGAGAGAATTTGAAATTTTCCTCTGAAATTTTCAGAGAATATTATTAAAATATAATACTTTCCAATAGGATACTTTCTAAAAAGTCGATTTTTCCGACCCAATAAAGTGTGATGTCCCCTTAAGATATTTTTTAGTGTGAATTCGGTATTTATTTTAAAAAATATGTGTTGCGAGGAAACTTTTTCTTAAAACATTTGTTTTTTATTTACGACATTTGTGAAAAATACGATCAAAAATATTTTTACAATTTATCTAATAGGATAACTTTACTATTCTTCAGCAAGTAAAGAGAACAAAAGAGACGACTAACCAAGGAAACAGACCAATAAAGGCAACTTCATATAGTTTTATTGTCCAGCCAGCTGCTAATAATATGCTCTCTGGCTAATATGGACTTAAATTGGAACACTAATAAGCTCCATCTGGAGCATCTCATTACAACATACATTTTTAAACCTATTAAAATAGTGTTAAGCTATTGCATGAGGTATATTAAAATACTATAAAAGTTTAACAAGAATAACGATACTTAAAATCGTTCGAGTGAAGAATTGCTCTATTATTTAAATAACCAATATAATTTTTAAATTAACTATTCAAGTAAAATGCGTTACTCAAACAACCTACATACTCTAAACTATTTTCTTGATACTGGTTAACTAAAGAAATGTATCGAAATATTCCGACACTGGACAACGCACTTCTGTTGCGAGGCATCGTAACCAGAGCTGCTCAAAATCGTCATCTTCATTTTATTTGATAAATAAAAAGATAAGTACTTTTAGATTTACTTATTAATGGCAAAAAGATCGCTCGATAAAAAATTGATGCTGTTCGAACTGTGATTCCTGGAAATAGTCGTGTAACTGTGCGGGAGGTTGCAGAGGAAGTCGGGATCAGCATCGGGCCGTGTCGCGACAAACGCGCCACTGTCTCAGCTCGTTGATCAATTTTTGACCGATAACGGAACAGCTGTCCTTCCCCACCCCGTAATCTCCAGATATGGCTCCAGCAGACTTTTTCTTATTTCCCAAACTAAAAATCACCTTGAAAGAAAGTCTCTTTCAAAGTATAGGAGAAATTCAAGAGAAAACACTGGCACAGCTATGAGCCATCACATCAAATAAGCATGGCATACGAACAATGGAAGAAACGATGGGAGGGGTGCATAGCAAGCAAGGGTGACTACTTCGAAAGCGATAAACATTTGTAAAGTTGTAAATACTGTAATCAAGATTTTGTGCCTTTTTTTGAACAGACCTCGTATGTATGTATATATATATATATATATATATATATATATATATATATATATATATATATATATATATATATATATGTATGTATGTATTGTTGAATAATTTATAAAATTTACTCATTACATATCGTAAATTCCAGCAGCATCAGACTGAATGTAAAACTGTATAAATAGGGTATTCTTTAAAATAAAGTTTTTAGTATCCCGTAAAGTTGCATTTTACGATATACATCCTTCCATGACGTCACTCTTGATATAAAATGTCCAATTTAAATTAATGTCCTTGGCAAAGAGAAACAACCTGTGTTATTTACGACCAATTTTATCTCTACGGCAAAGCGGACATCCGAATGTGCATTTAACCACGTCATTAAAACGTCGTAAAAGTGACGTTATCGAATGCTGGTCCGAAAGTGTGCCGATTTTCTGATAAATATACGAAGCGTGGACACAAATGGAGCTTGTAAACGATATCAGAAGTGGGATAAGGAAAATGAAATTTATGGTTTTGTATTATGTCAAAAGTTGAAAGCCGTATGCAAATATGGAGCGACATTTTATTTTGAAACTCGTCCTGGAGATTTTTATTTATAGAGAACGAGTTATATGTCTAATATCTGAATCGTTTTGTTTACTATAAAAGGAACATGTTCGTTTTCAAAGCATGTTATTATTGATGCAGCGCTACAGGAAGTGGAAGCAGGTATTTAGGATGTTCTTGAATCGTTGCAGCAGCAAAACATGATTCGCATTGTTCTTGAGCTACAGGTTCTTCGACAGAAAACATATCAAAGGTATAAGATTTTCTTCATATTATTCCAACATTTTCCATTTGAGCGGCTAAATATGTTCCGGCAAATGACAAGTTGTCATTGGTTTATACAATACTAGCAGTGCCCGTGACTCCGCTCGCGTGAACTTGATTCACTATTATCGTCACTGCTTATTCCTTATGTTCCCTAACGTAACATAGAACATATGTATTTTATAAAAAAAACACGTAAATCGGATAAGTGGTTCTTGAGTGCTAAGCGCACTAACGGACAGACAGTGACAGACACCTCGGTGGCCAGAAATCTTCATCAAATGAAGAAGTCGAAGATGCAGTTAACCAGTATCTTGAAGACCTTGAGGAATCTTTTTTTCGAACAGGTGTGGAAGTTTTGGAAAGCATGTGGAAGAAGTGCATAAAGCTAGGTGGAGATTACGTCGAAAAATAAAAATATTCTTATACGTATTTTATTTTGTTTGCTTGACTAGGCCGCGAACTTTTCAATCCATCCTCGTATAAATAAATTTTAAAAATAACTTTGAAAGTATATACGGGGTGTTAGATTGAAAGAAGGGTTAATTATTAATCAAGTTCTCCACCCCCAAATATAAAAGACAGCGACAACTGCAAAATTAAACGAAAATAAGGTTATTGCGAATGTTGGTAGGAACAGTAGCAGTGACAGACACCTGTTTCGGACTATTTAGTCGTCATCACTAGCAAACAATCAAGTTATATGATTGAAAATTTTAAAAGTTGGAAACACACAAAAAGTCCACAGACCAGTGACCCTTAACTTGGGGAAATTTTACTGACTGATGAAATACTGCTACTTTCTTGTTGATTCATATTCATTTCTTCACTTTTTAAAGGCTTAGAAGAGAGTAGCTCCCAAATATAGTAGAGTTTTAAGAGATTATTTGAGATATCGAAAAATGCGGACAACAACCGTCTTTTAAGTTTTTCAAACGACTAATAGACGGCGCTATTGAGATGTGACATTACTATTTTTGTAAAACTTGACATTTGTTACTGTTAAAACAATCGCAGCTCAGAAATTGGCCGAGAAGTTTTTTTACAGTAAGCGTTTAGAAAAAACAGTTTTGTAAACAAAAGGAAATTTCACGTGAACGTTTTCGTTGGATGTTTTTTTTTTACGATTTTAGTAAAGGCCTAACTCAACAACAATGCCTCGAATGGCTTCATTCAACTTTTGGTAATGAATCACCATCAGAAAAGACTGTTTACAGCTGGTTTGCAGAATTTCGTCATGGTCGTGCTTCCGTCAGCGATGAATTTCGTGCAGGTCGACCAAAATCGGTTGTCGGTCGAAAAAAATTGAGGCTGTCTGCAACAAGATTGAAGAGGACAGGCATGTGACTTACCGTAAGACAAAGGCATCCATATGCATATCAAAGACTGCAGTACATTCGATTTTGCATGAACATTTAGCTGTGAAAAAGATTTGGTTTCCGATGGATTCCGCATAATTTGACCGAAAGTCAAAAACAGGCTCGTGTCAACTGGTGTAAGGAAATGCTCAAAAAATTTGACCGAGGATGCAAAATCATTATACAACATCGTAACAGGATACGAAACTTGGATATATTCGTACAAGTCGGAAACTAAGCAACAATCAACTATTTGAGCTTCCAAGATGAACCGAATCTAACAAAAGTGGTTCGTTCACGAAGCACTTCAAAGAAAATGATCGCTTGTTTCTTTGGTTTACTGTACATGTTGCAACCATTGCTTTAGAAGATCGGAGAACAATTAATGCTGAATGGTATACAACAATTTGTTTGCCAGAAGTCGTCGACGAAATTAGGAAAAACAATTGAAAACGTCGCATCATTCTTCATTATGACAATGACAGCTATTACACAGCACATCAAAAAATTGATTATTTGACGGAGAAAAACATAGAATTAATGTTTCATTGCCCGTTTTACCTGAATTATCGTCTAACGACTTCTTTTTGTTCCCGAATATCAAAAAAAAAAATGAGTGGACAGCGATTTTCATCACCTCAAGAAGGTGTTAAATCCTGCCAAAACCATGTTTCTGAGGTACCTACTTCGCGTTTTTGTGAAAGAAATACGAGGCAAATCACTTTACCGACTTTTTTAGGAAAGGCCTTAATAAGCTGTAAATTGTTGAGTTGCTCCTATCATATCGGTTGATGACCTGATAATACTATTAGATATTAAAATTGTTCACAAAGAAAGCAGAAATTCACATTAAATTAATTGACTACAAGAAAAAACGTCCATGTTTTACCTCTAAAGTCATGTCACCTTCCACTCGGTTCCGCTCAATTTTAAATTAAAACAAATCATTTAAAATGCAATAAATCTTTATTAAAAATTACGTCGGCGAACGGAGGAAAACGCGGGCCCCCCATTAATCTCTATTAGGAGGCATTTTTGACATTCCGACCTCCCACTAAATGTCACATAATGTTTAATTTAAGATGCCGCCCGTACGGAGCTTTTTAGGGTTTAAATTTATAATAAGGACCATTAGCAATGTTATTCTAATAAAGTCTTGCAAGAAAGAGTTAAGAATAAGGGCAAAAGATAGATGAGGAAATGTTTGTAAATAGACACCGATTATGTGACATTGCTACATTGGGAGAAAAAGCCAAAGACTTTTGAAGAAAAAACGACACTTTTGCTAAAAATGGATTTGTTCAACATTCTTCAAGAGCGCTTATTCCAGCCATCTTTCAACGTTTAGATACCTTTTATATAGTACAATTTGTCAAGCCTTTTAAATTAACCCCCAGTTTTCCATTCGACTTTTTCATTTGAACCAAATTTCTTTTCCTTTTCAAATTTGGAAAAAGGTAATAATCTGGTGAATACGGCGGAGGAGGAAGCAATTCATAGCTCAATTGGTCCAATTTCGCTATCGATTTTATAGAGTTGTGAGCTGGTGCATTATCTTGGTGAAACAAACATCATTATTCGCGAAATGTGGCCTTTTTTTTCTTTATTTTACCAATGTGACCGATGACATTTATTTAATCCATGCCAATATCCCGGGTGTATTCTTCAACTACTCTAAACGACTGTCGTAAGTCCCGCTCTGAAGCAGCATAAAGTTTACATTTCCATACAAAATAGATGGGTAGCCTAATGCCTGAGACCTTCTGGTAGACCACAGTTATACTCACGGGTTTAGCGTAAAGAAACCGAGACAGGAAGCAACGAAATATAGGCCAAAATGGGCTTAACGAGTCACCTTGAAAGACTTCTCTTCTAAAAGTCACCGGCTCAGTTTCTACCTTTTAAGTATCTGATGGTAAATTTAGTTTTCCGGAGTGGCATTAGACGGTTTATGCAGTTAATCAAAGCAGGTGCCACTTTTAGCTTCCTTAATAGGTGAAGGATCAGTTCATGAGAAGTTGTGTCGGACGCTTTCCTGTAATCATCCATGCCATGGACAAATTTCTATTGTATTGTACGGAGTCCTGAGTGATACATCTATCAATCAGAAGGTTCTCCTTGCAACCGGCAGATCCTTTCCTTCCTCCACGCTGCTCCCTGATGTCATGAAGAACTGGCTCAATATTGCTAAGTCATCTGCTGCAGATAATGCGAGTAAATATCTTGTAACAAGAATTTAAGCACATGATCGGTCTATAGTTTATGGGGTTCTTCAAGTCGCCCTTTTTTTGAATCAATACCGTTCTTCCCTCAACAAACCACTTAGGAATTGGTTGTTCCTGATTTAACCAGGTGTTAAATATTCTAGCGAGATGTTCGTGGAAGCTGGAGAATTTTTTCCACCAAAAATTGTTGATGGCATCTGGTCCTAAGGCGGCAAAGCTCTTCGTGCTTTTAATGGCATCTGCGACCTCTTCGTTTGTGATCGCATGATTACTTAAGTTTAGCTGATGGAATTGTAAACAGTAAGTCCCGAAACAGTCTAGAGCAGGAGTGTCTACGTTTCATGGTTTCTTTGTCTCATAAATGTTCTTCCAGATACTTGTTCTATGGATGGCGGAGTCTCAACTTTAGGTATCTCTTCCTCGAGTAAGCGAGATGGTTGGTGGGAAATACCCTATTATCGGTAACAGATTTTATTCGCTTTGCGAGGCGTTTGTTTATCACCACTAGAGCTCGTATTCGTTTTAGACAATGCTGTTAAATGATGTTCAATGAGCCTTTAGAACGTGTTAGTTATGACGAAGTTTCTATGCTATTTTCTTGACCTTGTTTGTGAATGGTCGTCCAGTTGTCATATCACACACTGAATACGAGAAGCGCTTGTTGCTTAGCTTCCTGAATCTTTCTTAACACCTGTTCTATACGCTGTAGATCGCCATGTGGAGAGTTTAGCATTAATTCTGAGGCAAAGCAGTAGACAGCGTTGTTTTAGCGTCTTGATCGATACATTTTCTGGAAGTTCGAGACGTTCATTAGCATTTGCCTGGTCTTGTGGCTTTATATATACTTTTCCACATATTTTGATCTTTTGTTCGTGAAGTCCAACAACGTTGTTCAGAAGAATGTCTTCCACCGCATGGTTTATTTGCTGAACCACTGCCTCCGGTTGTTCTCGAGGCATTCGAACGTAGGCAGGTCTACGAAGATATGCCACGTAGTCCCGTAGTTTTTGGGTCAAGATGTTTTAATGCTCTGGATGTTTTTGGCATCAAAAAGAATTAATACGGGCAATATATCTTCTACGAGTCGGCTTGAAATCTTGGCAGCAATCATACAAATCATCCCTGAGTCTAACAGTCCACTCGAAACGTCCTTGTTCATTGTCATTGTCGTCATCTAGGAGAATCCGTCCTGCAGCTCCTCCACCTTGTCCATCGTCGCTATCCGATCGAGAGAAGTTGTTACCTCATTGTTCCTAGTAACAATGGGTTTTCCGAGTTAATGATGGGCTGTTGAACCATTGCCACCCGACGTTTCCGATATTGCGTGGGCTATCGGAACGATTTGAGCCCATATGAGTCACTGATGTTACTCGTGACCACTTGACGTTCGCTGGCCATACCGTCTTACATCGCAGTGGTTCATGGTAGCTGATTTCACCAAGCCAGACAATTCTATTATTATTATTATTGCTTTTGTTCTTTTTTCTCATATTTGGTCAATGTGGTTCCATGTTTGGCTGACGGGCCTAAGCCAAGTCAGCACAAACGCTATTACCATGTGTATTAAGGAATGACCTGACAATGTTACGTGTTTTCAAAATCACTGACTTCTGAATGTTTTTGTGTATATTTGTGTTGGGTCTTAATTGTATTAAGTGTGGTGTGAATGTTGTTGGTGCAAGGCCTGTGGATGTTATGACGAGGGGAACAATTGGTGGCAGTGTAGTAACAGCGTATTACTGTTCTGTTTATTTCATCTGTCCACTTCAACCGCTCTCTCGGTTTGCCAGCCTTGGTAGTTGCATGTTGTCCTTGCAAAACATACGTAACTTGGTTTGGTTGTGGTGGTTGTGTTTATCCCGCATCTGTGTGGGTTGTGTTTGGGATTGATTTTGGTGGGTCCAGGCGGCGAGTAATTTTTTTCTTAGTGATTTCCTTGTCAGGTTTGTGATTTTTTATAGCACGCATGACGTGTTCGTCGATTTCTGTGGTGCAACTCATGCGTTGCTTTGATTTTCCCCCTTGATGGGTGTTGGCTTACTCGCCGGCACAACACTTTTGGCAGGTCCATTTCCGCCGTTGGGTTGCCTGTTAGTAGAAGGTAAATAGTTTTGGTGTGTTTTCCTGTGCTTATTATTTTTGTACCTCTTGTTCCTCGTTGTTTTGAGAAGATAGAAAAGTTGTTATTTTGGATTTCCATGAGGGCGAGTATCTCTAGGCTCGTTCCATTGCCGTTTTTCCTCTTAAATAATCTGGACAACACAAACCAGCACAACATGACTCAGGTACTTCGACATCTTCAATGCCCGTACTGGGAGAATCGTGGGATTCCCCCTAGCCCCTGAAGGCTTATTAAAACTACTATTAATATTGTTATTATTATTATTTAAAAAATCCTCAGCCAACCCCCTTTATTATCTAACAGAAACCACAATCACGCATTTAATCGCCATGTCAGGTTTAAACTTAAACTAGTATAAGTATTTTATTATAATTAATTTCAATACTAAATACATTTTGCCAAATGTAATTTACAACTATAATAAAATAATTATTAATTTGTTTTCGGTTGATATTGGAAATAATAAATTATGGGAAATAAATTTTCTTTTGGCGGTTTTAGTTAATAACATTGCAATATTTACAAAACGATGCCGAAAATAATAATTATGGAAAATGTTTAATGTACTAATGGAATCTGTTCAATATAAGTTATTTTGTTAAATATAATTCAACAAATCATAAACAAATCTATACACTTCTGTAAAAATTGGGACCAACGAAAAAATGATATCATTATGAAAAGATCGTTAAAACACTAAGTCTCATAAGTTTTTCTATGGGCATCGCATACGTACTGCAGGAAATCCCTGAAGCTCTACAGGAGGAACCCGTGTATGGAAAACGCAATTTACGTTGGTTTTGAATCGATGTAAATTGTACTCGGAAACAGTCCTAGGTAAATCATTCCAACAGGATGAGGTTCTCCATATAAAAGACTGCTTCAAAAGGGTTATACCAAGAGTGACAAGCTGAATCTCATACGAATACGATGTGTATTCCTGGCATGCACCGCTCTGGGAGGAATTAAGTGAGATTTATCTATCAAACACTTTCTCTGAAAAACTTGTAAAATAGACTCAGGTCACCCACAGTCCGATGTTTCAAGGAACCAAAATTGGTTGTGGATCTCCAATCAGGCGAATAGCTCTCTTCTGAATAGAATCCAACAAATGCGGTGTGTTTGGGAACGGCGCTCCAAACAGTAGTTGTGGAGTATAAAACTTTCTAGTTTAACTATAAAAAATTATGCCTGAGCCAAAAACCAGGAAAAATTCACAAGATGGTACTGAAAATATACAAAATACATCAATTCCCACCCTTTTACACTCCTTCTTTGAAGCGGTAAAGCTCAAAAATTGTAGGATCCTTTCCTGCTTCACGTATTTCATGTAGACCAAATTTAAAGTCGATATATCATTTCGAGATTCATTATTATATCAAAAATCAAATAGACAGACACACTGATTGAAATTGGTGTCTTTTGTGATCTAGAAACACTGAAGCGTGATTAAATGCAAAAATTTCGGAGGATAATTTTTCCAATTCTTTCCTTTGACAGATCGGAAGTAAAGGGGCTGATTAGCAATGCATTCTAAACTGTGAGTAAAAATTTTTCAATAATATGGGTACTAACCCCATGGTCACTCTTAGTGACTGACACTAATATACAAATTCAAATTTAGGTAGCTTTTTATTATTACTAAGTTAATTGATATGAAGGTTGGCTTACACTCTAGTTATGGCTAATACAATTGATATTAAGCGTATTCAACAACTGTTTGCCTTGCAGCTGGCTGGTGTTCTGCCTTTTGGTAGACCATTCCTCATGTACATAAAAATATCATTTAGTCATTTCTGAATGATGTTCTTTAATGATTTTTATAATTCTGACTGTTCGGGAAAGGGTTTTGTTTTGTTTTTTTTATTATTAATATTTATGTGGATTTTTGCTTGGGTTTACTGGGAAAATTGTTTCAAAAAAGTCAGCTTGATATTGTCAGGTACATAGTATTATTCACGCTCGACTTAATTGGTAAACTTTTTAATCTCATATAATCTGTCTCATTCATAAATCACATTCTTGTCTACATCTCTCTTACATGTACAGGGTGAGTCAACGATAGAGTAAAGTTCATTATCTCATTTGTTTCGGGAATGACGAAAAAAAATATTAAATACAATAGTTTAAAATTAGTTTTTGAGCATATAGGGTACTTCAAAAAAGTGTGGCCGATACAAAATATGTTTTTTTTAAATGAAACATCCTATTTTCTAATTTATTTTTAAATTCTGCGTAAAATTTTATAACTTTTTTATTAATAATGTTATATACCTAAACCTAGTAGTTTTTCTAATATTTCAATTTATTTTAAAAAATACTAGTTTTCAGTTTTGTAAAAAATTGCCAGTAGCGCCATTGTTTCTGAATGTGGAATACTTATAATTGATACGAGCGTGTTATACAGATGAAAAAAAGATATATGTAAAGAAATTTGAGTTAGATGCTACAGGGTGTACAAAATAAATTTATGCATTTTGATTATATTATATTTAAAAATCCCAATTTTTTTAAATGGCACACCCTGTGTAGTATTATTTTTTCTGATAGATTTTACAAAACCCTCCAACTTTTATTAAGTACGTCATATACCTGTTTCTAATAGTTTTCGATTTATTTAGAATTTTTCAATTTTTACCCTTGTTTTTAATACACTTACGCTGTTGCGAAAACATAAACAAATAGTTAATAATAACTTTAATATAGTTCAACTATCTAATCATTATATAAGTTAAACTATATTAAAATTATTGTTTCTATTCCTTACTATTTGTTTATGTTTTCACAATAGCGTAAGTGTATTAAAAACAAGGGTAAAAATTCAAAATAAATCGAGAACTATTAGAAATAGGTATATGACATACTTAATAAAAGTTGGAAGGTTTTGTAAAATCTACCAGAAAACATAATAATATACACGGTGGCATACCCTGTATAAAAATTTGAGATTTTTTAAATTTAAAATAGTCGAAATGTATAAATTTATTTTGAACACCCTGTAGCATCTAACTCTATAGAACGCTCGTACCAATTATGAGTATTCCAGCTTCAGAAATAAAAGCGCTTCTGACAATTTTTTACAAAACTGAAAACTAGTATTTTTTATTAAAAATTGAAATACAGTCGACACTGTTTATAGTGAAACTCTATATAGTGAAAAACTCTTTATAGTCCAATTTTTTCAAGACCTAGAATATTTTAATGAAATTTCATGTAAAAAGCCTTGCATATAATGAATCTGTAAAATAGTAACACTCTATATAATAAAATTTTTACCGGAATTTTATGTATAAATTTTTATGCATTTATTGAGATCATGGCAATTTCGGGTTTCCTATTTTTATCTAACATGAATTCCATTTTTATGACGCATTCTTTTGAAAAGGTTCTTAACGCGTTTATAACGCCTAATGGTTGGCAATAAATCAGGTAGATTTCTGTGAGAAACCCGGGGAATAACCCATTTTATAGAAACCCGGGGAAAAACCCATTTTATAGTCGAGGCCTAGTAATTCGCAAATTTAGGTTCAGTTTCTTTTTGTTTAAGAATCAAGTAAGATGTCCAAGCGAATGTGTTTAAGATGAGCTGCGAAAATTAAAGTTTTGAAGGAAGTTGATAAAGGCTGCAAAAAAATTGATGTTGCTGCAAAATTTGGTGTTTCTCCAAGTTGCGTCTCTCTGATAATAAAAAGTCGCGACAGTATCATCAAGAAACCTAGTGTTCCAAGCAGTCGAAAACGAGTACGGGTGAGTACTTACGAGGATGTAAATGAAGCAGTTTTACGATGGTTTCATGTGGCCCGTACGCATCAAAACGTACCAATATCGGGAAATTTAATAAAGCAAAAGGCTCTACAATTTGCTAAAGAATTTAATTGCGTTAATTTTCAAGCTAGTGAAGGGTGGTTGAGTGCCTGGAAGACTCGCAATTCAATTGTTTTCAAGACGGTGTCTGGCGAGAGTGCAAGCGTTAGTCAGGAGGACTGTGACATTTGGACTGAAACTGTTTTAAAAAGTGCATTGAAAAAGTACGAGCCAAAAAACGTTTTCAATTGTGATGAAACAGGTTTGTTTTTTTTTAAATGTTTGCCAAATAAAACTTTTGCTTTTAAAAGTGATAAATGTTTTGGTGTTAAAACAAGTAAAGAAAGGGTGACACTTATGGTTGGAGCAAACATGGATGGCTCAGAAAAACTGAAATTACTGCTCATAGGTAAAAGCAAAAATCCCCGTTGTTTAGTTAAATCTCTGGAGTTAGATTACGGCAATAATAAAAAGGCATGCATGACTTCTGAGATTTTCGAAAGATGGATCAAAGAACTGGACACGAAAATGAAAAGCCAAAAGCGAAAGATTGTGATGTTTATAGACAATTGTCCTGCACATCCAGTTACTGTAAGTAAAAAATGAAGGACTATTGAACTGATCTTTTTTTCCACCAAAAACATGACCTGCAAATTGCAACCTATGGACCAGGGTATTATAAAAAAACATAAAACATCATTAACGAAACAGAATTGTTCACAAAATTGTTAATGCGATTGATAACAACCTTCCAGTCCAAAAATTGATTACCCTTAAAGACTGTATAACCGAAGTCGCTAAAGTATGGAGTGAAAAGTTTCTCAGAAAACCATCAAAAACTGCTTTTCTAAAGCAGGTTTTACTGAAAAAATTGACGAATGGGAAGAAGAAGACGAAATGGATCTCGCTACCTTAAAAAGGCAATGGGTATTCTACAAAAAATTGCTACCGTCGACGCAGATTTTTTACTTGAAGATTTCTTAGAAATCGACAATGATGTTGGCACGACAGATCTCCCAACTGACCAAGACATAATTGACGATATAAAAAGTATAGAAGATCATGAAGAAGAAACTGAAACGGGGAATGTCCTGCTAAATTTAGTGAAAATGAAATAAGAAATGCATTTGACATTGTGCGAACTACTCTCAGGGGCCAGGAAAGTGCACCTGATCAAATCTTTATGCATTTGAATAAATGCGAGAATGTTCTGAGCAACAATTATTTTTCAAAAGTAATGTTCAAAAGAAAATAACTGATTATTTTTCATAGTACGTATGTACGTAGTATGTACAGATGTATTAACAGATTTTGTATTATTCTTTTTATTTCGTATATAATACATACATATATAAAGTCCGTACGTTATATCTTTACACGTGCGTCATAGTTTTCAGGCAATATCCCAGACGACTATTATATTTTTGGTCTCTTTTTAGCAATACCTACGATTTATTGCTGAAAAGAGACAAATAATATAATAGTCGTCTGTTATATGGCCTGATTTTTTCTTTATATAGTGAAAAACTTTCTATATTGAAATTTCGGTCAACATTTTGGTCTTTCACTATATAGAGTGTCGACTGTATTAGAAAAACTACTAAGTTTAGGTATATAATATTATTAATAAAAATTTATAAAATTTTACGCAGAATTTAAAAAATAAATTAGAAAATAGGATGTTCCATTTAAAAAAACATGTTATATCGGCCACACTTTTTTGAAGTACCGTGTATACTCAAAAATAATTTTAAACTGTGCACCTTAACATTCCCCAAAAACTATTGTATTTACCATTTTTTCGTCATTCCCGCAACAAATGAGATAATGAACTTTACTCTATCGTTGACTCACCCTGTATAAAAGATTTTAAAAAGTATTATGATAATTTAATATAGTGTAAGTAAATATTAAGCAACTTTAACCAAAACAGGTTAATAAAACAAATATCACTTTGCTTACCAACTGACTAAATCAAACTATCCTATTCTTGTCCTTGTCGACTTACAGCTTACCTAGAAAAAAATACCGTTATCAGTAAAAATTGAAATTTATGCAGACCTTGGATATTCTACCAAAAAGTCTTTCTAAGTGACTAGGTGAGCAACTTGTAGCTGAACTCTTCGTTTCACATTTCTACTATCGGTTTCCAAGGAATAACACCGTCAAGTATTCCCATAGGGAAGTCAAGGATGCCCGATATTGTCTTTAGACAGCGTATTATAAAACGTATTTTAATGAAGCTAGACACCAAAAAACTTCTGGCGCTGGCGAAATACCTGCCATAATACTCGAAAAATGCGCGAGAGAACTAACTTCAGCTTTCTGTAGGCTTTTCAACCTATCCTATGGAAAGATAATATTTCCTTCCTGCTGGAAAGGCAAAAAGCCCTTGCCCAAAAACTACCGAGCAGTCGTATTGCTTTCAATAATATCCAAAGTCATGGAAACCGCTATCAATGGGCATCTTCTAAAATATCTTGAAAGACTGAATTTTATTAGCGACCATCAATATAGCTTTCGTAATCAAAGATCATCAGGAGACTTTTTATTTTCTTTATAGGCCTAGCACACGTGTTGCAGGGAAATCCCTAAAGCGCTACAGGAACGACACATGTGCGGAAAAAGCGATTCATGTTGGTCTTAAATCGCTGTAAATTGTACTAGGTTGGAAACACAGTTCTGGGCAAATTATTCTAAAGGGATGACTTAGTTGGGAATGTGGAATCTTTGGCACAATGATACTACTCAGTATATATCACCACTACACCAAACACTTTATTTTTGCACTCGACGCGCGTTTCGCTAACGATGTTAGCTTCATCAGGAGCGATGATTGACTAAAGCTAAACTACAAATCTACCCTATTTATACTTAGCGTAACCCTTGAATTACTCAAGCGGAACTAATGACATAGGCAAGGCCCTCAGTTCCGGTTAAGTACCCAGTAGAGAGGACTATAAGGAATAGGCCCTCTGTTTTTATTTAAACTACTTTTACATTTTATGATTTCCATACTTTCGTATGCGTTCAACAATCTCCTATCAGATACATTTTTTATTAATCTTAGATTATCTACTGTTACAGTATCAGCTTCAAGGGCATGTTCGGCAATGCTAGACATTTCTGTTCTATTGAATCTTAAGATTTAAAGATTTTAAAGAACATTTAGCGCACTTAAGATACAATAGAACAGAAAAGTCTAGCATTGCCGAACATGCCCTTGAAGCTGATCATACTGTAACATTAGATAATCTAAGATTAATAAAAAAATGTATCTGATAGAAGATTGTTGAACGCATACGAAAGTATGGAAATCATAAAATGTAAAAGTAGTAGAGGGCCTATTCCTTATAGTCCCCTCTATTGGGTACTTGATCGGAACTGAGGGCCTTGCCTATGTCATTAGTTCCGCTTGAGTAATTCAAGGGTTAGGCTAAGTATAAATAGGGTAGATTTGTAGTTTAGCTTTAGTCAATCATCGCTCCTGATGAAGCTAACATGGTTAGCGAAACGCGCGGCGAGTGCAAAAATAAAGTGTTTGGTGTAGTGGTCATATATACTGAGTAGTACTAAAGGAATGAGGTTATCCACATAAAAGATTGCTTGAAAAGGGTTATACGAGGAATAATAAGCTGAACCTCATACAGATGTGAAGTATTAGCGCGACGTGTACTTCTAACATGCTCCGCTCTGGGAGGAATTAAACAGGCTACATCCATAGAACACTGTCCTTGAAAATCTTTGTAGAATAGACTCAAGTCGCCAACCGTTCTTCGATGTTCCAATAAATCAAGGTTGCTGGCCAGTTCCGAGTCTCCAATCAAGCGAATAGCTCTCTTCTGAATAGAATCCAACAAACGCAATGTATGTTTGGGAGCAGAGCTCTAAACATGGGAGCGGTATTCCATCTTTGGTCTAATCTGAAATTTGCTCAGAATCAACAGTTGTTGTGAAGTGTAAAACTTCCTAGTTCGAAATAGTATTCCCAGCTTTGGTATGCACGTAACGTCTTCATATCAACACATATTGCTTCAAAATTAACGGCCAGCATATTGAGTGACGATACTAGCAGAATGGAGTGTCCCGACCGACATAACTACATCGGGTCCAGCAAAGTTAACTTTGTTAGAAAAAACTGCACACTTTTGGGTTCTTGTAGCGTTAAATTCTACTTAGCTACTGTCATCCCAAGATAGAATTTCTTCCACGTCTTTGTTAAGTTGAATGACTTCCTACTGGCTGCGTATATTTGCATCAGTCGCCGATGTTCGAGCGTTCAAAGTGAAAGAAGAAATAAGCGTACTGTCATCTGTAAAGCTGTAGATTGGACTCCTGGTCCTCTCCAGTAGATTGTTAATGGAAATGAGAAAAATAGTAGGAGACAGCATGGAGCTTTGGGACACACCAGCGATGATAGTGAAGGTACTAGAAAATACTCGGTCTACTGCCACTCGTAAAGTAGCTGCGGCAACATGAGAGCTATAAACAAAACTTTGCAAAATGTTATCCGTTCGAGATTTTCCAAATTGTTCAAATGTGTTGTTCTAAACATGCGTTAGATACGTTACAAAATCCCTTGTTAAGCATTGCTTACGAAAGCCATATTGATAGTTACTAATAATATTGATAGATAGATATTTTAGAAGATGTTTATTGATAGCCTTTTTCATATTTTTCAATATTATTGAAAGCAGTTCGACTGGTTGGTACTTGTTTGGCAAGATCTTCTTGCCTTTTTGGGTCTCGGTTGAACTGTAGAGCATCTCCAGCAGGAAGGAAATATTTCCTTTCTGTAGAATAGGTTAAAAAAGTCTACAGAAAACTGGTGTAAATTCGCATATGCATTTTACGATTACTATGGCAATCTATAAGCATCAGAGGCTTTTTTGGTGTCTAGCTTCATTAATATATGTATATATGTGTATATATATATATATATATATATATATATATATATATATATATATATATACAGTAGACACTCGGTAGTGTGAACATCGCATAACGTGAACATGTTATTAATTAACCCAAGCCACCGTATACCGTGAACAAGCAAACCTTCGCTAATGGAAACAAACAAATAATGTCATCCATTCTGAAAAATTGATACAGTTGCGGTTGCGCACTGTTGTAAATCCCCGATACTGTCGGTACTACCCAGTCGTATAAGCTAAAAATATATTCGTTTCGTGAGATCGTTCGTTGTTAATAGGTGGTGTCTGCGTATTTGGGCTAAGTAATTTCTGTTTATTTCGATGAAATGTCTCTTAAAAAACCAAAGTGTCTTACTCTTTACGAGAAATCGCTAGTGATTCCAGGATTAAATGATGGACAAGGTGTTACTTATTTAGCCAAAAAATATGGTGTAGCAAAATCTACAATTTCTAAGATAAAACAAAAAAAAGAACTAATTTCTAGAGCTGTGAAAGATACATATGTCGGACCAGGTAAAAGACAAACATTAAAGAGTTCGAGGTTTCCCAGAATGGAAAAAAAAATTGTATAAGTGGTTTTTGGATCAACGAAATAAAAATTATATTGTGAGTGGAGAAATGATTAAGCAAAAAGCAAAGCTAATTCATTCTCAAATTAAAGTAAATGATAAGCCATTTACAGCTAGTGAAGGATGGCTACAACGCTATAAAAAGCGATTTGGGACTCGCTTCTTGAAAATTTCTGGGGAAAAATTATCCTCTCAACCAAAACTCGTGGATCCACTTAAAATTCAGTTAAAAAATAGAATGGAGGAACTTGGTCTCACTTTGGAGCAACTTTACAATGCTGATGAAACAGGACTTTATTGGAAATTGGTACCAGACAAAACATTTGTCTCGGCGGCAGAAAGAACTGCAGCTGGTAGAAAAACCGAAAAGGGTGATTTTGACGAATCTGATGTCTTGCAGTGGAATCAGTGTGACAATGATTTTAAAGATGATGTAAGTGAAGACCATCAAAGTGATGAGATTGAGAAGGTCGAAGAAAATCTTGAATTATCGACTACATCAATACCGTTAGATAGAGTCATAGAGACTTTAAGTGTAGTAAACCAGTGGGCAGAAACAAGTGACATTGACGTTAATGCTCTTATAGTTATAAAAAGACTAAGAGATAAAGCCATTTTGCAGAAGACTAAAAGTTCCCATAAATAAACAAAAATATTTAATTATTTTTACCAAAAAATGACTTTTATCAGCTTGTTTTTATTTTTTCGTATTTGTTTTGATGAGAATGATCATTTTTTCATGGTTATATGGTTAATTATAGATTTTTATTAAATATTTAATATAACCTTCGTTAACGTGAATAAATCGATAACGTGAACAGACGTTGTTTTTTTTGGGTTCACACCATCGAGTGTCTACTGTATATATATATTATATTATATTATATATATATATATATATATATATATATATATATATATATATATATATATATACATATATGTATGATTTTGTTATTTTTCTTTGACCCTGTATGTACTTTTTTAATTTTAATTTTTTAATTTTCTTGGGTTTGGAGGTCAATTATAGAATGAAACTTCCCAAAATTTATTGTGACCCTTTTCTTTTATTATTGACGTTTCGGCACAGTTTGCCTTTCTCAAAATTTGGCTTGGACGCGGATGTTTCGGTTAATATTTATCATAGCCCATTTCGATGAATCCTAACGTACTCTGTTTTCATTTTTTCGTTACACGAACCACATATTAATTAGTTGTGAGTGTCATTTATTTTTATTTTAAAAATTGGGACGAACACAACATATAGACTACGTTTATAATACTGCCATATATATTTGGCATATATATTGGCAAATTTATATGGCAGTACTATAAACGTAGTTTACATGTTGTGTTCGTCCCAATTTTTACAATAAACATAAATGTCACAGTTAACTAATTAACATGTGGTTCGTGTAACGAAAAAATGAGAAATGAGTTCGTTATGATTCATCGAAATAGGCTATGATAAATATTAACCTAAACATGCACGTCCAAGCCAAATTGTGGAATGTACACGTAAATGAAAAACTCATTTTCCTTTTTTAATACCCACTAATGCGTCAATAATTTTTTGACATGTTCAAGAGTAATCCACAAGATTAAAACAAAAATGCACTATTAGATGAAAAAACATTTTCGTGATAAAAGGAAAAAACAAAAGGAAAAATAAAACTTCTTCTCTTGTCATTAAACATATGTTAAGTTGTACAAACATGATACACCGATGACAACAGAAAAATATAAAACGTTAACTTACAAATTGCGAGTTAGTCCTTCTTTTTCTTTAAAAACATAGTAAATATCTACTTTACAACAGTGTTCAAGAACCACTGAATTTGTTTACTGTATGTGGATAATATTCTTTTTCCTCTTTCTCTCTCTTCCTCCTTTTTTGACATTACTGAGTGTCTCAAAAGTATTATTATGTATTAGTATTTATTTTATTATTTTTATAATGTATAAGTGTAAATATTGCTCAACTGGTTGGTATCAGATTTACAATTTATGGGTTCGGCAATTTTATTTTTGCAGTACATCTCTAGCAATAATCTATTTTTGTAATTTTTGTCTTGATGTAAGATTTTTACGTTGTTATAATCAAAATTGTGGTTAGTGTCTAGATTGTGTTGGACTATCACACAAGAATTTTTTTTTATCGGACGTCATTTTTGTGTTGTGACTCTTGGTTTTAAGCATTATGAGGTCTGTTCAATGTAACGTCCTTGGCAATTTAAATACTAGATTGCTTTTGTATGGTGTGTATTCGGTGTACTTTCACCAGTTCAACAACTCGAAAAACAACCGTTTTTGGCTAAAAAAAGCGGATCTAGCTTCGTCCTCCGGTATCGGCTGCGTCCGCCTTTTGTATGCTCCCTCTTATTTTCTGAAGAATAAACTAAATTTATTGATTTTTTGTGGTTAAATGACAGTCTATTTTTGGATCGACGTTTTTTGGGGCTCAAAGTTGGGTCCGGTCTCGGCGGCGTCTGCCCTTTGGGGCGCTCGACTTTTTACTGTCAACAAGTGTTATGGTGCTTGATTCAAGTGGTTAAACGACAGTCCATTTTTCGATGGATTTTAGGCATTCCAGGGGCCGCAAAATCAACGTTAAAGGTTTTTATTCGACTCGCCCTATAAAATAAACAACTAGGCAGACGGTTAGTCGACAGGTCAAAACTTGGCGTCACCTTCTTTGTATCTAAGAAATTTTCAAGTGCTTTGCTAAATTTAAAATCTCATTTCGTTCAGTAGTTATTGCGGCTTAGATCCACAGACACAAAGACAGGTAGACCTATTAAAATAAAAAAAAGTTTTTTCAACATCTAGGAATCTTTAAACATGAAGTTATAAAATAATCTCGGGAACTAATTTTTTACGGTCGCGAAGGGCGAAAGGATTTAAAATTTTATGAATTGTACAAATTTATTGTAACCTTTACGTGCTCAGATTTTAGTTATAAGTGCAACGACGTCTCGACTACCATAAAACTGAAGCAAAATATTTCTAGTTTTTTGTTAGGTGGTCAATTTAGAGATTGGTTTTCTGCATCACGTTTTATTGTTCTCCTCATCGATAACAGTATATGAATACATGGGTGATTCTCAATTACTTAGAAAGTTACCCTAAGATTTGGACCGATAATATATATATATATATATATATATATATATATATATATATATATATATATATATATATATATATATATATATATACATATATATATATATATATATATATATATATATATATATATATATATATATATAATGCAACATCTTTCTGTCTGTTATCATTCGAGAACCACTTATGCGATTTACGTGCTATTTTTTTAAACATACATATGTTCTCTGGCCAGTATCGGACATATTGTATTACGTTAGGTAACATAAGGAATAAGCAGTGGCGAAAATAGTGAATCAAGTCGAAAAAAAAGTTTGCCGCTGGCGCGTTCTCTTGTAATACGCTGCCTAAACCATTATATATAGAACAATATATATACAGTCCCTGGCCAAATTATTAGACGCACTGTATTTTTTTTAGTAATTTTATGTTTCTTAAGAGTTTTTATGCAATAATGGTATATTTAAACTACAATATTATTGATTTTTATTTTTAAAGAATTGTTGTAGACTACATATTTGTATTTATTTTTAACATATGGCAACACTGTGTTGACAAAGTGATACATGAACGTAAATAAGTACAAACCTGTATCAGTCGCAATCGGAATCGAGTCAGGTACGGACGTGTTTCTGTGGCTTTATGGACTGTGATTGTTTGTTTAACAGTTTTATACTACTCAGTTATTAGTTTATTTTGTATGCAGTGTTTTAAAAAAGTAATTGGACTATTTTCATTATGGGTAGAAAAGGCGATCTTTCACCACGTGAAAAAGCTGAAGTGAAGGCCCTTGTGATTGCGAAAACATTTACAAACCGAGAAATATCACGAAGATTGGAGGTTTCTGAAGCTAGTGTACGACGCATAAAAAAGAAAATTGAGTCAGGGAAGGAATTAAGCCCGAAAAGAAAGAAAAGATGCGGTAGAAAACCAATTTTCACTCCACGGTCAGAGAGATGTTTAAAGAAAATTTGTGTAGAAAACAGATTTGCTACCACAAAGGTAATAAAATCACAACTCCAGGATGCTAGCGTAAATGCTTCTGAGCGTACTGTTCGAAGAAAATTGAAAGAATTAGATTTTAAGGCCTGTCGCCCCGCCAGGAAGCCCAAGTTAACAGCTGCAAAGCGCCTGAAGTGGGCCAAACAATGGCAAGACAAAGATGTGGACTTCTGGAGATCGGTAAGATACAGCAATTTAATCAATAATTGATACATTATTATTATTTTCAGTTAAATAAAGCAAATAAACATGGAAGTTTATATATTTTTCCTATTTTTGACAGGTCTGCTTCAGTGACGAAAGCAGATTCGAAATTTTGCAGAATAAAGCTCAGTATGTGCGTCGTCGTCATGGAGCAAAGTTTCATCCTGATTGTGTCGTCCCGACGGTTAAACATCCCACCAAAGTGATGATTTGGTCAGTCATCAGCGGCAAGGGCACTGGACGTCTGTACGTCGTCAAAGGAATAATGAGGCAAGATCAGTACAAAGAAGTATTACAAAATCGGTTGATTCCGCAGCTCAGAGAATGGTTTCCAAATGGGGAACCATTTACTTTCATGCAAGATGGAGCTCCCTGCCACACTGCTCGGTCTGTTAAAGCTTTTTTGGCAGAAAAAAAATATCCCTCTGCTGGATTGGCCGGGTAATAGCCCTAATATGAACCCCATTGAAAATGTGTGGGAGCTGATGAAAAGAGAAGTGGCTAAAGATGTGATTACCAACAAAACCCAGCTCCTAGAAAAGATTATTCATGTGTGGAATCATCATCCTCAAATGCAGGAGACAGTACAATCTTGCATTGATAGCATGCCGCGCAGAATTAAAGCTTTGATAGCGGCTAAAGGTGGCTCAACTAAATATTGACTTTTACTAACATTAATTTCACTTTTCTTTAAAACTTAATAAACTTATGCTTTTCTAAATTAATGCTGTTTTATTTATGTCAAATAAATAGGTAATTGATTGGATAATATAAAAATAAAAAACAAATCAATTTAAAATAATAAAACGGTACAATATCACTCGGTAACTAATATTTTACATGAAATCTTGCAGTGCGTCTAATAATTTGGCCAGGGACTGTATAATGGTTAATATATAGAAAAGAATATCTATAATATATATAAAACGCAACGTCTCTCTGTCTGTCTGTATGTCCAGTAGTGCGCTTATCACTCGAGAACCACTTATCCGATTTACGTGTTTTTTTTTTTAAATTCATACGTATGTTTTCCTGCTCTCTATATTTTCTCTCTCCCTATATTTATCCATAACTTTCTTAGCCCACGCACATTCGGGGTGAAGGCTAATGATCAATTACCACTTGTTTGGACCCATTTGTTCTTTCTCTTGGAGTCCCCCAAGGGTCTGTCCTTAGCCCACCTTGTTTAACATAGCAATGCTATCTCTAATTAAACTGATCCCTCAGAAGTTGAAGTATAAATTATTTGCTGATGATATTTTACTTTATTATTCCTCTCTCTCGTCACAAGACGTTACTTCCTCTCTTCAGAATGCTTTAAACACCATCCAAAACTGATCCAAATCTAATGGTTACACTTTCTCCTCCAAAAAATCATCCTTTTTACATTTTTGCAAAAAGAGGAACTAGACTCAATCCTCTCAAAACGAATGGCAATACAATCCCTGCACAAAACTCTTTAATCATCCTTGGCTTTGGATTTAGAACAGAATACAGCACAATAGAACACCTATACACAGTCAGACAGTTAACTGAGAAAAGTATCGAATATAACCTAGACATATGGATGGCTTTTATAGATTTCAAGAAAGCTTTTGATACAGTGGAACCTTGGGCAATAATTAAAGCAATGAGGCATGCCAGAATTGACCAGAGGGATATAGACCTGAACGAGTACATCTATAACAAAGCCGCAATGAGAATAAAAACTCACGAAACAACAGATAAAATTAAAATACAACGGGGATTCAGAAAAAGCGACATCATTTCACCAAATTTATTCACGCTGGTATTAGAAGATGTTTTCAAGAACCTCCAATGGGAACAGCAAGGAGTCAGGATACAGGGAGAAAAAATTAAATAACTTGAGATTTGCTGATGATATCATTGTATATGCACAGGACAACAATGAACTAAAGAAATGTTAGAAGAACTGAATTTAGAAGCAAAGAAAACTGACCTCGAAATGAATACAAACGAAACTAAAATAATGACAACCCATCAAACAAATTCAAATACATTAACTATAGAAGAAAAACATATTAATGTAGTGGACGTTTACGTATACTTAGGACAAGAAATAACGCTCAAGAAGGATAGTCAAGATTCAGAAATAAAAAGACGAATAAGACTAAGCTGGGCAGCCTACGGAAAACTAAACTATGTGATGAAAATGAAATTACCAACAAGGCTAAAAACTAAAATCTATGACGAGTGCATCCTCCCCGTTGCCACTTACCGATGTAAGACCTGGGTATTAAATAAAAGAACACTAAACGCAATGCAAGTGCATCAGAAAGCAGAGAAGGATATTGGGAATATCACTTAGAGACCATAGGGATAAGGGAGCGCACTAAAGTTAAGGATATAACCCAGAGAATACGTTCCCTTAAGGCGGTGGGCTGGACATGTTGCCCAACATAGCAACAGGTGGAGCGGTAAAAAATAACAAGATGGCGACCATGGTGAGAAAGACGAAGCGTGGGAAGACCACCGCAACGTTGGTACGATGACCTGAAAAAATACGCAGGGCTAAACTGGTACCCAAAGGCCCAGAATCGAGAAAACTGGAAAGACATGAAAGAGGCCTACATCGAATCGATGAAGAAGGTTGACAATATATACCATATATATATATATATATATATATATATATATATATATATATATATATATATATATATATATATATATATATATATATATATATATTATTATACACCAATTATAAGTTCAGTGAATTCAACGACATACAATCTATCAAAATACTTAGCTAATATTTTGAGTGTTGGTTTTGAGGATGACACGGATTACAATGTTAGAGACACCTTCTCGTTTGTCCACAAAATAAAGGGAGTGACATTACCAGAAGAGTATGTATTGATATCTTTGGATGTAGTATCTTTGTTTACAAATATACCTCTAGACTTAATCCTAGCTATTCTGGAAAAAAAAATGTGGGAACTGATTCAAACAAAAACCATGATTTCAAAGCATAATTTCTTGATTCTCATTAAATTCATCTTCAACAACACATATTTTAGTTTCAACCAAAAATTTTTCAAACAAATTTTTGGAAGTCCAATGGGGTCTCCTATCAGTCCAGTTTTGGCCAAAGTGGTGTTGGACCATCTTTTGGAAACGGTGGTTCCTCAATTACCATTCAACCTACCCTTTTTGTACAAGTATGTTGATGATTTGATTTGCGCTGTACCCAAGGGTAGTACAGAAATCATTTTAAATTATTTTAATGCATTCAACACACATATACAATTCACTATCGAAATAGAACAGGACTTCAGTGTCCCTTTTTTGGACACTAAAGTAATAAGAACGAGTGACAACAGTATTATACTTGACTGGTATAAAAAACCCACAGCGTCAGGCAGATTCATTAATTATTTCTCTAATCACCCAAAAAATCAAAAATTTAACACCGTAATAGCAATGAAAAACAGGGTCATACGCATCAGTGATGATAGGTTTCGAAAAAGAAACCTAGACGAGCTGTATAACATTTTTGTCAACAATGCCTACCCTAAACACATTTTACAAAAATTAATTTATAATTCGAATAGTGTTGATGCCCCTACTGACGAGACGCCTGCGCAGCATAGGATATACAGGAAGCTACAATTTATAAAGCCAATCACAAACTCAATTGTCGCCTTATTCAGAGATTTTCCAAATATAAAAATTGCGAAATATAACAGCATACGAGGTTCTGACCTGTTTTCAAAAATAAAGGATAGAACACCTATTTTATATAATAACTCTGTAGTTTATAGATTATCTTGTTTACAATGTGAAGCGTGTTATATTGGGCAGACAGCTCAGTGGTTGAAACAGAGACTCGCACAGCACAGGAGTGACTCCCGATTGGGAAAGAATTCGTGTGCTGTGGTGCAACATAATTTGAAAACGGTCATAATTTTGACTATAACAACGTTAAAATCTTAGCTCATGACAACAACTATAAAGGGAGACTTTTTAAAGAAATGTACCATATCAACAGGGACCCAAAGTCAATTAACTATAAATCAGACACTAATCAACTTAGTATTATATATAGCAACATAATTAATAGGTTTTAATCATTTACAATTACAGCAATAATAACAAATAAATATTTGCCACCTCGTAGTATAAAGTAAATTAAAGATGTTTTTCTGTTGCTGTTTTTCCGTTTCGTTTGGAATTCACGGCAGTGCATATGTACCGAGGCTATTTACTCTCAGTTTGTTGTAGTAAATCGAGATGTTGAGTGTTGGTTTCCAGGACAAACTCGCATTTTCGTACGTGTTTTAATTGATTGTTCGTTTTGTTTCATAATTGTTTGTTTTATATTTCAATATTTTAATGTCTTGACGAAAGAGAATAGTGTGTTAATATAGGTATATTAATTTTGTAGTTACTCCTGAAGAAGTTATCAAACGATAACGAAATATTGAGTTTTAAAGAAGAAAAGAGTTTTATTTACAGTCCAGACCGATTCCCGATAATCATGTAACATATATATCAGATTGATGCACGGTCGATAACATATCACCAAATCTTATATATATATATATATATATATATATATATATATATATATATATTATATATATATATATATATATATATATATATATATATATATATATATATATATATATATATGTATTATATATATATATATATATATATATATATATATATATATATATATATATATATATATATATATATTTATATGTATTATATATATATACAGTTATATCTTTTCTTTGTTTTTGAACCAATTGTTTACGGTTTTTTTTTTATGTTTAACTTAATATGTTTGACGTTTCGCCCTTGTTTCAGAGAATTTTCTCAGTTACCACTTACATCTGAAAATTTACAATTTTTATGGCATAAAATTTAACAACAGTTTTTGTTAGTGTTGGAATTCTCCGAGGAAAAAGTTATTGATACATTCAATGTTTTTCAAGATAGGTTGACGAACTTTCACTTAGGAGGTGTCAAACCGTTTATCCAAAAAAAATCTCCGCCATTGTGTGTTTGACGGTAAACTGAAAACTACTTAATGATAGATATTTTGCTCCTGCAATCAGTTGACTATTTCCTTGTTTCTACGCTTTAAAACAAATAGTAAACAATTTGGCTCTTAACAGATACAAATTTCATAGCAAAAAATTCATTAGATATAGGTTAAAAATTAAATATTACATACACAGTATAAAATATCACTGTTTTTGTTTGATCTGGTATACTGTAAAAAAAATTAATTGTCGATAATATTTGGCAACATCAACTAAATATTTAAGACACTTTTTGCATTACCATTGTAATATTTTATTTAAAAAAAAAAAACAATTATTTTTGCAGCACGTTTCAAGACATAAACAGCGAGCATTGTCTTTGACATTTGAAAGATAGTTCTATCGTGTCTCTGCAATGATAAAGCAACTTAGTAAATTAAATTTAATTAGCCTTTGTCTAAGAAATATAGTCTTTAAAATGATTTTGAACAGTTTGTATCAGATCTATTAGGTAGCGGCAGTAAATAACGTAAAGTGAAATTAATGCGTGCAGAAACTTGATCCAGATATTTCTCAGCCCAACAGATGACTGCAACAGTATAGTATTTTTTCACGATCTAAGAAAGTGACTTAGCTACCTATACCCATTCAAAATTCAACAAGATTCGAAAGTGATTAATTTATGGCTGTTTAACGGCAAGGCATCGTGCAGGGCCGCACTATATCTGTTTGTATAATTGTTGGGTTTAAAATTTTATTGTGATAAGACAGTTGAATTTTAAAGTTTTATGTACTGAATAAGACACAATATAGTAATTACACAAATATATTAAAACAGTGTACAGTGTCCTCGCGTACATTTGTTACAATTTTATTTATTAATTAATATCTAGTTCAATTTCGCTATCGCTATTATCTTGCAAATCAATAATAAGTTTTTTTACTGATTCTAAACTATTTATATTTATGTACATACATCTATATGAGTTTTCAATTTTTTTGACGTGTTGTATACAGTTTCTCCAGTTTTCAGCGGTTACATTTTTGACTTCTGTCTTTATCAACTTAATCACACTACTGTTTAAAGTGGCCGTATTATTGTGAGCACGTATATCAGACTTTATTTTATGCCATATCAACTCGATCGCATTAAAGATACAATAATATGGTAGTAGCCGAATTATTTCGTGTCCGGCTCCATTTGCAATTTTATCACAAACATATTCCTTTGAAAAATTGTAACTTTCTAAAACTTCTAACAATTGTTTAACTGTATAACTTTCATGGAAATATATGTCACGTTCGCACAAAAAGGCTTGTATTTCCTTTTTTCTACTGGTGGAACTTGGTACCTTATTCATTTGGCGACTATAATAGGATGCATTATCTATCACAATACAGCTATTCGGTGGTATATTCGGCATTAATTTGTTCTGAAGCCAATCTTCAAAAACTTCAGCGATTGTATCACAATGATAATCCAAGCTGGAATCTGAAATATTCTTGGCTGCTAGAAATAGACATTCTGGTATTCAGACTTCTTCTGACCCCGCATGTAAAATAGTTATTCTTTTACCTTCGTCTGATGGAACTTTGGTGTGGCATTTTTTTGATTTATCAATCCATCCTTTACTGGGTGTGTCGTGGGTATCATACCAAGTCTCATCTAGGTAGATTATCGTTCGATTTTCCGATCTAGCTGTATTTATTTTTTCAAGATATTCCATTCTGAGTTTTTGTAAGCGCCGTGATTCCATTATAACTTGCCTTTTGTCTATTTTTTTGAATAAAAACCCCAACGACATAGAATACGCCATAAAGTTGTAGTGGAACATTTTATGTCACAACTATCATCGGACAGCCTTCGTAAAAGTGACAATAACGTAGGAACATTTGCTCTGCATAAATTTCATAAATTTTGCGGCGGATTAGGTCTTCTTGACAGAAATCAATACATTTCGACACACCTTTGTCTTTTCGTGTTTTTTTAGGCACTATCGAATTATTGACAATTTTCCAAACTGTACTTTCAGGGATGCTTGTTAAAGCTGATGTCTCTATCAATGAAAAGTACTTTTGGTGGCCTTGTTCCAATAACTTTAAATAAACACCTTTAACTATCACTTTTGCCTCAACAGGTAAAAATTTGCAGCTTCTGATGGAAAGGGCCTCGGACATTTTAAAACATTGTTGAACTTTATAATATACACTAGTTCAGTATAATACTGCAGATAAAATGAAGAATATTCTTTATATTTATAAACACGAAGTAGCCAATAAAATGTTAAATTGAAAGGGAGGTATATTTACGACCCTGTTACGGCCAGGTACGTGCGAAGATCCTAACGGTTGTTTAATGTTTTTATTGCATCAATTTGTCAAATCATTTTCTTAGATCTTGAAAAATACTATACTGTAAAATGGACAGGGCGTCTAGACCAAGTCTTTATAAGTATACTTATGCTAATTTTTTTCTAGAAATTGAAATCTGCTACGGCCCTAATAGCTACAAGTTTAACTATTTTATCAACTTAAAAATAAATAGTACGTGTTGTAATACTTATTTGGCGTAAAATTGCTTTTATTTTCTGCTTTCTAGAATCTACAGATAATTTAGAAAGAAAAAATGAAACAAATTTAACCGTTTATAGAAGAACGACCCCCCATCTGTATACGATGTATAAATGATTTTTATGATCGCGTCTAGCTAAAGATATAAAAATCTGATTGAATTCATCAAAATAATGCACGAGCAATTTTTGGAATAGCTTTGGTTTACATGTAGATACGTTGTTCGGAAAATATACGAAGAAAAGAATAATAGGTTATGGCATTTCCCTTATACATAAAAGGAAAAATAAGTCAAATAGCGAATAGGTAAGAGGCAAAGAAATGCTGCATCAATAAATTGCAACAAAAGTAACGCGAAGAAGTTTTATGGATTGTCGGGCCGGAGTTACGTGGAAAAAAATCAGTTTCAAAATAAATACTGAATTTGATTTGCTCACACTAAAATATAACTTAAATAAAGAAAAATAATGAACAGTTCAGATCACTTAAGGTTCGTAGATGATGTCACTCTGATCGCCAACACAAAAGAAGACTTACAAGAAATGCGATGGAATTAAATAAGAAGTTTCGAGAAATAGGTCTTTTTTTTATGGGTCTAGCACACGTGCTGCAGGGAAGAAGTCCCTAAAGCGCTACAAGAGCGACACGTGTGCGGAAAAAGCAATTCACGTTGTTCTTGAATCGCTGTAAATTGTACTCGGTGGGAAACACAGTCCTGGGTAAATTATTCCAAAGGGATGATGTTCTCCATATAAAAGACTGCTTCAAAAGCGTTGTAAGAAGAATAACAAGCGGAACCTCATACGGATGTGAAGTATCAGCGTGATGTGTACTTCTAACATGCACCGCTCTGGGAGGAATTAAGCGGGCCACATCCTTCGAACACTTTCCATGAAAATACTTGTACCAATCATACGGACAGCTCTTCTCTGAACAGAATACAACAAATGCAGTGTATGTTTGGAAGCGGAGCCCCAAACATGGGAGCACTATTCCATAGTTGGTCGAATTTGAGCTTTGTAAAGAATTAACAGTTGTTGTGGAGTGTAAAGCTTTCTGGTTCGAAATAATATTCCCAACTTTTGAGAAGCTCTCTTTGCTATGCCTGCAACATGTTCATGCCAAATGAACGCCCAACAAATTGAGTGACGATGTTTAGAGGAATGGAGTGCCCCGACATAACTATGTCGGGTTCAGCAACATTAACTTTTTTAGAAAAAACTGCCGCCTGGGTTTTTGTAGCGTTAAATTCCACTTGGTTACTGTCATCCCAAGATAAAATTTCTTTCAGGTCTTTGTTAAGTTGAATGACTTCCTGTTGTCTGCGGATATTCGTCTGAGTAGCAAATGTCCGAGCGTTCCAAGTGAATGAAGAGATAAGCGTACTGTTACCTGCAAAGCTGTAGATTGGATTCTCGGTCTTTTTCAGCAGATCGTTAATGTAAATGAGAGAAAGGGTAGGAGACAGTATGGAGCCTTGAGGTACACCGGCGTTGATAGTAAAGGTGTTAGAAAGAAATCCGTCGACTGCCACTCGTAAAGAACGCTTTCTGAGGAAACATGAGAGCCACAAACAGAACTTTTCAGACATACCATAAGAGCGTAGCTTAACCAACAGCCCATCGTGCCAAACACGGTCGAATGCCTTGGATATGTCAAGAGCAACCGCTCGAGATTCTCCAAAGTGTTCAATTGCGTTGTTCCAAACATGTGTTACATAAGTCAGGAGATCTCCTGTTGATCTATGTTTACGAAAGCCATATTGGTGATCGCTAAAAATGTTGAATCCTTCAAGATATTTTAGAAGATGTTGATTGATAGCCTTTTCCATGACTTTCGATATTATTGAAAGCAGCGCGATTGGTCGGTAGTTATTTGGCAGGGTCTTCTTGCCTTTTTTAAGTATCGGCTGAACTGGGGCACATTTCCAGCAGGAAGGAAATATTCCCTTTCTGTAGAATGGGTTGAAAAGTCTACAGAAAACTGGTGTTAGTTCCCTCGCAAAGTTTTTGAGAACTATGGCAGGTATTCCGTCAGCGCCAGAAGCTTTTTCGGTGTGTAGCTTCATTAAAATACGTTTTATGATGCTCTAAAAATAAACTTCACCAAAACCAAATATTTGAACAACGAGACTGAAGATACCAGCCAGGAACTATTAATAGAAGGTGAAAGAGTAGGAAAAGTACAAACATTCATATATTTAGGGCAAAAAATCGAAATATCAAAAAATAATTTAAAGGCTGACTTGGATAGAAGAGTCTCGTTAGCTTGGTCTGCGTTCGGAAGGTGGCAATCTACCAAATGTACAAGTATGAAATGCGGATTTTTTTCTAAAAAAATATGTTAAATTCGGAAAAAATGATAAAAAAAAGTGCTTTATTCAAAGTATGTTCCATCGCTTGTTATACATTTTTCCCATCTTTCGAGCAATTTGTGAATACCACGCCAGTAAAAATCTTCCCCTTTTGCTGCGAACCATTCATCGAGCCAATTTTTTACATCTTCGTACGAACCAAACCGCTGCTCAGCAAGTGCGTGACCCATCGATGCAAACAAAGTGGTAATCGGAACAAGCGAAGTCTGGTGAGTAAGCCGCATGGGGTGGAACTTCTCAGCTGAGTGCTTCCAACGTGTCGCGAACTGGTTTTGCCGTATGTGATGGAGCATTGTCATGAAGAAAAATGACTTTGTGTTGCCCTTTCTTCAAGCAGCGAACGGTTCAAATCGGTCAATTGTTGTTGGTAACGTTTTAGTATTAACTGTTTCCCCAGATTTTAACAGCTCATAATAGACCACGCCCCTCTGGTCCCACCAAACATAGAGCATCGTCTTTCTGCCAAAGTGATTCGGTCTTGCTGTCGATGTGGATGGTGCGCCTGGGTCTACCCATGATTTTTTGCGCTTGGGATTCTCAAAATAAATCCACTTTTCATCCCATGTAACTATACGATGCAAAAAAACGGCTTCCTTTTGTACCGAGCGAGCAAAATGTCATACGAGTTTTTGCGCTTTTCCATTTGCCTGTCGTTCAACTCATGTGGTACCCATCTACCGGCTTCTGAACCTTTCCCATCTCTCGTAGCCGATTGGAAACAGCTTGTTGACTAACGCCCAATTGCTCGGCGAGTTGTTTTTGTATTTGCGAATCATCTTCGTCCAACAATGCTTGCAATTCCACATCTTCGTATTTTTTTTTTGGCGGTTTCCACGTTCCTTGTCTGCAACATCGAAGTCACCACTTTTGAAACGCCGAAACCATCGTTCACACGTATCTTACGATGGAGTATGTTCACCATAAGCTTCTCGAAGTGATCGGTATGATTCAACAGCAGTTTTCTTCAAATGAAAACAAAAAATTAATGCTGTCCGCGAATGCTCTTTGTTCGGCATAAATTTCGACATATTGAACACAACGACACAACACTATGCACACAGTTTTCCAATTTATCACTCGTGCGCGTCTGACACTTGTTGATGACACAACAAAATGGCGCAGTGTCAAATCTTGATAGCACAAACTGCATTGGTGCAGCATCTATTGTCTGAAATCCACATTTCATACTTGTACATCTGGTATATTCAAAATGAATACTGCCGGTATTAACGTATAGAACTGAATCGTGAGCTAAAAATAAAAGTACAATTTATAAACTCTAGGTAACCCAAGGAGCAATGGAGAGGAGAAATGCTAAATATTAGGGGGGTGGTTTTTACACCCTATAAGGATGAGTTTCAACCCTCTAAGAGTAATTGATGGTTGTTACACCGGATTCAGATATTTTGTTCTAAGAGCTACAAGAATTTGTCCTTTGTACATGTTATTTAAACTCACGTGGGTTCTTTGAGTTTTAGGATGTTTTTCACCCACCATAAGGATGGATTTTGGTTTAATTAATACATATACCTTGCTGTGTTTTGAATGCATATTATTTTCTCTAGACTATAAAATATCGACCATTTTTCACACTTCATTATTACTATAGTTAGAAAAATTCTCTGTTTTTAAGTGAGACACACGTTTTGTTAAGTAGTAGATTCAGCATAATCTGAAAAAATAATCAAAAAAGACATCCACCGTGAGGTTTTTTTCATAAAACACCCAAGTTGCCAAAAAGCTATTAAATTGAAAAAAATACACTTTAATAAATAATATGTGCAACCGCTAAATTAAAAAATTGTTTTTAATTTTTACGAATATTGAACAAAATTATTATTTCCAGTGTTTTTTAAAGTTCTTAATCCTGACTTGACATCAAAAAATAAAGTTTTATGTTCAGTTCAACAAAAAACTCGCTTTTAACACTTACAAAGGTGCTATGTGGTTGGTAAAATGCTCTTTTAAGTAAATAAATGCAACAGCTAAACAAGACATTTTTTTTCGAACAAAACTATCATTTCTAGTAGTTTTTTTAAGTTTTAAATTCGAATTTGATATCAAAACATAAGGAACAGTGTTTAGTGTTGAAAAAAACATCAGTTTACTATTTAGGAATAAAAGGATGCAAAATGCAGTCTAATGTATATCTCTTGACAGTTTTAGTAGTCAATTTTAAGCAGTTGTCCTTTGTTCTCAATTTCGAAAGTGAATTTAATGGAATCATATCGGTTATTTAATTTGGAAATACAATCATTTTGATGCACAGAAAGCAAATATAGATGATTTTGTTTCCAAATTAAATAACCGATATGAATCCATTAAATTTACCTACGAAATTGAGAACAAAGGACAACTACCTTTTCTATATATTTTAATTACTAAGAATAATAACAGGTTAGAATTTGATATCTATAGAAAATACATAGTAACAGATAGATATATTCCTAATGATTCATTTCATTGCAAACAACACAAATTAGCCGCATTACATTTTTTAGGTCATCGTTTGGTCGTTTTTCCGCTGAATGAACTTTAATCATGAGAGGATTCGTATTAGAAATATAACTAGAGTTAATGGTTATGACGATGACTTAGTAAACAAGTTAATAAATAGACATAAGTTTAGGTTAAGTATTCAGAATTCTACCTTTTTTACACGCGAAGAAAATAAGACCAAGTATGTCCCCATACCATATAATCCGAAATATAGCAGAGGACTCAGTAAGGTATTTAATAAGGTAGGCCTCACCTTAGTCTATAAGTCATCAGACAATCTGAGGAATATCTTAGGAAATCCCAAGGATAAGATTTCTAATTGTCAGAAAAGTGGAATTTATGAAATTAGTTGTAATGATTCCGACAAAAAGTATGTTGGGTAAACTAAAGGTCAATTAAAACACGATTTAAAGAACATTTAGCACATTTAAAATACAGTAGAACAGAAAAGTCTAGCATTGCCGAACATGCCCTTGAAGCTGATCATACTGTAACATTAAATAATCTAAGATTAATTAGAAATGTATCTGATAGGAGATTATTGAACGCATAAGAAAGTATGGAAATGAGAAAATGTAAAAGTAGCTTAAATAAAGACAGATGGCCTATTCCTTATAGTCCCCTCTACTGGTTACTTGACCGGAACTGATGGCTTCGCCTATGCCCTTAGTTCCGCCTGAGTAATTCAGGTGTTAGGCTAAGTATAAATAGGGTAGATTTGGAGTTTAGCTTTGGCCAATCATCGCTCCTGATGAAGCTTACATAGTTAGCAAAACGCGCGTCGAGTGTAAAAAAAACAAAGTGTTTCGTGTAGTGGTGATATATACTGAGTAGTGTCATTGTGCCAAAGATTCCACATTCTCAACATAATATATACAGGAATTAATGGCCTAATCAGAGACGTGTAGTTTTGAAAGTTAAATTCTCACTTAAGGAGTTAGTTTCGGAAGTGAAATTTTTTTTTTTCAAGGGGTGTGTGAAAATACGAGTTCAAAAATACATATGATGTAACATTCATTTTTACTAAATTGTAAGATCACGTTACTATACCGTTTTTTTTTATTTTTAATACATATAATAATTGTTAATATTGGTTCCCGTGTACATGTCACAATTTTATTACATTTTCGATATTAAGTTTATCAGGGTAACTAAAACTGTAGTAAACGCACGTCTTTGTTAAAACTATTCCATTTGTCTTGAAAACATATTAGTGGAAAGAGCATCTTCCGTACTTGTCGATAGAGTTTCAGGTTAAATATTTCTATCTCATTTTTATACTCTGTACGTGAACATGTTTGTCTTAGAGATTTTGCTGAGAAGAGGAGAGAGGTTGGGATATAAAACCGGACATCTTGTTCAATCGAGGCTTTTTCTATCTTCCAAAAATCTTGAGACATCTTGGGTCGGTTACCCAGATGAAAGTCAGGGGGTGTTGTGTGGGGTAATAATGTGCTAGGAAATCCACGAGAAAAAGCCAACCTGAATATCGGCAAATATACCTAACTTGAGTCTTTTTTTTCACCATAAGTGAACCTGGGACCATTTTTACATCATACCAACTTAAAGCCGTTTTTTAAACCAGAAACCCGTGTTATACCAGAAACTATTTCCAAATTTTCAAACTTCTAAGTTAGAGACTGTCAGTGAACCGGTACGTTTTTCACCCCATCTTCTTACCTAATCCAAATAGGCAGGTTGCCCAATTGCCTTCCAGTTCCAAGGAAGCTGCATATCATCGGTCCGAGGTCCAGAGTTTCTACCTGACGATCAACGCTGGTTGATTAACCACCGTCAGAAGTCCAAACACAGAAGGCTGTTGTCTAGGTTGCCTGTCGTAACTTAGAGAACAGGTGGGACAGGTAATACCTAAGTAATTACACCTATTTTACCGAAGACCTTTGGTTAAGTCCCAAAAGGGTCATAACTTGTTACATTTCATCAAACTTTTATTTTAAAAGGATATTTAATTAGGTTAAGTAATTAAAAGTGTTAATTTAGTGTAAATTTGTCTCTTTATGTTTGTAAATATATTTTGCTTTGTTTTAACCTAGTGTTTCGCTGAGCTCCCGTTCTATTTTTCAGGACATTTACGTTGCATCTTATTTAATAACCTATATACAACTAAATATCTTTCTAATATTTCTTTATTTTTTTAGCTGAAGTCAAATTCCCTTCTATAATATATATATATATATATATATATATATATATATATATATATATATATATATATATATATATATATATATATATAAAATGCAACGTCTCTCTGTCTGTCTGTCTGTCTGTCCGTTAGTGCGCTTATCACTGGAGAGCCACTTATCCGATTTACATACTTTTTTTTTTAAACATACATATGTTCTCTGGCCCGGTTATAGGCTATATTTTATTACGATAGGTAGTATAAGGAATGAGCAGTGGCGATAATAGAGAATGAAGTCGGAAAAAAGTTTGACGCTAGCGCGTTCCCTTGCAATACACAGCCTAAACCATTAAATATGGAACAATATTATGTAGCAGAGAATATCTATAATCTATAATATATATATAAAATGCAATGTCTCTCTATCTGTCTGTCTGCCCATTAGTGCGTTTATCACGCGAGAACCACTTATCCGATTTACGTGTTTTTTTTTTTTTAAATTCATACATATATTCTTGGGTCTGGTTATATAATAATAATAATAATCTATATCTATAATATATGTAAAATGCAACGTCTCTCTGTCTGTCTGTCCATTAGTGCGCTTATCCCTCGAGAACTACTTATCTGATTTACGTGATTTTTTAAATTTATACATATGTTTTCTGACCAGGTTATAGATATATATTTTATAACATCTATAATATATAAAATGCAACGTCTCTCTGTCTGTCTGTCTGTCCGTTAGTGCGCTTATCACTTAAGAACCACTTATCCGATTTACGTGTTTTTATAAATTTATACATATGTTCTATATAATTTGACTAGATAATGGGAGATAATGTGAGATAACGAGAGATAAGTATAAATAATGGGAGATAAGCAGAGATAAGTCTAGGTAATGGGAGATAAGGTGAAATAATGGGAGATAAGGAGAAATATTGCGAGATAAGTCGAGATAAGCCTAGATAATGGGAGATAAGGTGAGATAAGGAGAAATAATGGGAGATAAGGAGAGATAATGGGAGATAAGGAGAAATAATGGGAGATAAGGGGAAATAATGGGAGATAAGGAGAAATATTGCGAGATAAGCCTAGATAAGCCTAGATAATGGGAGATAAGGTGAGATAATGGGAGATAAGGAGAAATAATGGGATATAAGGAGAAATAATGGGAGATAAGGGGAAATAATGGCAGATATTTTATTATTTTAGGTAACATAAGGAATAAACAGTGACGATAGTAGTGAATCAAGTCCACGCGAGCGGAGCCGCGGGCACGGCTAGTTTACTATAAAATAAATGGTGCCCATAATGATACAACTAAGATTTGAACAGATCTAGAGATGATTTTCAAAAGGCGTACAAAAATTACCTCTTCCCCGCATCTCTACCACTATGACAAGCTAGCATATATTCTTATGTTTGTTCCTTTTACAAACGCGTTATTAACACTCATTTAATTTAATCTCCAAAATAAGAATATACGCAAGGGGCATAATGGGTGTTTTTATATAAAATAAATAATAATTTATTAAAAAAAGAGCAGAACATAACAATGTAATACTTCCGCAAACTTTTTTTATATTATTTTCAAAAACACATGAAGAACTGCTGTCCCGCCACCCTATCTCCAAGAGTACTAATCAGAAAATTTCGAAAAAATTCTAGAATATTCTCCGTAAGGTGTAGATTGAATGAAAATTATCACCAGTGCATAATCTTTGATGATTGATCTGATATATATATATATATATATATATATATATATATATATATATATATATATATAACAAAAGAAATTTTCAACAAAGATCGAAAAAAAAATTTGTTGAAAACTCATTTGGGGTGTGTTTTGAGAAGTCACTGATCATTTATCCTCCTATAACAAAAATTTTCATTTTAAAAGCAATCACCATATGGAATACTAATTGCGCAAGCCCGCGTGCACTTGGCCGTTTTTTTTAAATAATATAAAGAAAAATTTGTGCGAGTATTATATCATATATATTTTTAAACTCGTGTCTTCACACGCATTTTCCACCCCACTCGATAATCTTGCACAATTTTTTTCACTTTTGATTTCACAGACAGATGGACAGACACCGAAGTGATCCCGTAAGTGTCCCCTACGGAACAGTAATAACACAATTTTCAAATTCCCTAACCCTGAAACGGACATACAATACTATATACATATATGAAACAATCCCTCTAATCTCTTCCTTCACACACGACGAGTTCAACTTGTGATACTGCAGAAGCAGAAAGAGGACCGAATGATAGTGATAATCATGAAAATGACCTGGGTAAATATGTGGGATAATCATCGTTGAGCTTAGAAAAGAAAAAAAAAACGGTTGCTGACATATTTTATTCTGTCCTGAGATGAGGCAATATTAAACAAAAAAACATCGAATTTCAGTTTTACATCGCTTTAAGGAATTTAATGTAGGCATTTACCCTGTCATTACAATTGCTCTTTACGTATTCAGATAATCATTTTTATTTAATCTGTCATAAATGACAAATCAGGGAAAAATTGCTTGCTAAAAAGGACCCCTATAACTTTTATGTGGTAGAGAAAGATCGAAGGTATTGAATCGTTTCGATCTGAGATATGCTTTCAGTTTAAAACTTATTTACATGGCAAATAGTGTAATCAATAAAGATAGAAATAATAGTTGAGAATGTAGACTTTTTATTTTAATAGCGCGTTTTTACTTTCCGAAAATACCAATGTAAGGTACATAAAAATAATAAAGAAATACATTTTTTCACTTTAACACTAAAAAAATCTTACGTTTCTTACAAGAAAATCGTTTATCATTTCGGTATTAATCTCGGAAAATTTAAGAGAAAAATCTATTTGAAATTCTATTTTTATTTTTCCCAAACAGCTGTTTGTCCTTTAATGACAATTATTATTTGTATTTTTTTTTTTTGTGAAGGCACTTTGGCTATTGTTATTAAAATTAGGGCAATTTTTAAATTTAATCTGATTTTCTAACACGTGTAATTTACTAAAATCCCATTTGTGTCATTGAATAAAAATACTTATAAATAATTGCCGACCTAGGTCAAAAAAGTCGTTTACCTTCTTCGGCTTTCGTTCGTTTTCAACAAAAAAAAAGCCTTTTTTATTAACGGCGGGCCGCTGAGACTTCAAAGCATTTTTTTGGATGCCGCATACCGGCTGAGTGTGGTTTTATACTGGAAGTTTTTAGGGGAGGTTTAGGCATATTATTATTTTTGGTATTGGTGGTGAATATGCAGATTGACAGAAAGTTTTTCTTTGCAGAAAGTTGCGAAAAGGTTTATCTAAATTTATAGCGGCTTCTTGTAAACGTTTATATGTTAATTTCCAAAAAAAAATACATTTTAGTTAGTTTATTATACAATCTGTCAAGTAAGAACGTGACCGCTGGTATTCTTGAAAAAATATGTTTCGAGAAAATTTTTTGCCATCAATGTATTCTTTGGTGTGCTAACAATGGCGCAATTACCTTAGTAAGTTGTCCAGTCACCCCCTGCATCAATAATCGCCTGGCATCTTCAAGGCATACTCGCGCGGCAACGACACATTCAAACCGGTGTTCTTAATTTTGCCGCTCCTTGATGTAGCATCAATTTCGAGTCCAAAACTCGTTTTTCGATTTTTGGAGTGACTTTGCCTACCGAGCCACATTTTGGGAAGTCGTCTCGTTAAAACGATTTACCCACTTCTTCACAAATAACACTGACTTTTTAATATAATTAGCGGCCGCGGAATGTGTCATTTTTGGCCCCTTTGGGTGGGAACAAAGAAAGACTGTCTCGAACGGACGTGCAAACAATGACTCATTTTAAATTTCACGTGATTTCGACGAAAGTTCGGAATCGACTGATATTACTACTACCAATTTTTTGTTGAATCGCTAGAATCACATCTAAAAAAAATGAATTGTCGCGGACACGTTCTTACTTCTCACGACTGTAATTAGAAATACCTAGTGCTCAACTTAAACAACAAAGTTTCATTTTTTATTTTAGATATCTATTACAAAGTTTTAAAAAATTACTAAATGCTAGGGTGTTACCCTTATTGGTAGCTTCCGTTTGCTGAAACCCAGCTGTGTAAGACGGCAGCTCCCACGTCCTAGAGGGGGAGTTCCAGTTATAAAAACACTGCCGAGTATGTTTCTTTTTATTACATGGGCACCACTTATTTAAATATTGTAGCTCATACGGCCTAGTCTAAAAATAGAAAATGTCAGGTCATACAACGAAAATCCGTATCAAACTAGTCCCGCAGCTTGATGCTAAAAAAGAAATCAAGAGAAACATATTCTGTCTACTGCCTGAGGTAATAGAAAAACAAGGAGTTAGAAGAAAACTTTCGTCTTGGTAAATATCGGTGTAGTTGTATTACTTAAGTTATTTTTCTAAACGATTGTTTTAGAATTTTCTAGAGAGTTTATTGATTTCATTAATTTTTCATATGGAGAACCACATCCCTTTGGAATGAGCTATTTAAGAGCATGTTTCCCATCGAGTACAACCTACATCAATATACGGTTCAGCTTATCACTTATATCATCCTCATCAAAACTACTTTTTATGGGATGAATGAATTTCTAAGAATTTTAATAACAATTGTGCATCGTAATTTCCGATCACATGCCGCTTTTGTATCCGGTCCGCGATTTCCCTGCGGCGTGCATGGTGTAACTATAAAAAAAGTTAATATTTCTAACTATGCAGAGGTAAGTAGTTAAAAACATTAGCTATAGTAACACAATCCAGTCCAGGATTACCATAGATGGAGAGTTATATGAAATAGAGCTAGGATTGCAGCCTTTAAAAATGAAGTTCTTTATTTCCCCAATCTCCCCCATACGTGTATGCAGATCTATTTAGATCCCAATCTACATTAATGAGACGCATTATATGAATTAAAATATTCCTTAGGCTTATAATTACGTACTTCCTCTCTATAAAGATGATCTATTTATACAAGATAAGGGTAATTGTATAGCAAGAAATTTATTTATAGAACGGGAATATAGTTTCGGAAGTTGTACTAGGCTGTCAATCTAAAACATACTGAGACCACTACACCACAATGAATTTTGGAAAATTTTCCAGTTTCTTCGTAATATTGCGAACAGCAATCCACTATTAAAGGAAACCTATCATTTTTATTATACCAAAGTTCAACAATATTGTAAAAGAGAGTATCTAAGTGCCTGAACATAGTTACTGCATGTATAGGACACCAAGGATTAAAAATTACTTCCTTAAACAACGTAGATAGAATTTGCCATAAGTAGACTGCTTACATTACAAGGGAAAGTTAGACAACTGCTGAGAGAAGTTAAATATTAGAAAATACAAGAATAACCTGGAATCAATAACTAAACATAGTTGTAATAAGAGTAGACACTATAACCAGGCTGTTGTGAAACGCTCACGAAAAAGCATATATATATATTATATATATATATATATATATATATATATATATATATATATATATATAAATATATATTACCGTCAAAAAGTATTTGCCCACCTAGTTATTTCAGTCCCAAGACAACAAAAATCCAAATAATTTATATTTTTTAAATTTTAATGAATTATTATTTATTTTCACATTATTTACAGTCTAGAAAATCAGAAATATATTCATGATTTTCTCATCTATGTGACATCCTTTGTTTTTAATTACCGCTTTACAGAGTTTCGGCGCTCTGTATAGTAGTTTCTTCGGTAATTTTAAACCCATTCTGCTTGTAAAAGTTCTCACAAGTGATTTTCTGATGTTGAATTGAGTTTTCGAAACACACCTGTCCAAATGGTCTCAAAGCAATTCAATGGGGTTCAAGTCGGGTGATTGTGAAGACCAAGTCAACACTTCCAGGACGTCATCGGATTTCCATTGGTCCAAAAATTCTCTAATTTATTTAGCAGAATGTTTAGAGTCGTTATCATGCTGAAAAATAAATTTCCTCTGAAAAATATCTCTTCCAGAAGGAAGCATTTCGGTTAACAAAATTTCTTGATATTGTTATTTTCGCATGAGTCCTTCTATCCTAAAGAATTTTCCAGCTTTACCGCTGCCAAAACAACCCCAAACTATTACTGAACCTCCACCATGTTTTACTGCAGGCAACTGACAGGCTTCCAACATCCTCTCTCCAGCTGACCGCCGTATGTAAACTCGTCGATTTGAACCGAAAATTTCGAATTTAGATTCGTCGTTCCAAAGGACGGAATTCCATTGATCTGATGTCCAATTTTCATGTTCTCGGGTCCATTCTAATCAGTTACGTTTATTTACTTGCCTAAGAAGTAGTTTCCTCACTGAAACTCTCCCGTGTATTCCACCTTCTGCTAACATATTCTTCACGGTTGTCACGCTGATGGAGATGGGCCGTTCCAGGTTTACTTAAGCCGTGATTTCTGATGTGGTTAGGCGGCAATTACGAGAAATTATGAGAAATTCTCACAAATATGGAAAGGTAATTGGAAAAAGGGGACCAGGTCGCAGATGCATCTTCTGGCTAAACATTCTGCGAAATTGGTTCTCAACAAATACTACCAGTCTTTTTAGAGCTACAGTGGATAAAGTAATAATAGCCAGAATGATTCCCAACATTCGAACCGAATAGGCACTTTAAAAAGAAGAAGAGACCTTTTGGAACGACCGTCGTATATTTTACTAATAATTTATCAGAAGTCTAAAAAAAATTTGATTGCCCAATCCTAAAAATATGGTCCTCTAAAATTTTAACAGATGTTTACCCGGTATGAACATTTAACTTAATTTTGGAGAATAATTAGGACACGATTGGTTACCCACGCACATACCGTTCATTAGCGATGGTCGGTTGTTTTCTGCAAACGACACGATTACATTTTTTTTTAATTTACTTAGAGCAAAACCAACATAGAGCAATTATTTACCTCATCCCTTAAGAGCCGTGTCTCTATCTACTGCTTGTGCCATTTGTCAGTTGCCGGATGTCGAAATAAAACAAATGACTGGCCAACCGCGTTCAGCAATTAGCGACGTTTATCTTTTGTTTGGAAGTATGCGGACTTGGTATGTCTTATTTGGACAGTGGCGTATCTTGTTGATCGTATACGCTGATCGAAAATTGTAAGCACTAAGGATTTAAAACAACAAAAGTGGAAATGATGAAGTAGACGTAAATTTCAAGGAGTATATCGTCTATCATTATAAATATTATTATTATCTAAAAAAAGAAAGAGATATTTGCGAGATAAATCCTGGAGCTTCGTCTCTTACATACCACCTCGTAGCATGATCAGACAATAATGATCGCGACTCACGTGCGTGTGGTCAGTGATCATCAGCGAAACTCATCTGTCTGAGGAATCGGTCAGAAACAACCAACCAATGTGTTCTTAGTGTCTCCTTAAACTCCGAAATTTAGGAATATCATTGCAACTGAATGAAGTAGGAACATACAATTCGTGTTGTAAATTTGTATACTTAAAATGTTTTGGCTCTTTGATGCCCATGGCATAGCATGTGCCGAAAAGTTAAATAGAAAAATATTTTTTTGCTGTTTTATCGAGAATATTATTTGTTGACTTATAAACGCCTTGTGGCCGAAAAGGTATACATCCAATAAATAGAGTACTTTCAATTTTTCACAATTCACTTAATCTTCTGCGGAAAAAAAATGACAACCTGTGGATTTCATTAATACAGTGCAAATGTAATATAGTAATATATCTTACGCAATGCAGCATTGGGATCATGGATGTACGATAATCAAGGGTGAACCGAGCAGGCTGAAAGTAAATGCATAAGTGATTCTGGTTCTTTGCTCCACATGCAATGGTCTTAATGTCAGACAGGTCAGTAAATCGAATACGATACACCATCGTAACAAGCAAGTAGAAATCCATCGGTCTCTGATTTAAGAATTGCCAATTGTACAAAACTAAATGTTAGTTTTTTAGACAACCGCAGCGAAGCGCTATTTCTATAAAATAATCGATGTTGGAGCTTTTCTATATGCTGTCTATAAAATGGTTGTAGCTCTGCTGTTTTAATGCCCTAATCTTTAGTCTAGGCTATCCTAAATCTAGATTGTCAATTTTGTTATTTTGTTATTCGACGAAATCGCCGAACCAATTTCCTCAGCTGAGCCTATTATAGCCTCAAATAGAAAGGCTAACACACATCTCCGTCGTGGTCACATACCATCTCTAGAAGAAAATCCGAACTCCGTGCAACGTTATACGCTAGTTCCATCACAATTTGATTACGCAGACAGTCTACGCTCAAGAGTCCTCTTCCACTCTGATGATGTGAAAGATATATTTGCAAAAACCAAAGATCTAGTATGGAGACCTCGATTCATATGATTGATGATTCTTGTGTCAATATCCAGGTCTCGTAGATCTTTTTTCATCCACTTAACCACTCGGAAGGAACAGAGAAATACCGATACACCAAACATATTAGCAGCAGTAACTTATTCCGAGAAACAGATCTTTTTGAGTCGTTGCCTAAATCAGCTACAGAGGACGGGTTTAAATAGTGGAAGTTTACTTCTAAGACGTTGACGAGCGTTTGCCAGGTCTTGTGTGTGTCCATCATTTTCCTCGTGTTTCGATATTTCACTCACAAAGTCCTACAACGGTGCTCAGAAAAACTAATATTCCTCAGGATGGTCCACTTCTTAAAGTCGTGCTTCAGGTTGTTCTTGAGGCGTTCGAAGATAGCCAGACCTGCAAAAATATGCCACGTAGTCTCGTTATCTCTGGCTGAAGATGTTTTAATACTGTGAATATTTTTCACGCTAGAGCAGGCATTTGGCCATATATAAACACCATATTGCTTCAGACTGTAGGTAGCAGTTATATAAGTCATCCCAGATTCTATATCACTCCAGGATAGTTATTTAAAGAGACCCAGTTATGTAGCTCCACTTCGCTTATCATTTCTATCTGATCGAGACGGATGTCAGTAGCATCAACCTCATTAATCACTCACTGATGTGAGTCATGACCTTTTGAAGTTTGGTGGCGGTAATGTCTTACTTCACGGTGGTTTATAGGGAGAATCAGGCCAGGCATTATTCTTATTATCCAAAAAAAAGAAAAATTCTAAGAGACAGAGCTTGTGGCACCGACTCAGACAGACTGATACGTAGTATGGTTAGACAATAGTCACGCTTCACTTCTTTTTGGTTTGTGATAATCGACCGAATTCTTGAGTAACCAAAAAGTCAAAGATAACAGCCCTTTGCATCCTCATTGTAAGTAAATCAGCTGAGCTATCACAAACTGTTATTTTCTTTAGATTTTCTAAGACTCTGTTTTTCATTCCTTCTAAAATTCCCATAAATATGACTAGCATTGTTACTTCCAAACATCCTTGTCCTTAGAACCATTTCCTGCTCTTTAGTTACAGTATTTGTTACATCAGGTGCCGAAAACTCAATAACAAAATAATGTTTTGTTGTTTGATCAAGCTGTTCTATACATATCTCGAACTTTTCTTGAGTTAGACGTTTGTTTTATATCCGACGACACATCTGACTGAGTTAAGGAGGTTTCCTATGTCATTTCGGCTTGTATTGAAGCTTACTCCCCTTTTCAAAGAAATGTCCTTCCAGCAGCAAGCTTTGGTTCGACCGAAAATGCAGCTGTTGCTTCTAAACTACTTTCTTTCCAACAATGGCGTGAAAATCCTAACGTCGTAAATCGTAACATCTTTGTTCGTGTCCGGAATAGATGCAAAGAAATTATCGACCAAACCAAGAAGGCACACAATCAACGAATTAGAAACAAATTTGTTGGCTAAACTCTTTGCTTCACATTCTTCCGGTGATATCCAAGGGAAAACACCACCTACTATTTCCATAGTGCAGTCAAGGATGCCCGATATTGTCTTCAGACAGCGTCTCATAACACGTATTTTAATGAAGCTAGACACCAAAAAAGCTTATAGTGCTGACGGAATACCTACCAGTTTTCTGTAGGCTGTTCAACCTATCCTACAGAAAGGGAATATTTCCTTTCTGCTGTAAAAGCGCTACAGTTCAGCTGATACCCAAAGAAAGCAAGAAGACCTTACCAAACAACTACCGATTAGTCGCATTGCTTTCAATAACATTGAAAGTCATAGTAGCGGCTATCAATCAGCATTTTCTAATATATCTTGAAGAAATGAATATTATTAGCGACCAGCATTCGTAAGCAAAGATCAACAGGAAATTTTCTAATTCATATATTTGGAACAACGCAATTGAACACTTTGGAGAATTTCGAGCGGTTACGCTTGATATGTCTAAGGCCTAAGGCATTCGACAGTGTTTGGCGCGATGGATTATTGGCTAAGTTATGCTCTTATGGAATGTCTGAAAATTTCTATTTATGGCTTTCGTGTTTCCTCAGAGTTCGTTCTTTACGAATGACAGTCGACAAATTTCTTTCTATCACCTTCACTATCAACGCCGGTGTGCGCCAAGGCTTCATACTGTCTTCTACTTTCTTTCTTACGCTTATTTCTTTATTCACTTTCAACGCTCGAATAGCCAACACGCCTTGTGGTCGGAAAACCACAATTTCGTAAATGCAACTAACTTTTATCACTTCTGGAAGAATTCCGTACGAATGTACAGGGTGAGCCAACGGTAGAGTAAAGTTCGTTATCACATTTGTTTCGGGAATGACGAAAAAATATTAAATACAATAGTTTTAAGGAATGTTCAGGTGCACAGTTTAAAATTATTTTTGAGTATACAGGGTACTTCAAAAAAGTGTGACCGATATAACATGTTTTTTTAAAAGGATCATCTTATTTTCTAATTTATTTTTAAATTCTGCGTAAAATTTTATAACTTTTTTATTAATAATGTTATATATCTAAACTTAGTAGTTTTTCTAATATTTCATTTTTTTTAAAAAAATATTAGTTTTCGGTTTTGTAAAAAATTGCTAGTAGCGCCATTGTTTCTGAAGGTGGAACACTCACAATTGGTACAAGCGTTCTATAGAGATGAAAAAAAAAGATATATGAAGAGAAATTTGAGTTAGATGCTACAGGGTGTTCAAAATAAATTTATGCATTTCGATTATTTTAAATTGAAAAATCTTAAATTTTTTAAATGGCACACCCTGTATATTATTATTTTTTCTGATAGATTTTACAAAACCCTCCAACTTTTATTAAGTATGTCATATACCTATTTCTAATAATTTTCGATTTATTTTGAATTTTTCAATTTTTACCCTTGTTTTTAATACACTTACGCTATAATATCATAGTTGCCAAGACACTGTCAAATTTTGACATGTCTATTAAGCAAGTAAAAATAGTTTAATTTGTTGTAGTAAGTGACATATAAAGGTAATAGTTATGGATTTTCCTAAAAATGAATTAATTGATATTGTTTATATACATTTTTGTGGGTAACGATCGTTACTCACAAAACTGGATCGGTAAGGATCGATTTATTCAGTGGCCCCCTCGATTATGTAACTTAACACCTTTTGCTTTTTTTTGTGGGGCTACATTAAAGATCGTGTGTATGCAAGTCCTCCTACAACACCTTTTCACGTATTTGTACTAAAAAACGAGGGTAAAAACTGAAAAATTCAAAATAAATTGAAAACTATTAGAAATAGGTATATGATATACTTAATAAAAGTTGGAGGGGTTTGTAAAATCCATCAGAAAAAATAATAATATACAAGGTGTGCCATTTAAAAAACTTAAGATTTTTCAATTTAAAATAGCATGCAAATGCATAAATTTATTTTGAACACCCTGTAGCATCTAACTCAAATTTCTTTACATATATCTTTTTTCATCTCTATAGAACGCTCGTACCAATGAGTATTCCACCTTCAAAAACAATGGCGCTACTGGCAATTTTTTATAAAACTGAAAACGAGTATTTTTTTAAAAAAATTGAAATATTAGAAAAACTACCAGGGTAGGTATATAATATTATCAATAAAAAAGATAAAAAAATTTACGCAAAATTTAAAAATAAATTAGAAAATAGGATGTTTCATTTAAAAAAACATATGTTATATCGGCCACCCTTTCTTGAAGTACCCTGTATACTCAAAAATAATTTTAAACTGTGCACCATAACATTCCCTAAAACTATTGTATTTAACATTTTTTTCGTTATTCCCGAAACAAATGAGATAATGAACTTTACTCTATCGTTGACTCACCCTGTACACCCAACATAGTAATATAGTTAACGCAATGATGCATTCTGATGGTGCGATAATACAACGTAAACTATAATTAATATTATTATCTTGAGATTCGAAAGAAAAGTTTGCACGCCACTGAAATTCGCTGCTGAATAAATGGTTCAATGTCGGCATGTCGGTTTTTAATTACTTACTTTACCTCTGCTGGGAACCAGGTGCACAAATGCTTATTTTAAAGAGGAAATGCACTTTATTTCTTATTATACGTATTGTATTATCATTATTATTAGAGAATGACCGGCATATTCTGTGCCAGTTAAGATGTACCGTAAGGCCACTTAACGAAGCTACTTATTTATGTTAATAACTTAAAAATAATGGGATTTAAGGAGGGACATCATAACTGAATGTAGTTTTCTTGGCAGAAAATGTGTTCGCACAGATATGTATACAGAGTGTAAACGTTTTCATATTTTTTAACATGTTTACTGACTCTTTTAAAAGTATATAAATGACACTACACAACAATTATCACTACTACATCAAACATTTGATATATGCATTCGATTCGTGTTCATCAGAAACGATGATTGACTAAATTTAAGGCTAAAAGCTTGAATACTATATCGGGTGAAAAGGCCCGAGACTTTTAAAAGAAAAAATATATTTACAAAAATCGATTTTATTCTTCAATTCCTTCCAGAGCGATACACTGATTTCAGCAATCTTCCAACATTTGAATAACTTCTATACGAGGATGGTTCGATAAGTACCCGTGTTTGAAGACAGATGGTGTTATAGTATTTTTCAGGATCTACTTGTACCCATTCAAAATTCAACAAGATTCGAAAGTGATTAATTTATGGCTGTTTACCTAATTGTATAATTGTTGGGTTTAAAATTTTATTGTGATAAGACAGTTGAATTTTAATGTTTTATGTACTGAATAATACACAATATAGTAATTACACAAATATATTAAAATAGTGTACAGTGTCCTCGCGTACATTTGTTACAATTTTAGTTATTAATTAATATCTAGTTCAATTTCGCTATCGGTACTATCTTGCAAATCAACAATAAGTTTTTTTATAGGTTCTAAACTATTTATATTTACGTACATACATCTATATGAGTTTTCAATTTTTTTGACGTGTTGAATACAGTTTCTCCGGTTTTCAACGGTTACATTTTGCCATATCAACTCGATCGCATGAAAGATACAATAATATGGTGGAAGCCGATTGCTTCCTTTGCAATTTTATCATAAACATATTCCTTTAAAAAATTGTAACTTTTTAAAACTTGTAACAATTGTTTAACTGTACAACTTTCATGGAAATATATGTCACGTTAGCACAAAAAGGCTTGTATTTCCTTTTTTCTACTGGTGGAACTTGGTACCTTATTTATTTGGCGACTATGATAGGATACATTATCCATCACAATACAGCTATTCGGTGGTATATTCGGCATTTGAAGCCAATCTTCAAAAACTTCAGCGGTTGTATCACAATGATAATCCAAGCTGGAATATTCTTGGCTGCTAGAAATAGACATTCTGGTATCCAGCCTTCTTCTGAGTCCACATGTAAAATAGTTATTCTTATACCTTTATCTGATAGAGCTTTGGTGTGGCATTTTTTGGATTTATCAATCCATCCTTTACTGGGTGTGTCATACCAAGTCTCATCTAGGTAGATTATCGTTCGATTTTCCGATCTAGCTATATTTGTTTTTTCAAGATATTCCATCCTGAGTTGTTGCAAGCGCCATGATTCCATTATAACTTGCCTTTTGTCTATTTTTTTTAACAAAAACCCCAAACTTTTTGTTCTGCATACATTTCATAAATTTTGCGGAGGATTAAGTCTTCTTGACAGAAATCAATACATTTCGACACACCTTTATCATTTCGTGTTTTTTTAGGCGCTATCGAATTATTTACAATTTTCCAAACTGGACTTTCAGGGATGATTGTTAAAGCTGATGTCTTCATCAATGAAAAGTACTTTTCGTGGCCTCGCTCTACTAACTTTAAATAAACACTTTTAACTATCACTTTTGCCTTAACGGGCAAACATTTGCGGCTTCTAATGGAAAGGGCTTTGGACATTTTAAGACACTATTGAATTTTATAATACACACTATTTCAGTATAATACTGCAGATAAAATCAAGAATATTCTTTATATTTCTAAACACGAAGTAGCCAATAAAATGTTAGATTGAAAGGGAGGTGTGTGTATGTATATATATATATATATATATATATATATATATATATATATATATATATATATATATATATATATATATACAGTCGACACTGTTTATAGTGAAACTCTATATAATGAAAAACTCTTTATAGTGCAATTTTTTCAAGACCTACATACATAGCAGTATATATGGATTTTCTCTTTACATAGCGAAAAACTTTCTTTCGGTCAACATTTTGGTCTTTCACTATATAGAGAGTCGACTGTATATATATATATATATATATATATATATATATATATATATATATATATATATATATATATATATATCAATTGCGACCCCTGTTACAGCCAGGTACGTGCGAAGATCCTAACGGTCGTTTAATGTTTTTATTGCATTAATTTGCCAAATCACTTTCTTAGATCTTGAAAAGTACTATACCCTCGTGTGCTGTCATCTAATAGATGACACCAAAAAAAAATTTGAAACTGATTCATAGGTTATTTTGCATTTGGCAGCCATTTCAGTAAGTAGTGTAACGTGTTAGTCGCTAAGATGGAAAAAGTGCAGGATGGGAAAACGTGTGAGAATATAAATGCGAAATTGGATGCTGTTTTTGTGGTCAGTCAGATATTGGTTCAACGAATTTAAACGTGGTCTAACATCCGTTTGTGATAAGGATTGCCCGGGACGCCCAGCAGATGTAGTTACCAAGAAATCACTGAAAAAGTTCAAGACATGATTCTCGCTGATCGTCGAACGAAAGTGCGCAAATTAGCGAGGCTATAAGTGTGTCGATGGAAACAGTAATTAATATTGTACATGATAAGTTGGCGATGAAGAGGATGTCAGCCCGATGGATGCCGCGATTGCTCACCGTGGACAACAAGGGTGCGGCTTTCAATTTCGAAGCTGTATTTGGAGTAAATGAAGCCAAATCCGGCTTTTTGGGGAAACAATCCCTAACACATGGAATGAATCTATATCAATATTATTTAAAAAAAAAAGGAGACAAAATGGACTTGAAAAATTATCGTACTATAACATTTCCTAATGTACTTTACTCAGCTTATTAATGCACAAACACGGATCCCTGATCAAGAGAAAGAGTTCGCCAGTCTTCTTAATGTGCTTTTAACCAGCAAACCAAAGATTTACACTGTCGCATTAAATTCGGCGTTAACTTCTTCCTACCATAAACTGCTTTCGACATTGAGTATCCTACCGATCAGAAACAGAGAGACGCCTAAACCAAGGAAGATTTGGCACTACAAATCCGCCAAATCGAAAGAATTCATGGAAGAATATTTTCGACCTTTTCTTTTTGTTGTTTTAGATCCGACGACCCATCCAATTGCAATAAGGAGGTTTACGATTTTATTTCAGCTGGTATGGAAGTTTACATCCCTTTTTCGAAGAAATGTCCTTTCCACGGCAAGCCTTAGTTCGACCGAAAGTGTGAAGAAACTTTTGCTCCTAAACATCTTATCCACTGACAATCGCGTGAAAAGTCATAAATCATCATCATCACGTCTTTATTAGTACCCGGAAAATATGCACAAAGATCAAGAAGGCACACAATCAAACAATTAAAAATAAACTTCTTGTCTGCTCCAGCATTTACAGGTCACAAAAGCCATTAGTTAAAATTTCACTGTACCAGCAATACTATAGCATCAGTACCTGTTGAAAAAACCAACTTGCCAGCTGCCCTCTGCTTCACATTCTACTGTAAATTTCCAAGGGAAAACACCATCCCCTATTCCCATAGTAGTGCAGTCGAGGATGCCCGATACTGTCTTGAAACAGTGTATCATAAAACGTATTTTAATTAAGCTAGACACCAAAAAAGCTTTGTAAGATGTCGGATTACAAATTGTTAATAAAAGTGATTGTTAGCGAAAATTAGTTGATTTTAAAGAAAAGCTAACATCAGAAGTGGGATCGATTTTCGTGCGTAGTGTACTAGAAGTGTTTTGTTGCAATAAACGTAAAAAAAAATTGTTGAAAATGGGTAGATGTCTAAACAAATGCATCATCGTATACGGGCCGTCGACGTGGATTATGGCAGCACGGAGAAACACTAAACGATATACTAGAGACATAGCATATTGACTAAAACGAAAGATACCCACTACAAAAGAAAGGAGAGCGAATCATGGATAGCTACTCGATCAGTTGAGGTCATGGTCTTCAAAATAATTATACAAAAAAGGTGAGTTAGAGAGGCAATTCCACTACCTTTACCTAAAATAAAAATTTGGTATATTGTTGCCTGACTAAGGGTATCAGTACCATTTATTTAAAAGAGGATTAGTGACGATCTCACTAATGTCTATTGAGATAGTGGTACTCCTTCTATAAGGTTAAAAGAGCATTAGTGACGATCTCACTAATGCCTATTGAGATAGTGGCAATTCCATTATAAGGCTAAAAATATTAATGGCGATCCCATTAGGTCTGAAAAAGATAGTGGCAATCCCACTATGCCTGTACTAGGTGGCAATAATACCCATTCCGTTGAATCTAGCAGTATACATGTTAATCATAGCAAAGATACTGTTCGTTAATTTCTTTTAGATGAAGATAAAATTAAGATGTCGCGAGGAGGTTCCTTCGCAGGATGGCCGTGTTAGCTGTCCACATTTACTGCATAAGAAAACCCCAGTTCCTGGCGTAGTTAAAAAAGAATTTTAGAATTTGCATATATATATATATATATATATATATATATATATATATATATATATATATATATATATATATATATAATCAAAATTTAAAAATTATATTATGGACTGGTTGATTGAACTCATAAACTTTCATGGATGTTGACACGTTAGTATGGCGCTGATCTGAACGGCCGAAAGCTCGAGTTCAAATAACAGTAAAGGTAAAAACTTTTGTAAATTTTTAAAAATTCATATGGATACTACTAGTATATACTATATTTGTAAATATTAAATATTTCGTAGTTTTTAAGTATACTTCTTCAAAAACTTATAAATTTTAAAAAGGAATGCCAGCACAGACCGAAATTGTATATTCTAAAATTCCTGTGTGGTCCACTATGCTGGTAAAAATTTTGAATTTTAGGAATTTAGTAGAGTTACAGTTCTTTTCATGCCTTGAGTAGATTGGAAGCTGAACATAAGTGAAGTTTATTTTGTCTGCTACGAGCATCGTTGTCAAAGGATTTAAAATGAAAAGAAAACTTATTTTAAAATAATATTAAAGTATTCTGTGTGCTTCAAAAGTTCGTATTTTTGACGGGAAAATATGTATACATGGTGTTAACATTTAGGGGAGCATTCGTAAATATAAGAGAATGATTTCCTATAATGATAGGTCCAAAAATTTGTAGTTCAAGGGATACAGGATTTTACATCAAGACTTTCCGCCGTATGTGATGATGGATCGTTGGTCATACGACACTCTTATGCTCTTTTTCAAAGAGTGGTTGTCAAGTTTTTTCAGCGACCGTTGTCGGCAAATGGCAACTGATGAAATATAAAGGGTATCCCAAAATTCACACAAGAAGTAATTTTGATAGAAAACACAGGTTTTTATTTAAAAATTGTAATTTTTTTATTGATTAATAAAGTATACAGTATAGGGTTATGTATGGAATAACATATCGGGTAAATGGCCTCCACGGCTTTGCTGGCACATACGCACTCTTTTGTCAAAATTTTCCATTACCGTTTTGCATAAATGTGGCTGAATTTCGTTGATACAGCGCTTAATTTCCTCCTTTAAGTCGTGGGTGGTCGTGGGATTGTTGGCATAAACCTTAGACTTAAAAAACCCCAAAGAAAAAAGTACAACGGCGTTAAATCGCATGATCTGGGCGGCCAATTCTGATCACCAAAACGGGATATTATACGACCAGGAAATGACTCATGCATTAATTGAATTGTTTCTCGGGCTGTATGGCATGTGGCACCGTCTTGTTGAAACCACATGTCGTCCACATCCATATCTTGCAATTTAGGCACAAAAAACTGGATTATCATATCGCGATAACGATCACCATTAACTGTTATTGCCTGGCCAACCGCATTTTCGAAGAAGAATGGTCCGATGATGCCTCCAGCCCAAAATTCGTACCAAACAGTGACACGTTGTGGATGCATTTGTTTAGCAACAGTCACGTGTGGATTGTCTGAACCCTAAATGCGACAATTTTGTCGATTAACGAAGCCATCAAGATGGAAATGAGCCTCATCGTTGAAGATGATTTTCTTCGAAAAATCAGTATCCACTTGTCGTTCCATAATCCATTCGACGAACTCTCTTCGTTGTGCGTGGTCAGTAGGCTTCAGTTCTTGAGTCAATTAAACTTTATAAGCATGAAGATGCAAATCTTTCGTGAGAATACGCTGTAGAAGCTTCTCGAATTGTCCAATTCTTGACCCCGGAGCCAAATTGATGTTCCTGGAGTCTCAGCAACACTCTCACGAACTGCTTCAATGTTTTGTGTCGAACGACTTGTTGAAGGACGGCCAGAGCGCTTAAGATCAATTGATTCAGTCTCCCTGAATTTTTCAATTAATCTCTTCACAGTTGATGAGGTTAAATCACTATTCCGACCACATTTTGTACGGAAATTCCGAACTGTAGCTGCCAAACTATCATTATTTTTAAAATATTGCTCAACAATGAAAACACGTTGTTCTTTCGTGTAGCGCTCCATTTTTAATAACCCAGAACTGTTAGTTGTCACGCTGTGTTTTTTGTTTTGTTGGCAATACTTTACCATACAAATGGCGTCAAATTCAAATCTTGCGTGAATTTTGGGACAACCTTTATATTTATTTGAAAGCACTAAGAAATTTTTAAATAAATCTAAAAATACAAAGTAAAAAAAGGTTTTTATAATCCTACAATAAATATCAATCAGTATCAAAAGTATATACATCAAATCTTACTTTTGTCGACAGGAACATCTCACAAATGATCGACATCCCATTTATTAATTTATTAAATTACACAACCCCACAAAACAAAATTCATTACTACGAACCAAAATACATGGATTTAGTGTATTTTTCGATGCTGAATTCGAATCCATAGTTAAAAAAAAAAAGATTTATCGTGTCATTTTTTTTGGCCAAAAACAACCCTTGAAATGGGGTAAAGCTATAATAATAATGTAATGACTCTTAATGAAGTGTGAAAAATGATAGATATTTTACAGTCTAGAGAAGAGAATATGCATTCAAACCACAGCAAGCTATTTCTATTAATTAAACCAAAATCCACCCTTATAGGGAGTGTAAGTACAGTAGAACCCCGATTAACCGAGTCACGATTATCCGAGCTCCCGATTAACCGAGCCAATCTAAGAACCTTATTATCCGAGGTACGCGCGTCTATGCTGTGTATTAACCGAGCTTCTAAAATATGTATGTACATATTTCCATTTAAAATCGTCGGGGCCTTCGGGGAATCCCCCTGGCCCGTGTAAGGGGTTCCCCTATTTATCTTTTGGACTCTTTCAGCAAGTAAATTTGCGTGAATGCAGTGCGTTATAGCGTTTACTACGGAGAAGTACGAGTATACTCACATGATTTATTTGGTTGGAGTTCTGGTAGTTAAGTGTAATTAATACGAACTGCTTTGTTTGAATTTTTGTTTGTCGTATTATAATGGAGCAAAACAAGCGTAAAAGAATCATCGTTCCTATTGAAGAAAAATTAAAAGCCATCAGAAGAATTGAAGCAGGAAAGACAATTAAAGTTGTTACACGAGATTATGGAGTAAGTGAGGTAACAGTTGGAGATTGGAAAAGAAACCGCACAAAAATAGAAGAGTGGTGTATAAATCAAGCCTCCTCGTCCTCAGGAAGAAAATAATGAAAACTGGCGACTATGAAAAGGTTAACGAAGCTTTATTCATGTGGTTTAACTAACAGAGATCAAAAGGTGTGCCTTTGTCAGGTCCAAATTTACAACAGAAAGCAATAATGATTAGTAGGCAATTCCCAGAGATAGATCAGTTTACCGTCAGTTCTGGATGGCTTGACCGCTGGAAAAAAACGGTACGGTGTACGACAACTGACTGTATCTGGTGAAAAACTTTCTGCTGATGTGTCATCAATTGAGAAGTTTAAGCAGAACTTTAAAAAGCAAATCGAAGATTGTGGATACACATGTGGTCAAATTTAAAACTGTGACGAAACTGGTCTGAATTATAAAATGCTTCCATCAAAAACATTGGCATCTCGACAGGAAAAATCAGCTCCTGGGCACAAACGAAGTACGGAAAGATTAACTATAATGGTATGTTCCAATGCATCTGGCAAGCACAAAATCCCACTGATGGTGATTGGCAAGTCTGCACGTCCAAGAGCATTAAAAGACATCTCACCCAAAGCGCTACCAGTCTATTACAAAAGTCAGAAGAGCGCATGGATGGATGCGACCTTATTTACTACTTGGTTTAAAGAAGAGTTCGTGCCATCTGTGAGTAAATTTTTGAACAGAAACCGTTTTCCTATTAAAGCAATTTTGTTAATGGATAATGCCCCCTCTCACCCTGGAAAAGGACTTCATGTGAGCGCAATTGTTGTAAAATTTTTCCCTCCAAATGTAACCAGCATAATGCAACTAATGGATTAAGGCATCCTCGAAAACATTTAAGAAAATTATAGGCATTTATAACTTGAGCACCCGTTAGAATACACGGAAAAGGAGGATATTATCAATGGGGTGAGAAAGGTTACACTGAAAAATGTTATTTACTGGGTAAGACAAGCTTGGGATTCTGTGGGTACTACCACTATTCAAAAATCTTGGTCAAAAGTTATTGATTTTGAGGACTATAATGACAGTGAAGATGATACTCCATTAAATGAATTAGCTTTGAAATTGAGAAGCCATGGAGAAATGTCCTGTTCAAATTTTGACAGCGTGATAGAAGAAAAAACTTTATTTGAATTAATGCAAAAATTAAAAGGTTGCGAAAATATGACAAGAGAAGATGTTGTTGAATGGATTACAGCAGATGATTTAGAAGAAGAAATGAGTATTGAAGAAATAACGAATGCCTTTCAGGAAATCGAAAAATCAGATGACGATGACGAAGCGGCGGTGGATGAACAGTCTCCCACTAAGATCTCTCATCAAGAAGGTTTTGCTTCTTTGGAAAAAGCTTTGAGGTATAATAAACAACAACCAGAGGCAACCCCAGCGGATTTGCTTCTTCTTAATAGATGGAGAAACATTGCAGCGAGAAAAAGAAGATGCAATATGAAACAGAAGCGCATAGATACCTATTTCACTGTTTTATAATGTATGTACCTATTTATATGTTAAAAACGTTAATACATCGGTTTAAAGTATTGGTGTTTATTTTTTGAATGAATAAAAAACAAATCCGGATTATCCGAGTTTTCAGTTATCCGAGGAGGGTGCGCCCCCACGTTTCCTCGGATAGCCGGGATTCTACTGTACCTCTCAAATAACGCACGTGAGTTTAAATAATATGTACAACGGACATATTGTTGAAGCTCTTAAGATAAGATATCTGAATCGGGTGTGACAACCAGACATTACTCTTAAAGGGTTGAGACTCACCTCTGTAGGGTGTAAAAACCACCCCCACCTACAGAGGTATCTCATAAGTTTCAATAACGACGAAAAAAGTATAGGCTTTTGTACTTTTGGGCAGGGTGAACAAGTATAGAGTAGATTCGCTGGAACCACCGATACGCGATTATAAACTTCTCTTAGAGGTTGGTAGAAACTACCCCTGATATAATGATGCATGTTACTGAAATTCTGAGAGGATCAAGTACTTTTATCTCATTGTGCCAAACATTCAAGACATCAAGACAATTAGATCATCTTCCTAATAAGGTCGAAAATCATTCCTAGGAGGGGGGAACCGACTCCTGGGATTAATGGATCTTAGAAGTTCTAGCATCTGAGAAAAAAAATTCAGGCTGTATTTGTCTATCCCTCCTGATACTACGAAAGCCTGTATGTAAAAACCTCGAAAATCCATCAATCGCTGGGGGTAGTCCCTTCCCCTCTTAAGGATGATTGATCTATATATATATATATATATATATATATATATATATATATATATATATATATATATATATATATATATATATATATATATATATATATATATATATATATATATATATATATATATATATATATATATATATATATATATATATATATATATATATATATATATATATATATATATATATATATATATATATACATATACATATATATATATATATATATATATATATATATATATATATATATATATATATATATATATATATATATATATATATATATATATATATATATATATACACATATATATATATATATATATATATATATATATATATATATATATATATATATATATATATTTCGTATATCCCTTCTACCATATGGTGTAGGGCAGTTATACATTCTTCTTTTTTTCCCTCTCAATCTCCACATATAAACTTCTTCCATCTGTCTCTATTCACTGTTTCTTTCCATGATTTTCCCTTCTCCTTAGGTATACTTCCAATACTTCCATTCCAGGTTTGTCTAGGTCTTCCTCGCTTCTGTTTTCCTTGTATTCGGGCTTCATACACTTGTTTCACCTGTCTATCATCCTTCATTCTCTGTACATGTCCCCACCATCCCAGCTGTCTTTGTTGTATATATTCCATAATTGCTTGTACTCTCAGCCTTCTTCTTATTTCTGTATTCCTTATTCTGTCCTTCCGTGTAACTCCTTGTACTGCTCTCAGGTATTTCTTTTCGACGGCATGTATCTTGTTTTTCTGCCTGTCTGTTAGGGTCCATGATTCACATCCATATGTCAGGATTGTCCTAAAAATTGCCTTGAACACTTTTATCTTTGTTTGTTTCGTCACCTCTTTCTTCCTAATGAATTTATTATTTATTGCATAGTAAAGTTTGTTCGTTTTTTCGATTCTTTCATCAATTTCATTGTCTTGTTTTCCAGTTTCATCCATTACCACTCCCAGATACTTACATTGTTCCACTTGTATTTTATTCCCTTCTATGTAAATGTTTATTTGTTGGTTTTCCATTGTCATTACTTTTGTTTTATCCATATTAATTTTCATACCTTCTTCCTTAAACGCTTTATTCCAAATATCGAGGTTTCCCTGTAATAGTCTCTCATTTTCGACCAGTACAATATCATCAGCAAAAGCCGCTTCAGATACTTCTATTCTCTTCAGCTTCCAGTATTGTCATTCTTTTCACTTTTATTTCGCATTTCTTGATTATTTCATCCATGTATACAGTGAACTCTTAAGGATGATTTTCGACCATATTAGGAAGTTGTCTTGAATATTTGGCACAATGAGATAAAAGTACTTAATCCTTTCCGAATTTCAATAACATCCATGCGCATCATTAGAGCCTAGGGGTAGTTTCTATCACCCTCTAAGGGTAGTTTATAGTCGTGTATCGGTGGTTCAAGCGAATTTATTCAATATCTGTTCACCCTGCCTAAAATTACAAAAACCTGAACTTTTTTCGTCATTATTGAAACTTATGAGAAACGTCCGTAGGCGAGGGTGGTTTTTACACCCCATAGGAGTGAGTCTCAACCCTTTAAGAGTAATGTCTGGTTGTCACACCAGATTCAGAGATTTTGTCCTAAGAGCGACAAGAATTTATCTTTTGTACAAGTTTTTTAAACCCACGTGCATTATTTCAGTTCTAGAGGTACCTTTCACCCCCTATAAGGGTGGATTTTAGTTTAATTAATAGAAATAGTTTGTTATGGCTTAAATGCATATTTTCGTCTCTAGACTATAAAATATTTACCATTTTTCACACTTTATTAAAAGTCATTACATTATTACAAGTCACGCTAATACTTCACATCCGTATGAACTTCAGCTTGTTACTCCTCGTACAACGCTTTTTAAGCAGTCTTTTATATGGAGAACATCATCCCTTTGGAATAATTTGCCCAGGACTGTGTTTCCCACCGAGTACAATTTACAGCGATTCAAGAACAACGTGAATCGCTTTCTCCGCACACGTGTCGCTCCTGTAGCACTTTAGGGACTTCCCTGTAGCACGTGTGCTAGACCCATAAAAAAAAAGCTGCGGAAAAGATGACAAAGCCAGGATTGATGCCAAGGAAGGTGATGCCCTATGTGTGAACGGTATATCATGAAGTGCTACAACCTGGCCACACGAATAATGCTGATCTCCACTGTCAACAATTAACCAGACCAATTGAGTAAATGTGGCCTGAATTTCTCAACAGAAAAGGCGTTGTTTTACATCATCACAACGCCAGACCATACATATTATTGACGATTTGGCAAAAAGTAAAAGAGCCTGGCTGGGATGTCTTGATGCGTTCACCGTACAGCCCAAACCTTGCATCGTAGGACTACCATCTGTTTCCGTTTATGTGGAACTCTCTTAATAGTATAAAGTTGACTTCCAGAAATACTTCTGAAAATCACTTGGTTCGGTTCTTCGTCAAGAAAGTTCTATAGTGACTGAATGATGCTTCTACTAGAAAAAAGTCAAAAGATCATCGATTAAACGACATATATTTGATTTAATAAAATTCGTTAAAGACATGAAAAACGACTGTTTTAATTTTGAATCAAGAACACCATATAGTTTTTTGATAATCCGCTATTTAAGCGATAATACTGAATCAAAAATTATCAACCCATATCTCTTCTGTCGCACATATATGAGCTCTTCACTAAAATCTTAACAAATCGCCTAACAGCAAAACTAGATTTCTACCAACCTATGGAACAGGTGTGCTTCAGAACGCCTGCGGTTTCCCAGTATTCCGTATACTGTGGATTTCTGGGATGAAAATATGACCATTTAGCCCAACTTACCTAAGTCCAAAAATTCGTAATTTTTGAGATACAGGATGCCAAAAGTATACTTCTATTTCAGTTTTTCGTAAGTATTTTTCTTAATAATTGTATGTACAACTGTGTATACTTTTAAATTGTCATAAATTTTTTATATCACTCTATATGAAATTTTTAATTAAATATTCGTATTCTCCGCCTTCTCCTGTCTAAAAAAGCTCTCTGGGCAAATGTTGCTCCGAGCAACAGTTTCTGAGATAATGGAATGGTTGTTTCCATTTCTAATTCTATTGTCAAATCCGCAAATGCCTTCATACTTCATCCAGGTTTAGGACACGATCAGCCATCTCTACACACTACGTACGGTAATAGAAAAATTTACAGAATATAAGGTACCAAAACCTTTTGGCCTTTATTGATTTGCATAAGGCAATTGATACTGTTGAAATCTGGTCAGTTTTAAAAGCCCTAGCGAATGCAAGAATAGATTTCAGATATATAAAAAAAAATACAAAACATCTATAAAGAAGCATCTATACATATTAAAACTGACGAAACAGCTGGCCCTAAAAACATATTATTAAATAAAGGAGTGTAACAAGGAGATACTATCTGACCTAAATTATTTACGATGGCCCTTGAAGACGTCTTTAAGGACGGTGCTAGACTGAGTCACCTTAGGTTTACAGACGACATAGTAGTGACAGCTAATAACACCAATGAGCTGCAGGCACTGTTGAACGAGCTGAAAGTGGTATATGCAAGGGTAGGTCTTAAAATGAATTTACAGAACATACAGATAGGAAATAACACACTAGAACGTGTCAATGAGTGCATCTACTTAGGTTACACTATTAACATCGGAAAGGAGAATCAGCATTCAGAAATTACCAGGCTAATAAGACTGACATAGGCAGCTTTTGAGAAACTAGGCCATTTCTTAAAAAGTACTACAATATCTATAAATATAAAAACTAAAGTCTACAATTCCTGTGTTCTACCGGTCAGCACATATGGATTAGAAATGATGTGTCTTACTACCACATTTGTTAAAAAGCTTATGACTTTACAGAGAGCTATGGAGAGAAGCATGCTTGATATCGCCCTTAGGGATAGAATTCATAACGAGCAGATAAGGAGACGAACCAAAGTCACTGATATAACTCTCGAGGCGGCAAAGATGAAATGGCGATGGGCAGATAATGTTGCTATATCATCTGGAGATAGAGAAAGGGGTGTAAAGGATCACGGAATGGAGACCTAGAAAAACAGGAGGAAGAGTTAGACGTCCACAGAAACGATGGGTCGAGGATATAAGAGTACCCGACATGGTTATGTCGGGGCACTCCATTCCCCTAGCATCGTCGCTCAATTTGTTGGGCGTTAGTTTGGGAGCAAATATATCCTGGCATGAACATGTTGCAGGCATAGCAAGTTAGAAATATTATTTCGTACCAGAAAGGTTTACACTCCACAACAACTGTTAATTCTTTACAAAGCTCAAATTCGACCAGCTATGGAATACTGCTTCCGTGTTTGGGGCTCCGCTTCCAAACCTAGACTGTTTTTGTTGGATTCTGTTTAGAGAAGAGCTGTTCGTCTGACTGGAGACCCGGAACTGACCGGCGGCCTTGATTCGCTGAAAAATCGAAGAACGGTTGGCGACTTGAGTCTGTTCTACAAGTATTTTCATGGAAAATGTTCGAAGGATGTAGCCCGCTTAATTCCTCCCAAAGCGGTGCATGCTAGAAATACACGTCGCGCTGGTGCTTCACATCCGTATGAGGTTCAGCTTGTTACTCCGCGTACAACGCTTTTCAAGCAGTCTTTTATATGGAGAACATCATTCCTTTGGAATAATTTGCCCAGCGCTGTGTTTCACACCGAGTACAATTTACAGCGATTCAAGAACAACGTGAATCGCTTTCTCCGGATATGTGTCGCTCCTGTAGCGTTTTAGGGATTTCCCTGCAGAACGTGTGCTAGACCCATAAAAAAAAACTATAGTTTTAGCCCATCTCAAGGGACGTTTTTGGTCAAAGATTCGATTCAGCGTCGAAAAATACACTAGATCCATGTATTTTGACTCGTGGTAATGAACTTTTTTTTGTGTAGCTGTGTTATTAGGTGTCAAACTTTTTTTGCTCATGTTAAGGTAAATCCAAAGCTGCTTAAAGCTTAATAGACAACGGTTTTCAATCCTCCAATCTAACTCATTCCATACTATTCTGAACAGAAAGAGAGACCGGGGGATTGAAATGATAATTAGATTATATCTATTATCTTTTATCTCTTTATTTTTAGGACACGCTGGACATAGTTTTGGTTTAGGGTGGTTATCTTGTTAAAATATTAAATTTTGGCCAATAATATTTATAAACATATAATAAAGGACTGTTTTTAGTCAATTTCCACTGGTTTATTTAAATTGCGATGACGCGTTTCGCTGTCGATGCAGCTTCTTCAGATCTACATTTTACACTGTCAAGTTAGGTTTGATGTTAACAATTTTACATAATTTTTTAATTATAATATTACACCTAATTAAATTACATTGATAGTATTGGAAAACCCACACAGATTTGGAATTAGAAGAAGAAATTCAATAATGGTGAATTGCTTAAATCTACCTGGTCGTTGAGTAAAGTACCTGTAGTCCTTAATCGATTTATTTGCATTGTCTCTAAAAAGGTTTAGTTTGAAACCTTTTTGTTGGGTGTGTAAAATCTGAAATTCTTGTTAAATGTGTGATTTTCTGTTAAAAGATGATTAGCATATGTTGAATTGGATTTTCTATGGATGAAACTTTTTTCGTGTTCTGTAATTCTTTGTATAAATGTACGTCCAGTTTGTCCTATGTATGTTTTAGGACATGAACCACATGTTAATTGATAAACCCCTGATTTATTGTCTTTATTGATTTGTGGTTTGTAGTTTTTAAGATATTTCCCTATAGTATTGTTAGTCTTGTAAGCTATGTTGATATTTTTTTGATTTAAAAATTTCTCCAGTTTTTCCGTTGGTTTCCCGAAATAGGTTAAGCATTTAAAATATGGTATTTCTGTCCTTAAAATGATGGTATATTTCTAAGATTGCCTTGTTTTTAAGTTTTTTCCTAACGATATTATTGATTAAAGTAACCGAATAACTGTTTTTAACGGCTACTTGTTTTATGTAGTTTAAGTCTTTAGTAAAATTTTCCTCTGATAAGGGGATATTAGTTAGTCTCTGTATAAAACTATGATAAACTGGGAGTTTCTGATGGTTAGGGTGGTGAGAACTATTGTGAATTGTGTATGACAAGGTTTGTGATATATTGCAAATTCATGTTTTTTGATGGTTTTACTGATTGTTAAGTCTAGGAAGTTGATTTTCCCTTTGACTTCTTCTTCCATTGTAAAACTGATATTTCTATATAAAGAATTAATATACTGTAAAAAGTGAATTAATTGTCTGTCCGTACCTGTAAAGCATACAATTATATCGTCTACGTATCGATACCAGTATAGACAATTATTACTATTGTTATTATGGTTGTTAAATATCATTGTTTCAATACTGTCCATTAAAATTTCGGCAAGTAATGGGCTTAATGGACTCCCCATAATTAACCCTTCTTTACTATTGTAGAACGCATTGTTAAATAAAAAATAATTCTGTCTTAGGCAAGTTCTTAATAAATTAATTATGTCCATTTTTGTAACTTCATTTACTTTGTTTTTTTAATTTTTACTAAAGAATTAAACTAAATAAAACAAGTAGCCGTTAACAACGATTATTCGGTTACTTTAATCAATAATATGGTTAGGAAAAACTTAGAAACAAGGCAATCTCGGAAATATATCCACGTTTTAAGGACAGAAATACCACATTTAAATGCTTAACCTATTTCGGGAAACCAACGGAAAAACTGGGGAAATTTTTAAATCAAAAAAATATCAACATAGCTTACAAGACTAACAATGTTACAGGGAAATATCTTAAAAACTACAAACCACAAATCAATAAAGACAATAAATCAGGAGTTTTTTTTTTTTTTTTTATGGGTCTAGCACACGTGCTACAGGGAAGTCCCTAAAGCGCTACAGGAGCGACACGTGTGCGGAGAAAAACGATTCACGTTGTTCTTGAATCGCTGTAGATTGTACTCGATGGGAAACACAGTCCTGGGTAAACCATTCCAAAGGTATGATGTTCTCCATATAAAAGACTGCTTGAAAAGCGTTGTACGAGGAGTAACAAGCTGAACCTCATACGGATGTGAAGCATTAGCGCGACGTGTACTTCTAATATGCACCGCTCTGGGAGGAATTAAACGGGCCACATCTTTCGAACACTTTCCATGAAAGTACTTGTAGAATAGGCTCAAGTCGCCAACCGTTCTTCGATGTTCCAGCGAATCAAGGCCGTCGGTCAATTCAGGGTGTCCAATCAGACGAACAGCTCTTCTCTGGATAGAATCCAACAAATGCAGTGTATGTTTGGGAGCGGAGCTCCAAACATGGGAGCAGTATTCCATAGTTGGTCGAATTTGAGCTTTGTAAAGAATTAACAGTTGTTGTGGAGTGTAAAGCTTTCTGGTTCGAAACAATATTCCCAACTTTTGAGAAGCTCTTCTTGCTATGCCTGCAACATGTTCATGCCAGGACATATTTGCTCCCAAATTAACGCCTAACAGATTGAGTGACGATGTTAGAGGGATGGAGTGCCCCGACATAACTATGTCGGGTTCTGCAACGTTAACTTTTTTAGAAAAAACTGCCGCCTGGGTTTTTGTAGCGTTAAATTCCACTTGGTTACTGTCACCCCAAGATAGAATTTCTTCCAGGTCTTTGTTAAGTTGAATGACTTCCTGCTGTCTGCGGATATTCGTCTGAGTAGCCGATGTCCGAGCGTTCAAAGTGAATGAAGAGATAAGTGTACTGTCATCTGCAAAGCTGTAGATTGGATTCTCGGTCTTTTCCAGCAGATCGTTAATATAAATGAGGAAGAGAGTAGGAGACAGTATGGAACCTTGGGGCACACCGGCGTTGATAGTGAAGGTGTTAGAAAGAAATCCGTCAACTGCCACTCGTAAAGAACGCTCTCTGAGGAAACATGAGAGCCACAAACAGAACTTTTCAGACATACCATAAGAACGTAGCTTAGCCAACAGCCCATCGTGCCAAACACGGTCAAATGCCTTGGATATGTCAAGAGCAACCGCTCGAGATTCTCCAAAGTGTTCAATTGCGTTGTTCCAAACATGTGTTACATAAGTCAGAAGATCTCCTGTCGATCTATTTTTACGAAAGCCATATTGGTGATCACTAATAATGTTGAATCCTTCAAGATATTTTAGAAGATGCTGATTGATAGCCTTTTCCATGACTTTCGATATTATTGAGAGTAGTGCGATTGGTCGGTAGTTATTTGGCAAGGTCTTCTTGCCTTTTTTAGGTATCGGCTGAACTGTGGCACATTTCCAGCAGGAAGGAAATATTCCCTTTCTGTAGGATAGGTTGAAAAGTCTACAGAAAACTGGTGTTAGTTCCCTCGCACAGTTCTTGAGAACTATGGCAGGTATTCCGTCAGCGCCTGAAGCCTTTCCGGTGTCTAGCCCCATCAAAATACGCTTTATGATACGCTGTCTGAAGACAATATCGGGCACCCTTGACTGCACTATGGGAATAGTAGGTGGTGTTTTTCCTTGGAAATCGACAGTAGAATGTGAAGCAAAGAGTTCAGCCAACAAGTTCGCTTTCTCAACAGGTGTCGTTGCAATAGAATTATCTGGCCGTGTGAGTGGTGGTATGGTGGATTTGGTGAAATTTTGACTAACTGCCTTAGCGACTGACCAAAAGGACCTGGAATTGCCGGGACAAGCGAGAAGTTTGTTTCTAATCCGTTGATTGTGTACCTCCTGGGTTTCGTCGATAATTTCTTTGCATCTGTTCCTGGCACGAACAAAGATGTTACGATTTATGGTGTTAGGATCTTCACGCCACTGTCGGTATGCAAGATGTTTAGAAGTAACAGCTTCTTTGCATTTTAGGTCAAACCAAGGCTTGCCGTTGGAAGGGCATTTCTTCGAAAAAGGGATGTAAGCATCCATACCGGCCAAAATAACATCGGAAACCTCCCTGGCGCAGTCAGATGGGTCGTCGGATCGAAAACAAACGTCCAACCAAGGGAAAGTTCGAAAATATTCCATGAGATCTTCCCATTTAGCAGATTTGTAGTGCCAAATCTTGCGCGGTTTGGGGCGCCTCTCTGTCACTGATTGGTAGAATACTAGGAGTTTATCAATTAACATGTGGTTCATGTCCTAAAACATACATAGGACAAACTGGACGTACATTTATACAAAGAATTACAGAACACGAAAAAAGTTTCATCCATAGAAAATCCAATACAACATATGCTAATCATCTTTTAACAGAAAATCACACATTTAATAAGAATTTCAAAATTTGACACACCCAATAAAAAGGTTTAAAATTAAACATTTTAGAGACAATGCAAATAAATCGATTAAGGACTACAGGTACTTTACTCAACGACCAGGTAGCTTTAAACAATTCACCATTAATGAATTTATTCTCCTAATTCCAAATCTGTGTGGGTTTTCCAATACTATCAATGTAATTTAATTAGGTGTAATATTATAATTAAGAAATTATATAAAATTGTGAACATTAAACCTAACTTGACAGTGTAAAATGTAGATCTGAAGAAGCTGCATCGATAGCGAAACGCGTCATCGCAATTTAAATAAACCAGTGGAAATTGACTAAAAACAGTCTTTTATTATATATTTATAATGAATTTCCATCAAGTAGAAGCTACAGCCATACAAAAAATAATATTTATTCCAGATGATATGACATATTCCTGAAGGATTTTCAAGAATCCTTCATTTAATTTCCAGTCTTTCTCATTGTGACAACTACTTTATGATCAGTATTATGTCTCTCTAGCGGTCTGGCAAGGGACCTAGCTTAATTTTTTACGCATATTGGAAGCGAAAGTGGTTTTGCAGACGGAGGTCTCTTAACATTCGTTTCCATGTAAACAGGAGATTATCACGAAGATATAAATTCCGATGTATTTGAAGACTGGTTTTCGCAGATGATAGACTTAATACCACACGGTTCTGTTATTGTAATGGATAATACAAACTATCATTTTAAAAAATTAGAACGAGTTCCGACATTGGGTTTCTGGAAAAGAATATCCATTATTGGATGACCGAGAAAAACATTTCATTTCCAAAAGACAGCGTGAAGAGAGAATTATTATTATTATTTTATGGGTCTAGCAAACGTGCTGCAGGGAAGTCCCTAAAGCGCTAAAGGAGCGACACGTGTGCGGAAAAAGCGATTCACGTTGTTCTTGAATCGTTGTAAATTGTACTCAGTGGGAAACATAGTCCTGGGCAAATTATTCAAAAGGGATGATGTTCTCCATATAAGACTGCTTGAAAAGCGTTGTACGAGGAATAACAAGCTGAACCTTATACGGATGAGAAGTATTCGCACGACTTGTATTGCTAACATGCTCCGCTCTGGGAAGAATTAAGCGGGCTACATCCTTAGAACACTTTTCATGAAAATACTTGTAGAATAGGCTCAAGTCGCCAACCGTTCTTCGATGTTCCAGCGAATCAAGGCCGCTGGTCAGTTCCGAGTCTCCAATCAGACAAACAGCTCTTCTCTGAATAGAATCCAATAAATGCAATGTATGTTTGGGAGCGGAGCCCCAAACATGGGAGCAGTATTCCATAGTTGGTGGAATTTGAGCTTTGTAAAGAATTAACAGTTGTTGTGGAGTGTAAAGCTTTCTGGTTCCAAATAATATTCCCAACTTTTGAGAAGCTCTCCTTGCTATGCCTGCGACATGTTCATGCCAGGTCATATTTGCTCCCAAACTAACGCTCAACAAATTGAGTGACGATGTTAGAGGAATGGAGTGCCCTGCCATAACTATGTCGGGTTCAGCAACGTTAACTTTTTTAGAAAAAAAAAAACTGCCGCCTGGGATTTTTTAGCGTCAAATTCCACTTGGTTACTGTCACCCCAAGATAGAATTTCTTCCAGGTCTTTGTGAAGGTAAACGGCTTCCCGCTGTCTGCGGATATTCGTCTGAGTAGCCGATGTCCGAGCGTTCAAAGTAAATGAAGAGATAAGCGTACTGTCATCTGCAAAGCTGTAGACTGGGTTTCCGGTCTTTTCCAGCAGATCATTAATGTAAATGAGAAAGAGAGTAGGAGATAGTATGGAGCCTTGGGGCACACCGGCGTTGATAGTGAAAGTGTTAGAAAGAAATCCGTCGACTGTCACTCGTAAAGAACGCTCTCTGAGGAAACATGAGAGACACAAACAGAACTTTTCAGACATACCATAAAAGCGTAGGTTAGCCAACAGTCCATCATACCAAACACGGTCGAATGCCTTGGAGATGTCAAGAGCAACCGCTCGAGTTTCTCCAAAGTGTTCAATCAGCGTTGTTCCAAACATGCGTTACATAAGTCAGAAGATCTCCTGTTGATTTATGTTTACGAAAGCCATATTGGTGATCGCTAATAATGTTGAATCCTTCAGGAAATTTTAGAAGATGCTGATTGATAGCCTTTTCCATGACTTTCGATATTATTGAAAGCAGTGCGACTGGTCGGTAGTTATTTGGCAAGGTCCTCTTGACTTTTTAGGTATCGGTTGAACTGTGGCACATTTCCAGCAGGAAGGAAACATTACCTTTTTGTAGGATAGGTTGAAAAGTCTACAGAAAACTGGTGTTAGTTCCCTCGCACAGTTTTTGAGTACTATGACAGGTATTCCGTCGGCGCCAGAAGCTTTTTTGGTGTCTAGCTTCATTAAAATACGTTTAATAATACACTGTCTGAAGATAATGTCGGGCATCCTTGACTGCACTATGGGAATAGTAGGTGGTGTTTTTCCTTGGAAATCGACAGTAGAATGTGAAGTAAAGGGTTCAGCCAACAATTTCGTTTTTTCAACAGGTGCGGTTGCAATAGAATTATCTGGCCTGGCTTATCTTCGTTGATTGTGTGCCTCCTGGGTTTGGTCGATAATTTCTTTGCATCTGTTCCGGGCACAAACACAGGTGTTACGATTTATGGTGTTAGGATTTACAAGCCGTTGTCGGTAGGCAAGATGTTTTAAAAGCATATTAGAAGAGAAAGTGGTTTTGTAGACGGAGGTCTCTTAACATTCGTACCCAAGAAAACAGGAGATTATCACGCAGATATGAATTCCGATGTATTTGAAGATTGGTTTTCGCAGATGACACACTTAATACCAGACGGTTCTGTTATTGTAATGGATAACACAGCTATCAGTTTAAAAAATTAGAACGAGTTACAACATTGGGTTTTTGAAAAAGAACATCCAATCCTGGATGACCGAGAAAAACTTTCATTTCCAAAAGAGGGCGTGAAGAGAGAGATTATTAGAACTTACAAAGCTTGAAGTTCTCAGAATTAATAATAAGACAAGTACATAAGTTTCGTCATCGACAAAATGGCAAAGAAACGTAATATTACTGTTTATCGCCTGCCACCATATCATTCCGAGCTCTATCCAATAGAGCTTATATGGGCACAGGTTAACGGTGAAGTCGCCAAGGACAATACGATCTAGAAATTAACAGACGTACAAAACCTTTTTCAGAATGCCATATCTACTGTTTCCACAGAAAATTGGCGAAAATGCGACGAGCATGTATTGAGGGTGGAAGATAAAATGTGAACTGTGGACACCGCTGTGGATGCCATTGTTGAACCTTTAATTATACATGTAAATTCAAATAAGTACAATGATAATTTTTCAAGCTTGTCGGAGATAGAAGATTGGTAATACTTTTTTTTTATTGTTGTTTGACTTCCTCATTTGTATATTTTTAATTAATAATGTTTCATTATAAAATGTTATTTTTTTTCTAATAAATGTTTAAATCAGAGGTTCCCTAACTGTGCGTCGCGGGGCTATCCTAGAGGCGTCGCGAGACGATACGCACAAGTCGCCTGCAAGCGACGTAATGAGATAGGGCGCGGCGCGACGCGCGTCTCATCAGCGACTCAGTAAGCCCATAGAGATATTAGAATAGAGGAGAGAAAGTATATAGCCTACTGTAAGCGAAAGCGTATAGTCGTTAAAAGAAAAAGGAAATAATATGAGACAATTCTATCTCTCTTACTCTGCGTTTGAACGCTAAATTCTGGCGCCGAGTAAGAGAAACAGAATGACTCTTAGATTATTTCTTTCTCTTTCTATGGGCACTACGCTTTTCGCAAGAACTTACCTCCTCTATTCTTATAGCTCTATGAGTAAGCCCACCCCTCCATTTTCCCGCGCTTTCGTTCATTCATCATTCGTTTTCTTATTCCGGCGCTTTATTTATGCGTTGATGAATGCAGTGTTTTGATTTTAAATCTGTTGTATTTAATTTACTCACGCGTATTCATTACTTAAAATGTATAACTTTATTCAAATAAATAAAAAACGTGTTGAAGACGCAGGAGAGAGTAGAAAAGAAACCTACGTTAGCAAAGGATATATTGAACTTTCCCAATGTGTTATTTGTCATAAGGTGCTGGCAGCTGAAGGTATGCTTCCTAATAAATTGAAACGTAATTTACAAGGAAAGCCGCGGGATTTTTTTGCAAGAAAATTGCATCTATTCCTTCCAAAGCAAAGTTTGCCTCTTACACTCACCGTACTGCCAAATCTAAGAAACCACATACGATTGCTGAAGATCTTATTTTACCTGCAGCGATTGATTTGGTATCTATCCGTGATGATTGGAGAATCGGCGGTTAAAGAAAAAAAATATTCCTTTTTCTAACAATACTAATCGTATTGTTGACATCGCATTCATGACATAGCTGAAGACATTAATGAGTAAATTGTGGAAAATCTTTCTGGTTTATTTGCCATTCAACTAGATGAAGCGACAGACAGTAATAACGACGCTCAATTAATATGTTATGTGAGGTACATGGAAGAAACAAATGTACGTGAGGATTTGTTATTTTGCAAAATAATGACTGATACCGGTAAGGCTAGTGATTTGTTTGAGATCACAGATTCTTACATGGAAGATAATAACATCCAATGGGAGAAGTGTGTCGGTGTGTGTACGGATGGAGCTCGAGCGATATTAGTGGAGGACTTCAAGCTCTCATTAAAACCAAGGTCCCAAATGTAAAATGGACATATTGCGTTACACATAGGGAGACCCTGGCTGCAAAAAATTTCATTCTGTGATGGATATAATTATCAAAGTGGTGAACTTCATAAAAGCAAGACCCATGAAGGCAAGATTTTTTCCATAAGCGTTGTGAAGATTTGGGTGCCGAGCATACATCTTTACTTTATTACTGTAACTCTCGTTGGTTGTCGAGAGGTAAGGTACTCTCACGTGAACACGAATTAAAAAATGAGTTGGACACAGAGTTATTGACAGAATCGCATCGTGACGCAGAACTGTTAAAATACTGATTTCTTAATAAAACTGACGTATGCTTGCGTCATATTTGAGAAATTAAATATCCTTAATAAATCGTTGCAGGGAAACGAAACGCACATACTGCAACTGACTGATCAAATCGCAGCGTTTCAAAAGAAGTTGCTGTTGTGGAAAATAAAAATAGAAGAGGAGCAAGGAAATACTGACTGTTATCCTGTTTTGAAAGGCTTTCTGAAAGAAAAATCTGGAGCCAAGTTTGCAATTGATATTTATCCAACACTTATCAACAATAAGCATCCATTTTAATAAATATTTTTCAGAGAATATGAATCGATACGACTGGATTAGAAACCCATTCCAATCCACCCCACCACCATCTACACTTTCAACAGTCGAGGAAGAATGGTTGTTAGAACTATCTTGTGGTACGAGCATAAAACTACGATTTGATAAAGACAAACTATTTCAATTTTGGAGCAATGTATCCCAAGAATATCCTACTATCAGTACTACGACTTTGAGGGTTCTTTTACCATTTGCTACGTCGTACTTGTGTGAAACTGGCTTTTCTGCAATTGAAGTACAGGTCACAAATAAATTTAGAAAAAGAAATGAGAATAGCAATTTCAAAACTTCAGACCCGATTTGAGAAGTTATGCTCAGAAAAGCAAGCTCATCCTTCTCATTAATTGTATTGTTTGTAGTTTTTTTGTTTTCTAATAAATAATAATTAAGATTCTATATTCATTGGAGTATTCTTTGAATAATAAAGTAATTTTATTGTCTGCTAGACCTCCACACAGGTATCTTCTTTTAGAAGGGCGTCGCATAAAAATTGCAACCTGTAATGGGAGTCGCAGTAAAAAAAGATTGGGAACCCCTGGTTTAAATATTATAAAAATTTTTCATTCATACTATTTGCAAATAATGAGTATACGCCCAGGCGCACCACCACTGGCCAGAACTATTTTAGACTGTTTAGTCCCAAACAGCAAAAAGGGTTGTTTTCCTATTGTATTCAAACATAAGAGATTGCGAATACTAGACCGAGGCCAGATGCTATTCCAATAAAGTTATTGAACTGCTGAATTACTGGTAAAATGTAGGTAAAACTCTGGGGCTCTTACTACTGGTTGATGCTAATTCGCATAATTCTAGATGATTTATTTCTATCACTTTCATATAAATACAGTATAGTCATAATTTGTGGGTTTTCAAGTAACATTCTTTATTTAATATCCAATCTATTTACATTAAAGTGCCTAAATTTAAATTTACCTAATTAGAGGTAAAGTAAGAAAGCATAAAAGAGAATTTGAAAAACATGACCTCTTCATATGAAATCTGCAACAAAAAAGAAAGAAAATGAAACTAAATCAGCTATAAACACAAAAGCTTAGTTTAAAGGTATTAAGGGTATTAGTTTTTGAAAGGATAGTCCCTTTAGAAAAAGCGTTTATTAGGGCAACACAGCACAAACGGAATTCCAACAAAATTGGGGATCCAATCGTTCGGAAAAAACGCCCCTAATGCGATTGTTACATCGGAATTTATCCAATTACACACAAAAACGCGAAAAAAACGCCTATTTACGTTATTTTTTCCCGGAAAAAAACGGTTTTTTTCGGAGTGTCGGCTATTATATTACAGCATTTCAAGTGAGTGACGAGTTTTTGTCGATACCCTTGATGAAAATGATGTCAGACAGGACGATTAATCATCGTTCTATCGAGTACCTACTTTTAATAAAATAAAAATGCAAAGGTCAAGTAGGGGAGGAAGAGAGAAATAAAACAAAATTTTAAAAAACTAAAACTCGGCTTCGTAAAATATGACTGAGAAGGTAAAAACGTAATATACCTACAGAGGATTCAGCATGTTTATAATCTGGCTGGTTACGTAAATGTTCCTTTGGAGCTTTTACATTTCTTCAAGTCAAGATTCGAACGGCATTAGGGGTAAGTATAATAATGGGTCAGTATTACTTTGAGGCTGCACTACAACTGTTAATTCTTAGCGATAAGTAGAGATTATTGAGAGCTTCTTCAGAGCCGTTTTGCAATATCACACAATTGAATAGATACCACTACACGTCTAAGTCCAACAGGCAGTCCGCAGAGTGACTGGAACAGCATGAAAGCCGACCGAAGCGCCAAAAAAGACAAACATCA
>CM032452.1:4092106-4242106 GCA_019049505.1 Pachyrhynchus sulphureomaculatus | reverse complement strand
GAATTTGATCATCCGTTGTCTAAGTTTGAGGTTCAGATTGTCATTGCATAGAAAAGCATTCTTTTTTCTAAAGCTAGTTCGAGCTGCTTTAATTCTGCGTTTAATCTTTATATAGGGATTCACGTTGTCTGTAATCATACTTCCCAAGTATCTAAATCGATGAACCCGTTCTATCGGTGCATTGTTAAGTATCGATTTCGCTTCCTCGTATTGATCTCGACTAAACACCATGAACTTAGTTTTGTTGACATTGATGTTAAGACCTATGGTAAATCTTATCCAGCCTCTCTAATTCTATTCACTAACTGTTGTAGACCATTTAGATCATTGTACCTAATGAGGGTATCATCATATCTCTCTTAACTTTAATATCTAGCTCGATATTTGCTAAGGCCTCTTTGAAAATTTTGTCCAAATATAGATTCAACAAAAGTGAAGAGAAGATGCAACCCTGCCGGACTCCGCGTTGGATGTGGATATTATTTGTTTTCAGATCTTCTATATGAACGTCAGCTGTTTGGTCCCAGTATATTTTCGACTATTCGAATATCTTTGTCGTCCAGTTGCAGTTGTTGAAGCATTGTTATTAGTTTGTCTTGTCTAACTATCTCGAATGCTTTCTCATAATTGACAAAGCAGACAAAAACATCTTTGCGCGGATCCCGACATTTCTGTAGAACATTGATACCAAACAAGGCTTCACGTGTTTCAAATGCATTTCTAAATCCCATCTGGCTGTTATCAAGATCGAACTCGCATTTTGTACGGATTCTGGAATGGATGAAAGGTAAAAAAGACTTTTAAAAAGTGACTCATCAAACTGATTAGACGGTAATCACTACACTTTTTGGGATGAGAATTTTTAGAGATTATAATAAATGTGGATTTCAGCCAGTCCTCTGGTATCGTGCCTGTGTTGTAGATCAGATTAAATAATCTCATGATCTGTCCTATGTTTTCCTCTTCTATGAGTTTAATGATCTCTGTGGTTCTTTTATTCTGTGTAATGTAGAATGTAGCATGTAGAATTTCTTCTGATAAGATTTTAGGGCTATTGAAACAGTTGTCATTGTTTTCCTTGTCGCTGAAAATATTTGCGGTCATCAATTTCTTCTTCCGTGTCCTTGTTTTTGACCCCAAGTATCTATTATACACTCTTTTTAGTTTATACTTCCGATTTTTCCACAAGGATGGGACATCGTTGTTGACGCTCTTTGTTAGATTAAGTTTCCTGTTGATTTCTTGTAATATGTGCTGTTTTATGTAAGTATTCTCTAACTTTGATAGATTCCATTTTTGTACTTTTCGTTTAATGATTTTAAATTGTACCTTCAGATCGGTGATTAGAGCCAATATCTGTTCCAGAGTGTGTTGTTACTCGTTTTATATTTCTAAAGCGTTTATTGACCAAAATATAATCAATCTGATTTCTTATAGGTTCATGGTTGTTGTCTTCAGAGGGTGATATCCACGTGTAGAGGCGTCGATTGGGAAGTTTAAACCATGTATTCGCGATAATCATTTCTTTTTTCTGACAAAACTCGTAGAGTGGATCTCCTTAATCCGAAACCGAATCCTCCAACGAGGTCGGATGATCTCCATTCTCCAGTTTTAGCATTATAGTCGCCTATAATTAAAGTTATTTCGTTAGATTTTATTTTACTCAGAATCATATTGAGTGTGTCATAAAGAATTTCTACCCCTTGATCAAATCCCTTGTCAAATGTTTGTGCGTATATCTGGATAATGTTGATGTTGAAGGGTTGGCTGTAAGATTGTATTAGTATTACACGGTCCGATATTGGAAAGAAGTTAGTAACATTTGTGATATTCTGCAGACACAAATATTCTCACACCATTACGGTGATTTCGGTCGTGGGATTCATTTTCAGGGTAGTAAAGAGTGCCATGCTCATTTTGGCATTTTCCTAAGCCTGGCCAACGTAATTCGGTTATTCCAAGTGTTTGCACTTTACGCCTTTGTGCTTCCTTAATGGCATTGTCCAACTTTCCCGCTAACATTTCATGTCGCAATACGAAGTGTGGATTTTACTATGTCGAACCGGGAGATTCGCGCACCCCTTGCCCACTCAAGGGCTACCCGGGACTAGGGGCCATGTTACTTGGTTTCTTCTCCATAGTAACATCCTGGGGAAATTTTTTTCACTGGGATGGTTTTTGTCTTTATCACCTTTTTTCCATATAATAACAACCTCTGATTTTCCCCCTTTTTTCGGTATTTTACTAGCTTAGCTAACACCCAATATCTTGAACCAAAATTATTTTTTAATAATACATTATAATGTAAAAATATAAGCTCACAAAGATAGAGCCAGACTAAATACCCACTAGACCCATAAAAAAGTGATATTCTGCGTAGACTAAAGTGCGATCTTACTATATAACATTGCATCTTTATTTTTGTAAATATATTTTACTTTGTTTTACCCTAGTGTTTCGCTGGACTCTTCGTACTCTTTTACAGGACATTTAAGTTGTACCTCATTTAATAACTTATCTACAAGTAAATATCTCTCCAGTAATTTTTCATTTTTTAGCTGGAGCCAAATTCTCTTTTATTATAAAATGAATGGTGCCCAAAACGGTACAACTAAGATTTGAATAGCTGTAGAGATCATTTTCAAAAGGCGTACAAAAATTACCTCTTCCCCACATCTCTACCAGAATAACGAGCTAGCATATGTTCTTATATTTGTTTCTTATACAAAGTCAATATCAATATCCATTCAATTTAATTTAAAAAATAAGAATATACCCAAGGGGGAATAATGGGTGTTCATATATAATAAATGAGTTATTTAAAAAAAAAGAACAAGGAACGTTACACCATATAATAACAATCTCAGCACTTTCCCATATTTGTCGGTATTTTATTAGATTAGCTAACACTTAATATTTTTTGGATCCAAAATTACATAATAATGTAGAAATATAAGCTCGCAAAGACAGACACAGACTAAATAACATTAGAAAACGGTATTCTGCATAGACCAAAATGTGATCTGACTATAAAACTTTACACGTACCAAAAACTACTTATTTCCTTTCAGGCTTGAACGGGAATAAAACTAAAAACTCCCCAAAGACTTTTAGGAGAAATATCCATTAAAATATATTATATTTATTTTGAACAAACTGGTCAGGAAAACGTAAAAGCACTTTGCAGAAAATCAACAAACCTCTGGTCTTTAATGTCCACTCTCGATATAAAACGATACGAAAATACACTTAAGGGTCTTTTCATGTAGCTTTTTTCACTTCACTATGCGGAATTACGTATTTTCAAAACTTGATCTATATACCGCTAAGATCAAAAATTAAGGAGACTAACTAAACTAAATAAAACACAAATTTTATTAATTTAAAGTAATCTCCTGCACAACACTTGGGTCAAAGGTTTTTTTTAAATCTTCAAAACACTTGTTATACCAGATTTTCGGAATATCTCACAAGTGAATCTTCTTGTCAAACACGCAAGCTGAAGAGTCTTTGGTCTAGCTACTTAAAACACATTTTTTTTCAAAGTTCGACTTTATTCATCAACATAGTCTCTTTCAAGGGCGATACAAACAGTCTAATGCTTTTCTAGCACTTCTATACCTTTCTTGTAGAAGGATTGCGCCATCGTAACCATTGACTTGTGACACGGTGCATTGTCTTGATGAAAGAGCACTTCTTTCTTGTTCATTTGGGGCCGTTTCTTTGCAATTTCTCTCTTCAAACGCACAAATAACTTTATATAATATTCGCTATTAGCGGTGTTTCCCTTCTCAGTATAGTCGATGAAAATTATTCCACGCGCATCCCAAAAAAGCTTTCCCAGCCGACTGTTGTGTCTTTGGTCGCTTCGGGCGGCTTTCAGCGGCTACTGTCCACTTAGCTGACTGCCGATTTAATTCCAGTGTGTAGTGGTGGATCAATGTTTCATCCGTTGTCACATATCGCATGAAAAAATCCTTTTTATTGCGCTTAAACAGGTCCAAACAGCGCTCAGAATCATCAACACGTTGTTGTTTTTTGGTCCTCTGTGAGCAAACCCGGTACCCATTTCGAACAGAGCTTTCTCATTCCCAAATGCTCATGCAAAATATGACCAACACATTCTTTTGACAGCTTTAGGGTGTCAGCTATCTCAGGCAATTTCACTTTACGGTCATCCAAAACAGTTTTGGGGATTTTTTTGATGTTTTTCAGCGTAATCACGCCATTTGGGCGTCTAGACCGCTCAGCATTATTTGTGTCTGTACGACCGCGTTTAAATTCAATATACCAGTAAATGATGAGTGATTTTCCACGGGCAGAGTGGTATTTTTCCCCTCAAAAAACGGCATTTAATCAACACACGAAATTCAATTTTTTCCATTGTTTTGAAAATATCAAGAGTAGCGTCACTAAATCCACTGTAACTTATAAACTAATCGTCGAAATATCTTGAAATTTTGACACGTATCATTTGAAGGTTGGATGATTTGGATTTTTTGAGAAGGGCGACATCTATATGTCAGACCAAGAACTTTTCAGCCTACGTGTTACTCTCTACATATTCAAAACGGTGTCAACGGAGTACCAATTTAAGAGTAGGGAACAAGAAAAAGTTACGCGTTATCTCGTGAATACGGTGCTTGTGAAACGGGCACCGTTTCATTTTTATTAAAAAAGTTAGGAATAATTACTGTAATATCTCATAACTAAGAAAACAGTTGATTTTTGAACGTCTTCGATGTGGCTTTATTGGTTCTGGATCATCTTTTGCACGATATTTACTTGATTATTGCGCCATCTCCTAATTATATTAATCGATCCACATCTCATCATCGGTTTTTATCCATTTTAAAGTAAAGTCCGCGAAACCACGATGATATTTTTAAAGCAAATTTAAAAATTTCGTTTTTTTTTTGGAAGAACACGAGAGGATTAAAATGTTTTTCTTTAGCGAAATATTTCCATTTCCCAAGTCAAATAACACTGCTCAACGAATTCCGAGAAAGTTTAAAATTCGCCAAAACCGAATTTCCAAAATAAATGGAAAACCATAATAATAATAAAAAAAACTTCGAATAAAAAAATTTCACAAATCACTCTCTTCTTGCAAAGAATATATTCAAATTTTACACCCGACATTTCATCCGCTGTGGCTCATCATCAACTCCTTTTTTTTTTAAATACGAACTTGCATATTTTATTTTTTTTTTATCTTGAATACAATGATGTGTCACTCGACCTTATACCCCAACGTTTCGATGTGAAATATCAATCATAAACATAATTTTATAAGTCCAACCTTGGTTTTTTTAGATCGGCAATGATAAATTATTTACGAAATGATTCTTAGCTAAAAAATAAAAAATGTGTTTTATAGGTTTAAAAGTTTTATTTAAATAAGTTACGTATTTTGTTATTATCTGAGTTTTAACAATAAAGAGTTTCAATTACAAAATCTTAATTGCGGTTTACAATTCTTCCTATAGATTTTGTGAACCATTTAAGAAAAAAACCGGCCAGATGCAAGTGGTTAGTGTTCGGTACCATGATTACCTAACAAAAATTGGCTACCTAATAGCCAATAAATATAACTAGCTCGATCTAGAATCTAGTAGTACAAGTTTAAAAGAAATATTTACTACCTAAATATTTGTTTAATTATAAACAAATAAAATAAAATTATTTTGTCTTCGGTACCTATCCGTTGGCCACCAGTCATCATGATACTACTGACTGCACCGAATATGTATTGATATTTCGTAGCCCTTAGTCCCGGTTAAATTCCCAACTTTTCAAACCTTCACCATTCTGTCATGCCATATAGTTTTTTTTATAGCAGAAAAGTTATCAAACGTAGTGCACTCGTGATAATTTCCGTTCATTTACTCTTTATTTAGACAATTCTAGAAATTTTTCTAAATTTTTTGATCAGTACTATTCGAGATAGGGTGGGGAGACAGAGATTTTTGGCCATTTTCTTAAAACAATAATAATAAATAATTGTGTGCAAGTATTACATCTATAATCTATAATATATATAAAATGCAACGTCTCTCTGTCTGTCTGTCTGTCTGTTTGTCTGTCTGTCCGTTAGTGCGCTTATCACTGGAGAACCACTTATCCGATTTACGTGCTTTTTTTTTAAAACATACAATGTTCTCTGGCCAGGTTATAGGCTATATTTTATTACGTTAGGTAACATGAGGAATAAGCAGTGACGATAATAGCGAATCAAATCGGAAAAAAGTTTGCCGCTAGCGCGTTCTCTTGTAATACACTGCCTAAACCACTAAATATGGAACAATATCATGTAGCAGAGAATATCTATAATATATATATAAAATGCAACGTCTCTCTGTCTGTTCGTCCGTTTGTGCGCTTATCAATGGAGAACCACTTATCCGATTTACGTGTTTTTTTTAAACATGCTAAACCATTAAATATGGAACAATATCATGTAGCAAAGGATATCTATAATATATATAAAATGCAACGTCTCCCTGTCTGTCTGTCCGTTAGTGCGCTTATCACTGGAGAACCACTAATCCGATTTACGTGCTTTTTTTTTTAAACATACATATGTTCTCTGTCCAGGTTATACGATATATTTTATTACGTTAGGTGACATAAGGAATAAGCAGTGACGATAATAGTGAATCAAGTTGGAGAAAAATTTGCCGCTAGCGCGTTGTCTTGCAATATACTGCCTAAAGCAATAAATATGGAACAATATCATGTAGCAAAGGATATAATATATATAAAAAGTAACGTCTCTATGTCTGTCTGTCTGTCCGTTAGTGCGCTTATCACTCGAGAATCACTTGTCCGATTTACGTGTTTTTTTTTAATTCATGCATTTGTTCTCTGGCCAGGTTATCTATAATCTTCTATCTATAATATATATAAAATGCAACATCTTTCTGACTGTCTGCCTGTCCGTTAGTGCGCTTATCACTGGAGAACCACTTATCCGATTTACGTGCTTTTTTTAAAAACATACATATGTTCTCTGGCCAGGTTATAGGATATATTTTATTGTGTTAAGTAACATAAAGAATAAGCAGTGACGATAATAGTGAATCAAGTCGGAAAAGAGGTTACCGTTAGCGCGTTCTCTTGCAATACACTGCCTACACCATTAGATATGGAACAATATCATGTTGTAAAGAATATAATATATATAAAATGCAACGTCTCTCTGTCTGTCTGTCCGTTAGTGCGCTTATCACTTGAGAACCACTTATCCGATTTACGTGTTTTTATAAATTTATACATATGTTCTAGATAATGGGAGGTAAGGTGAGATAATGGGAGATAAGTATATATAATGGGAGATAAGGAGAAATAATGGGAGATAAGGAGAAATATTGCGAGATAAGTCGAGATAAGCCTAGATAATAAGAGATAAGGTGAGCTAATGGGAGATAAGAAGAAATAATGGGAGATGAGCAGAGATACTAGATAGTGGAAATTATGTAGAGATAATGGGAGATAAGGAGAAATAATGGCAGATATTTTATTATGTTAGATAACATAAGGAATAAGCAGTGACGATAGTAGTGAATCAAGTCCACGCGAGCGGAGCCGCGGGCACGGCTAGTCATATACATTTTTGAACTCATGTTTTAACAAGTTTTCATTTGACACCCCACTCGATGACCTGGTAAAACAATTTTTTTCCCTTCCGATTTGACCACCAAAACTAATTCCTTAGGTCAAAATTTAACTTTCAAACTACACGGCTCTAATTGGGCTATCAATTCCTATATTAATACCAAATTTCAATTTTTCTATGTCAAATAGTTTCGCAGAAAATCAGGTATGACAGACGGACAGAGGGACAGACAGACGGACACCGAAGTTATTCCATAAGTGTTTCGTACAGAATACTAAAAAGAACAGTTAACATTACAAAAAATGAAAAATGGCTTTGAAACAATCGTAATACACAAAAATTGGTTTCTTAATGAAATATTTGACAGCATTAAAGGGTTTTTTTGACTTTTGTACTACAAAATTTGTTAAAATGGAATTCAGAAATGATGATAAATTAACGTTAATGTAGTTTTTTCACGATGTTTGGGTAATTCAAATAACGAACAACAGATTCTTTGTAAAGTTGGAAAAGAATCTTCGTTTAATTTGACAATTTTAAAAGACGGTGTTAACCTGATTAATGTTAGGTTTTTACGTTTTTTTAAGTGTTCCGTATGAACGGATGTGTGGAATCACTTCGATGTCTGTCTCTCTGTCACACTCGATTTTCTCTGAAGCTGTTTGACATGTAAAGTTGGAATTTGGCACAAATATAGGAATTGATGGCCCAATCAGAACCGTGTAGTTTTAAAAGTTAAATTTTGATTTAACGGGTTAGTTTTGGGGGGTGAAATCGAAGTGAAAAAAAATTTGCCAGGTCATTAAGCGGGGCATTAAATAAATATTATTTACAATTACAAGATTTTCTAGATGATCTGCCATTAGAATTTAATAGAAATTCCTAATATTTTTAACAGGATGGGTCTTGGCACCCCGTGATCGTCGATGTGTTTAATATTTAAAGAAATTTAATTAAACCAAATCAAGAGATTGGCAGCATTGGGTGTATAAATTGGTCATCGCGTTGACCTGATTTAATCCCTTTGGATTTCATGAAGTTAGATAAAAGATCATCTATAACTACCTTAAATGACATAGAGTGTCTTAAAGAAAAAAAATAATATAATCTTCAATGCTAGAAAACATCCAGCAAAAGGTGATCAAAAACGCAGGGATGTTCAGATAATAACTGGATATTTTCAATATTCAATTTAATAGATTAAGTTTTCTTATAAATCTGTATTTAATACTGTATATTGTTTAGTGATAATCATAAAGATAAATTTTCATATACATACTTAAAACATTTTAGTCTGCTTCAATTGTGTAATTTTTTGATTGATTTCGTTTTCATAATTTTTCAATATTATAAATTTTTATATGTCAAAATTAATTACGACCTCTTCAGTTCTCTTATTCAAATTAATTTTTATCATTTTTCTATCTATAATAGTAATTAAAACAGTATGAATAAATTGTTGTGGTCCAAATTGGCCTTTGAGAAAATCTTTCTCTTTTGATTTTTATCGTCTTTGATAAATCGGCATAAATTAAACTATATAATAAATTATTTTAAAATAAAACTATAAATGGAAATACCTGATTGGTTCGTTTTAAACTATTTTTCAAATCGAACTCACTCACTCACACACTCACTTTTCATTTCATTGTTTTTGTTTAAATTAGTACATAACATGGGGTTTTTCTCGTCTTGTCTATTTTGGTTTTTTCTTCTGGTTACCTTTTGGTCTGAAGGAATTTCTGGACTTGCTACCAGAACATTTTGGTATCGTGCAATCCACGTGCTAACCGAGCATTCCGGTCTCTACAGGGAAACTCACCACGTGCTAGAGACAGGTTAAAGTCATCAGTTCCTTACACCGTCTATTGAGCTGGACATAGCCTTGTACCAGTCAACGTATTTGGTGTTTTCACAAGTATTTCTACGTGTATCACCCACTTAGGGACAGACGGGAATAATTTCAGATAAGTTATACTGTAGAATTTATCATTTTAGTATACGCAAAGTTACGAACTACAAGGGACAATTTACTCTTATTATACCCTTAGCTTAAGTGAAAAGTATCAGATTACTCGTGGTTAGGAGTCCTTGCAGATTTAATTTTCATCACTACTTTGAACACATATATTACCTTTATAATTACTTTTAAGAACGATATCTTTGTTAGCATTACAGCTTTAAGTTTTAGTATCATTGGAAAATTTGTGGTTGAGTCACTCACAATTCAATAATTCAACCATCTTATCTATTTTAGAATACGTATTATTCATTTCAATTTATGTTAACATTATACTCTTTGCAAGACGAGAATAAACTTCTGTTCTGATAGTAGCAATTTTAGGTAGTAGACACTTGACTAAGATAACCTACAAAACCTAAAGGGTTGCCTAGGCATTAGTCTGTGCCAACTGTTCTTGAATTTTTTAAGCAATTTGCGGTTTTGGACTAGTTCCTGACAGGGAGGCCAAGCGTAGTGAGGGGTTGTGTCCTATCCTGACAGCAACTGGTGATACCCAACACCTGTAGCATTTTTCTGACAGGCCCACTAATTAGAAGCTTTTCGGCACAAAACAGTATTAGTAATTTGTATAATTTGGTGGGTATATATTTCTCCCTCCCCCCAAATAAAAAAAATTATAACAAAATTGCACATAATATTGGAATTTCAACTTGTTTATTAGACAACAGAACTTTAATTACTTTCTGCTAAAAGGAATAGTGTAGAAAATGTTTTAATTTGTTCCATTTCTAAACAATAAGGGTCGCCCTTAGAAAATTATGCATATATTTCGTATCGAAAGATATAGGGCCGAGCGATACATCATTGTATTTTGTGGGGAAAATGGTTACAAAAAATTTATAAAAATCTAGGCACGTTAAAAGAAAGTTGTTGATGATGGGCACTAGTAGACGAAACGTCTGATGTAAACTCTAAATATTTTGTATTCATTTTATTTTTAGGCGATGTTTAAACTTTCTTCAATATTTTAGAAACTAAAAAAATGCAATACTGTATATGTATTTTAAATCAACCTTGAAAATCACAACTTTTTTAGCACTTCATGATACATAATTGCCTTCCAATCCTACCAAACATTCAACACCACCTTTCTAGGCGTTAATCCTGGCTTACGCCGCTTCACCGCACTTCGACCACGATCTTTTCTGCACATTATTGTAGTATGTTACGTAATCTATTTTTTATCAATATCAAATTTCTTCGTGTATCCAGTATTATCTAAATGGTTTAAAATCGTTTTTAGTGTTGGGCATGGAGCACTTATAATATCACTTCGGTGTCTGTCAGGCTGTCTGTCTGTGTCTTCCACACCCGATTTTCCCCGAAACTATTTGACATAGAAAATTGAAATTTGGCACTAATACATGAATTGATGGACTCATCAGAGCCGTGTAGTTTTGAAAGTTAAATTTTGACTTAAGGGGTTAGATTTGAAACGTATAATCGGAAATGAAAAAAAAAAAAATTACCAGGTCATCGAGTGGGATGTCAAATGAAAGCTTGTAAAAACACGAGTTCAAAAATATATATAATGTAATACTGGCGCACACTTTTCTTTGAATTATTTTTAAAATATAGCGAAAAATAGCTGTACCCCCTTATCTCGAAAAGTACTGATCAAAAAATTTTGAAAAAATTCCGGAATATTCTCCACAGGTTGTAGATTGAACGAAAATTATCACTGCATTACCTTTAATAATTTATCTGGTAAACAAAAATTTCAAATTCATTTCAGTAAAAATCGGAACCTCCGTAACAAAAATTTTTATTTTAAAAGGAATCAACGTACGGAACACTAATTGCGTAAGTCCGACTTGCACTTGGCCGGTTATTTTTATGGGTACAGCACACATTAATGTTTCGTACCCCAGAGATCTCATGACTGCTTATGGGCTAGTCTTGCTTAACTTTTTTCAAGACTTCATCAACTTCTTCGATGACTGGCTGATCAGAGCGAGATGCATCTCTGACATCGAAATTTCCAGAACAAAAGCGAGCTAGTCATCTATTGGCTATTATTTTGGATAATGTATCTTGACTGTAAACAACACAAACATCTTCACGAGTGTAGCCAAGAGTTTTCCTTCCATCAAAGTAAAACTGCAAAATATATCGAGTTTGTTCAGAAATTTTACTAATTTTCAAGAATATGACAACTGGTTTTCATTCGTTTTCTGAAATGTCAAATTTTAAACACACATCCGAATAATTCGATCCGATCAGTATTATTACTTTAAAGCAGTGATTCCCAAAGTGGTTTAGGTGGACCCCCAGGGGTCCACGGGAGACTCGACGGGAGTCTACGTTGGCGTGAAAAAAAAAAATGGGGGTCCACAAGTTGTAAGTGGGGGTCCACGAAAATTTATCTGGTTTCGATAGTAAAGAACAAAAATGTTGGTTTGGTTTTACCTATCGATGTAGGCAGATAATACACTACTCAAAAAAAATAAGGGAGCAAAAAAAAATCCGAATTTTTCGGTGATTTTTGACAGGCTGTATTTCGGTGAAAAATGGTCGTATTGAGACTTAAGAAAAAGCATTTTGAAGCTTTAAGATTCTAATTTTCAGATTTTTTGGCTAAAATTTTTTAGGAGCTACGGTTCTCATGCAATCCTAACAGATAGCGCGAAAAAATAATATTTGCAAATATTTTGCTTTTTTTTTGGTCCACAGGCTTGAAAAAAATTTGTTCAGTTAGGCCGGCATATGGATCAGATAACCTGTTTATTTAGCATTAATTTCCTTGTTTTAAAACCTCCCTTAATTTTTTTGAGTAGTGTATTTTAAGAAGATCAGCGACTGTTACTTGTAAAAACTTGCATATTCGATATTCAGTACAATGCGCGTCGAGACTTGCAAAGCGTCGCCCGCCCGCCCGCAACGCATCCCGTTCAGACGTGCAAAGGGACGAAATACGACTTATGCTGTGCTTGCAATCTTGCATGAACTTGTTTGATGCTTCACCAATATAAATACGAATGCCAAGGACAAATGTTACTCATTTGTTTCCGGAATTTTGAAAAGAAAAGGTGGGAGTGAATCTATGTCAGTATTTGCCAGTGCCGGAAAAAGTAAGTACCTGCCTATTTGTTATTCATACTTTTATTTTATATTGTAATAACATTATATTTGTTATGTTTGCGTGTAGTAGGTACGTAATAAAAATTAAATACTGAACAAGGCCATTATTCGATACTTCTATAAAAGAACAGAAAGCCGAGAAAAATTGAACTTTTAGTACATTTTATTATAAAATTATTTATTTACCCGACTGTGGTGATTCACTAAAAGAGAGATATATGATTGACCTGCATGTTTGTACATATTTCAGTGCCCTCGTAGTTGCTAATGCTAAATGACTAAAAATATTTTCATAAATTGTACGTGTCTTTATGTACCACTCGTAACGTCATCATCAAAGTAATAAATAAATCATTAAAATCGCAGAGTTTTGATGTCAAAATATTCTTTAAAAAGTATTTCCTCTCGAATTTACAGAAATGTATCAAAATATAATTAATCAAAAAATATTTTATATTACATTAAAATAGGTTCAGCCGTTTTGTGAAAACCTCTATATAGGTCTTAGCAGTTTATTGCTTTTAATAATTAAAATCAGTTTTGCCGCCGGCATTTTGGTTTTTTCATTGCAATAATTAATTAATCCTATTTTATTCTGTTAAAATAGCCATATCCTGTTAAAGTCGCCTTATGATTACTAAAACAAACATTTTTTTCTTTTTACAGGTAGGTAATTGATACGAAACATGGCTGAATCTAAGAAGAAATGTCGACAGTACAGTGTTGATTATTTGAAATTTGGTTTTCTTCCATCAAAGGCAGACAAACGATTGCCCATATGCCTTTTATGCAACAAAGTTTTGAGCAATCACTCTATGAAACCATCGAAGATCATCTAAGAAGGTGTCATCCTGATAAAATAGGTAAAGATTTAAAATATTTTCAAACATTGAAGGAAAAATATGAAAAGAGATCCACCGTGCACAGTATGTTCGCGTCAACGTCTCAACGTAACGATGATGGCTTGCGGGCATCTTACAATATCTCATTGCTTATAGCGAAATCTGGAAAACCGCACACCATCGGAGAACAGTTAATTTTACCCGCTGTTGAAGAGGTTTTAAAAACTGTTCTGCACAAACCTCCATTTGACGTACTCAAAAGAATTCCTTTAAGTAACAACACTGTACAAAGACGTATTGATAAAATGAGCTCTGATATTGAAAGCTTCTTGTGTAATTATCTGCAAACAACTCATTTTTCTATTCAACTGAATGAAGCATTATTATTGGCATATGTTCGATTTGTTATGGACGAAGAAATCCATGAAGAGCTGCTATTCGCGAAAACTTTGGAGACGGACACTAAAGGCGAATCAATATTTAATGTCCTGAGTGATTTTTTTTAAGGAAAAATTGATTCCATTTACAAACATTATTTCGGTGGCAACCGATGGAGCTCCTGCCATCTTCGGGCGATATCGTGGGTTTATAAGCCATCTTATAAGAATTATACCAGGAGTAACTGCAATTCACTGTGTCATTCACCGACAACACCTGGTAGCGAAAAATTTGAGTGATAGATTGCACCAATCGCTTCAATTTGTGATTAGAGCAGTTAACAAAATAAGAAGCAATGCGTTGAATACCCGTTTATTTGCACAATTGTGCGACGAAAATGATGAAGACTTCCAACGATTGCTCTTACATACTGAAGTACGCTGGTTGTCGAAAGGTTTTATCAGTTTTAGAGTTTCTGGAAAGTAAAGATCCAGATTTAAAAGAAAACCTAATCAAATTGAAAGCAGACATCGCGTATTTGACAGATTTGTTCAAAAAATTTAATGACCTTAATTGCAGTTACAAGGGGACAGCCTAAATTTAATAAAAACAAAGGGTGTAATTTCGGCTTTTCTTGGAAAATTGAAATTTATGAAGCAAAATATTAGTCGGCGCGAAATCTCCCAGTTTCCAAACTTGTTACAGGCAGAATGTATTGATGAGGATATTCAGACATACGTTCAACATTTAAATGCCCTACATGATGACTTCAAAAATAGATTTGAAGATATTCTGATGATGGAAATACCACAATGGATCATAAATCCATTTGATGAAACGGAAGTGGCGAATGTGGTGTTACAAGAGGAGCTACTCGAGCTTAGCACCAATGAGGAGCTGAAGGTGAAATTTAAAAAAGGCTATCAAACATTTTGGCTGCAGGTAGAAATACCCGAAAAATATCCTGGGCTGTGGGAAATTGCGAGAAAACTTTTGATCGCGTTTCCCTCGTCATACCTTGTCGAAAAAAGTTTTAGTGTCGTTACAAACCTACTAACAAAAAAAAGGAGCAGATTGAACATCACAGAATGGGGAGATTTGCGGTTATTCCTCACAAAACTGAAGCCAAATATTGATAATTTGCTGTCAATCCATCAAGGGCATCCCTCCCATTAAAATTATGACTATTTTTTTTAATTGTTGATTTGCATTGTTGAAGTTACGGTACGTTATTAATGTTTAATTTTAATTCTATTAAGTCTGTAATCAAATTGTTTTAATAAATAGAACACAAGAAAATATATTATTTTTCTTTTTATTTTTACCACTTCGAATTTAGGGTTGGAACTCAGCCATGACGCAAATTTCCATCGTTAGATCTAATCTTCACATTTTTTGACGAGTTTTGGGAATATGGTAGAAATGTAGCAGCAGGGGGTCCACCGAAACCAGTAAAATTTTGAAAGTGGTCTACGAGAAAAAAAAGTTTGGGAACCTCTGCTTTAAAGCAATCTAGCGAAATTAAGACCCGGTACTTTTTCGACAAGCTATTATTAGTGATGAAAATGTATTTTCTTTCAACAGCAAGAAGCACTTATCTAACAAAGTATCGTTCTATACCCTTTCTCCATCAAAGTTCAAAGGCCTAAAACATTCGCTAATAATTCAAATAACTCTCTTTCCTTTCAAAGAATCCTGAAAAAGATCGCCCCGAGTCAAGAAAATGAAGTTCACATAACTTCCAACTTTCCATTCTTAACATATAATATATAATAAAAGAATTTTAAATTGAGAAAATTCTAGAAAGTATACCGAGAAAGTCTATACGCCTTCTTGGGCGTATAAAGTTCTGAAAAGAATTTTCGAAATTTTATCTATGTTGATTTTTGCTTTGACGGAACAATACAGTTATGAAGCTGGAACTAAGTTATTAATTTAAAAATTGTTTTATAGTTAAGGATGAAGTAAAATAGAGGTTTACATTTACCGCACTGTAAATATTCTTTTTAATCGACATTAAAAAGGAAGTACTGAATTTATTACGTATGTTTATAATACTATTTATTAAATGGTCTTACAAAATATTTATGTATGTTAGTGTCTATGGGCTTTCAAACCGACATAACAAAATTCTTGAAATCAGTAGAAATAAGCTAAAGTATCTGGGTGTCCTTATTGACATAAAATTTCACTTAAACATAAGCCACATATTAAAAAAAGCATTCATGTCAATGCAAAACTTATATATGGCCGAACTCACACATAGATCCAAGAAATAAATTGATGATTTATATATATATATATATATATATATATATATATATATATATATATATATATATATATATATATATATATATATAACAAGGATTTTTTACAGCTGACGCTGTCTTCCTTCTCTCAGCCTTTGATTCCATCCGTTTCTATCTTCCCAGTCTCCATCTGTTAGACCCCTGTCCTCCATAGCCTCGTCCACATCGTCTCTCCACGATCGTCTGGGTCTTCCTCTTTTTTTCTTCTCCCTATAGGGCTCCACTCCGTTTTCTTTATCCACCTATTCTCTTCGCTTCGTCTTATGTGTCCATACCAATTTAATCGTTTTTCTTCAATGGTGTTTATTGCGTTCTGTTTGATGTTCATTCTGCTTCTTATTTTTTCATTTGTTATTCTCTCCATACGTGTCATTCTACAACATCTTCTCCAATACTCCATCTCTACCGCGTTAATTTTAGATTTATTTCTTTTGTTGATCGTCCATGTTTCTGACCCGTATGTCATTATGCTTTGTATTATTGATTTGTATATGCGTGTTTTGTTTCTCTTTGTAATGTGCTTGTCCCACAGGATCGAATTTAATTGTCTTATGCATGTTCACGTTTGTCCTAATCTAGCTTTAATCTCTTCTTCTAATGTTGCGTTTTTTGAAATGATGGTTCCTAGATATTTAAATCTATCGGTTCCTTTGATTATTGTTTCGTTATCTACTTCTAGATTCTCCATGTTTCCCTCCTTTGTTGTTAGATATTCCGTTTTATCAAAGTTTATTGCTAATCCTGCTTTAGTGTATTCTTCTTTCAGTTTTCTTACCATATAATTGAGGTCTTCCTCATCTTGCGCTATGATTACTTGGTCGTCTGCGAAACTTAGAGTATATAAGTAATCTTCTCGTATTGGGACTCCCATTCCACTACATTTTTGCTTCCATTTTTTTTAATGTTTGTTCAAGGTATATTTTGAATAGTGTTGGGGAAGTAGAGCATCCTTGTAATAAGCCTTTTGATGTTTGGAGTCTCTTCCCTATTTTATGTCCTATTTTTATGTTCACTGTGTTGTTTTTCGTAGAGAGCTTTTTACTGTGTATATTAGTTCTTTGTCAATGCCTATTTCTTTCATTGTGTTCCATAATCTTTGTCTTGGTACTGAGTCATAGGCCTTTCTTATGTCTATGAAGGCTAGATGAACTTCTCTATTCTTTGCCAGTTTTTTTTTCCATTGTTTGTTTTATAGTGTATATGTGGTCTATACATGATTTTCCGGACGTAAAGCCTGCTTGGTCTTCTCCAATTTTTCCTTTTATATTTTCCCTTATGATATTTTTAATAATTTTTGCATACAAACGTCCCATGCTCGATATTATGCTTAGGCCTCTATAGTTTGTGCATTTTCTGTGGTCTCCCTTTTTAAATACAGATAGTATATAAGCTTTTGACCAATCCTCTGGTATTTTTTCTCTATTTATCGCTCTGTGGAACATGTTTCTCAGCATTCGATGTAATTTATTAGACCCGTACTTAATTATTTCATTTACTACACCCCCAGGCCCTGCAGATTTATTATTTTTGAGTGTTTTTATTGTCTTCTTTACTTCTTCATAGCTTAGTTCTATCTCTTTTATTTCCTTATTCTGTTCTTCTTCAGGGTTATCTTCTTGGAATTCTTGTCTATCTTCTTAGCAGCTTCTTATAATACTCTTCCCACTCGCTTTCGGGGATGTACTCTATATACGTCTTCTCTCTATTGTTAGTCCTTAATGCTTTAATTATTCTCCATGACTCTGTACTTCTAGTTCCTTCTATATACTGTTCTACATGTTCGCACGATTTTTCCCATCTATCGTTCTTTTCTTTGTTTATCATGCTCCTTGTTTCTGCATTTTTCTCTTTATATTTCTGTAGATCTTCTTCTGATTTTGTATGATGATGATCTATAAACAAATAATAAGACCAGTATTAATGTGTGCCGCACCTGTATGGTGCAGTATATCTGACGCACGAACGAAGCGACTACCACGCGCACAAAACAGAATATTAAGATGCGTAACATCAACTGGACGTTACATAAGAATCAACGCACTACACCAAATGGCTAACATGCAAACCATAAGACAACATATAGAAGACATATCTAACAAATTTTATAAATACAAAACACAAATATCCACCCTAGCACGTAATATTACACAAATGAGACAACTATACCATCCCAAACATAAACCTTTGTAACACAGATTACCAAGTTATTTCGAGGATGCAAAACTGCAGCATATAAATAAATTTAACTAATTTATAAATGCCCATCCAAAAAAAATCTATATACGTACAGGAATGTCACAGCTCGCCTGTAGAGTGCCGAAAGCATGCCGTGGCCAACGGTCCGAGACAGACGATGTGGGGAATTTTTAATATATAATATATAATAAAAAAATTTTAAATTGAGAAAATTCTAGAAAATATACCGAGAAAGTCTTGGGCGTATAAAGTTCTGAAAACATTTTCGAAATTTTATGTATGTTGATTCTGGCTTTCACGAACAATACAGTTATGAAGCTTGAACTAAGTTATTAAATTAAAAAATCTTTTATAGTTAAAGGAAAAATAATATAGAGGTTTACCTTTACCGCACTGTAAATATTCTTTTTAATCGACATGAAAAAGGAAATTCTGAATTTATTACGTATGTATATAATACTCGTACATACGCTTCTAAACCCACATAGCAAAATTCGATAATGTATATTTGTTCTGAAATATCCACAAAACTACTGGACAGATCCTAATGAAACTTCTTGTATTTGATCAGGTATTTTTCAATTTACGTGGAAGAAACATTGAAATCGGTTTTGTTGTTAGTTGTACTTTAAAAGTTACCTTTATAATCAATATCACTCCACGAGCTCTCCGCTGACCACCTACCAGTCATTCTTACTCTGAGCGACCCGGCCGATCGGATTAATGACACAGTCACCTCCACTTTTACTGACTAGGAGCACTTTTCCCCCAATTTCCACTATCTCTACCACAATGGAACCCGGACAATACAGTTAATAAATTGACTGCAGACCTCCAGATTAAACTCGCCGAGACCACTGTCACTAGGATCGAGCCAGCCACAATTCAAGGCAAACTTCCCCCTATATTAAAGAGCAAATACGGAAGAAAAACAGTCTGCTGAGGAGAGCTATCGGCACTGGCAACCCCCACCTCAAAAGGCTTGCAAACCGTGCCACTGAACAAGTTAGAGAAAGCTTTTTCCAATACCACAACAGCAGATAAAGTTCTGAGCTTCTTGGAAAATGGTCCGAGTCTTTTCTAATACCACTCCCTGTTCAATCACTACAATTTCCTACGCTGGAACCACTGTTGTCACTATTCAAGAAAAAGTTGATCTTTTAACAGAAATGCTGGCGGACCAGTTGCGCCCCAATCCCCCAGCCCGACCTATATCTCAAAATATTTTTTTAAGTCCCCTACGAGTGTGGAAAGTATGCAACAGACTGTTATTATCGCTATTAATTCTTTAGCAGTACCTAAAATAGAAAATCTGTTTCAACGGAAACATTAGTATCTTCCTCTTATCTTTGCGATAATCCAGATTGAAAAAGGATCACTCGCATTAAAGGTAATGTAGACTTATGCTCTCGCTCACAACTATGGTTTGTTTCGTTAATTTCATCGATAACTGAACTACAGTAACTTTACCGCCTTCTGTTTTGCTGCAGCCGCACAGGAGAGAAGCCTGTTAGTTTAATAAAAGCTAGCAGTTAAGGTTGTGCTCATTTCTGTTTGCTCACATTCTCAAAAACTATTACAGGCACTATAGAATATAACGTTCACAAGTCACGAACTCTCGTACGAAAGTAACTCATCACTTTGAGAACACAGTACTAAACAAGCGACTCACTGGATTGCTATTTCACGATATACCCCTATAAAAACAATAGAAAAAAAGAGTGTTTTATTGCTTTGACCGTTTGTATGTTAGTCGATGCCGATGGGAGCTTTTTTAAATGCCCCATTGTTTGAGTGTGATTTCAAAAGGAAAATTAGCTCGATTCCCTCCTGAGTATTATTTTATTAAAAGGACGGCCGACAGAATGCCGTGGTTGCATTATTAAACATTTTTCTAGAATACGATTTTTTAGAAAAATATATATGTGTATATATATATATATATATATATATATATATATATATATATATATATATATATATATATATATATAATGGGCGCCGACAGGATTACTTTTAGGAAGGTGCATCTGCATCTACACATTGTACAGGGTGAGTCAAAGATATTTATCTTATTTGTTCTCTGTCTCTATTCGTCTGGGAATCTATTCGATCTTAAAATCCTCTGTACAGGGTGAGTTAACGATAGAGTAAAGTTCATTGTCTGATTTGTTTCGGGAATGACGAAAAAATATTAAATACAATAGTTTTAGCGAATGTTGAGGTGCACAGTTTAAAATTAATTTTGAGTATACAGGGCACTTCAAAAAAGTGTGGCAGATATAACATATGTTTTTTTAAATGGAACATCCTATTTTCTTATTAATTTTTAAATTCTGCGTAAAATTTTATAACTTTTTTGTTAATAATGTTATATACCTAAACCTAGTAGTTTTCCTAATATTACAATTTTTTTAAAAAAAATACTAGTTTTCAGTTTTGTAAAAAATTGCCAGTAGCGCCATTGTTTCTGAAGGTGGAATACTCATAATTGGTACGAGCGTTTTATAGAGATGAAAAAAAAAGATATATGTAGAGAAATTTGAGTTAGATGACACAGGGTGTTCAAAATAAATTTATGCATTTCGACTATTTTAAATTGTCTGTATATTATTATCTTTTTTTAATAGATTTTACAAAACCCTCCAACTTTTATTAAGTATATCATATACCTATTCCTAATAGTTTTCAATTTATTTTGAATTTTTCAACTTTTACCCTTATTTTTAATACACTTACGCTTTAACATCATAGTTGCCAAGACAAAACAAAAATGTAGGTATTGTCAAATTTTGACATGTCTATTAAGCAAGTAAAAATAGTTTAATTTGTTGTAGTAAAGGTGGGTACACACTAGGTGAACGCATACGGCCGCATGAGAGCGAACGCATGCGTTTGCTTTGTGTGTACGTGCTAACGAAGGCGGACGAGCGTATGCGTTCGGCTGCGGTCGGGTTCGCTCGGAGAGCGGTACTTCAAAGAAAAATTCGGACCGCATGGTTTGAACATGTTTATAGTGTGTACGTGTTTTTGTTTTTTGAGTTTTTTCTTGTTAAGAATAATTCATATTGATTATCAATTTATCATTATGGAGTGGTCCAATAGCGATTCTATTAAATTAATAACATTATATCAAACTTATGAATGTTTATGGAATCCAACTAATAATAATTATAAAAATAAAATTAAGAAAAATGATGCCTGGGAAGAAATTGCTAAAGTTATAACATGCAGTTCGGTTGAAGTAAAGAAAAAAATGGATTCCTTATTAGGATCTTTTCGTCGTGAACGACAAAAGCAAGACAATTCTTTTAAAACTGGATCCGGAACAGATTCTATTTACTCATCAACTTGGTTTACTTTCAAATCTATGCTATTTTTAAAAGATAAATTTGTACCAAGAGAAACAAAAAACACTGAGGTAAGTCAAAACAATGTAATTTTTTATTTAAGATATTTATTTATTTTTATGGGTACATAATATTTTACTTTATTTACTTTTTTTACTTTATTAATACTTGTGTTGCCAAGCTACACTACCTTCCCCAATAAAATATTCGGCAAATTCATTCCTAATTGCTTCACAACTGGCAGCACTTTTTCGTCCAATCCTAGTTATTGGACGGAAAGTCTGTAGATTATTATCTTCTATTTCATTCCTCCAAGCACCAGGAATTAGTTCACCTTCATTATCTTCATCAAATGTACCACGAGGACTATAAATAGTTTGAGATGCTTTACTTTTTCTTAAAAAAATTATGCAAACAGACACATGTTAAAACAACTGTAGTAGCCTTTTCTGGTGATAACATCACTTTTCTTAAAACTCTAAAAACTGCCGACATAATTCCAAAAAACATTTTCAATTATCCGCCGGGCACGGCAAAGTCTGTAATTAAAAACTCGTTTTTTAGATCCCTTTTTTTGTTCTACGGGATATGCTTTCGTTATGTTATATTCTAGTGCAAACGCATCATCACCAACAAACACAAAGGGAACTTCCATATTTCTATTCCCAAGTACTTCTTCAGATGGAAGATTTAGTTCATTGTTTTGCAATTTTTTATAAAACGAAGTGTTTTTTATCACACCACCATCAGAAATTCGACCCTGGCACCCAACATCGGCAAACAGAAAGCAGTAATTTCCATCAACAATCCCTAGCAAAACAATACTGAAGTCTTTTTGATAGTTACAATAATCGCTTCCAGTTTTCACTGGCGCTTGAAGTACGCAGTGATGGCCGTCAATGGCCCCCAGACAATGTGGAAAATTCCATTTTCTTTCATATACGTCAGCTACTTTCCTCCATTCATTTTCAGTATTAGGCATCTGTAAAAAACATAACTTAATGTTAATTAACACTGATTTGAATTTTGCTCCTCCCCGTCACTCTAATATGCAGTATAAATTTTTATCCGTACTTTTAGGTATAATCTGATATTCATTTTATTTTAGGCTGACGATGAACAAAGTTCTACAAGCACCACGACGGACGTTATAGAATTGATTGAATCCAATGTTACCCAGGACTCTGAGCAGATTCCACATACAGAACAATCAAATTCATCAAGCACACAAAGTAGCAAACGGACCCGTGAAAACATTTCAACCACTAACAACAGATCAGAAGAAGCTTACCAAATACTAAAGGATACTGTTGCCAGTCGTCCTATCAGAGACGACAGTACAATTTTTGGAGAACACGTGGGCGCAAAGCACAGAAAATATAGTCGTCACACACAATGCATTGTTGAGCATCATATTTCAAATATCTTATTTAACGCTGATATGGGTAGGTACGAACCACAAGTCCCACGAACATTGCCCCCTGGCCACATAGTACATTATAATGAACAACAAGTGGCCTTATCAGTTTCTCCTATTACCTCACCACAACATTCTTCATCAACCCACAGTCAAGGACGAAATTCATTGTATTCAATGTCCGACAACCCTCCATCAACACCCCAATCGGTATTTCAAGTTCAAGTAGTCTCCCCAGAAAATGAAACTGAAAAATGCTTCTGGTATTCAACATCAAGAATCAATTGTCAATTATTTAAACAACTATGAACCATATCAGTAGTTATTAATGTTTTTCAATGTACCTTTTTATTCTAACACCCTTTTGTATTTAATATATTTGCTAAATAATTTGAATGTAGTTTTTACTCACCTTGACATATTGTTTAAGACATTCAATAATTGCAGAACAGACTTCAGGGATTATTCTTGAAATAAGCTGTTTTGAAATTTTAAATGTATAACATACATCAAACTTGTGAATGAGTCCCCTGTAGCCAAGTATCGCAAAGTCAATATTAACCTTACTGGTGCCGGAATCGCTTCTCTGAATGTTGTATCTTGTTTTGAGAATTTCGGACCGATTTTCTGTAATATCATCTCGAAATCACTAGATCTCATTCTGCAGAAATTTTCAAAGAGACCATATCCAATGTCAGATGTAAGATCATGAATCAAGTCTGTTCCACTGTGCCGATTTCAACTTTTGAATAAAGACGTCATCCACCACCGACGTTTTGCTCGCTTACGCCTTCGTGTTTCATGATTATCATTAATAATAATAAAGGATGCACAACCAATGATTATATCATCTTGTGAAGCCATTTCAAGCACCAAACAGCGAACATGAACGAATGATGGAGTATACATGCGTTCGTTTATATGTCGACAGGAAACAAATTTCTACGAACAACGCACAGATACGGCCGCACCCGTTCGCTCTCATGCGGCCGTATGCGTTCGCCTAGTGTGTACCCACCTTAAGTGGAATATAAAGGTAATAGTGATGGATTTTCCTAAAAATAAATTAATTGATATGGTTTATATACTGGGCGACGCGGGAAAAAATTGTTTTTTGGCAGCAAGGCTTCACGGAGCGAAGTACCCTAATGGGCGTATAGCAAGTATCATCCCTTTCATATGGAACTACACTAAGAACTTCAAGACCGTGATTTTGATAGAATAATGTTTTCTGTATTATTATTCAACAGTTAATCCCTTTTTGGTCCGGGAAGTTCAAAACCAAAATCATTGGTCGCTTAATGTATGGTGTGGAATATTAAATTTTCGAATTATTGGTCTACATTTTTTCCGCGAACCGCTTAACGAGCCTAGATATCTAAATTTTTTGCAAAACGAATTACTCCAGCTTCTTGAAGAAGCTGATAACTTTGAAAGGGAACAAATGTGGATTCAACAACACGGAGCTTCTGCTCATTACCACCGGGAAGAATGGGAATTTTTAAACGATCGTTACCCACAAAATGGATCGGTAAAGATGGATTCATTCATATGGAAAACAGGATACGGGATGCGTGCAGAACAATAACGCCGTTTATGCTAAGGAAAGTGAAGGAAAATATAGTAAAACGTCTAAACATGTGTATTCAAGTAGACGGGCATATTTTTGAACGTTTATTACGTCATAATAATTAATCATTAGACGAGTTAAACTGTATTAAAATTATTATTAACTATTTGTTTGTATTTTCACAATAGCGTAAGTGTATTAAAAACAGTGGTAAAAATTGATAAATTCAAAATAAATCGAAAACTATTAGAAATAGGTATATGATATACTTAATAAAAGTGGGAGGGTTTTGTAAAATCTATCAGAAAAAATAATAATATACATGGTGTGTCATTTAAAAAAATTTGAGATTTTTTAATTTAAAATAGTCCAAATGCATAACACCCTGTAGCATCTAACTCAAATTTCTTTACATACATATATCTTTTTTTCATCTCTATAGAACGCTCGTACCAATTATGAGTATTCCACCTTCAGAAACAATGGCGCTACTGGCAATTTTTTACAAAACTGAAAACTAGTATTTCTTTTTTTAAAATTGAAATATTAGAAAAACTACTAGGTTTAAGTATATAACATTATTGACAAAAAAAAACTATAAAAATTTACGCAGAATTTAAAAATAAATTAGAAAATAGGATGTTCCATTTAAAAAAAACATATATTATACCGGCCACACTTTTTTGAAGTACCTGTATAGTCGAAAATAACTTTAAACTGTGCACCTTAACATTCCCTAAAACTATTGTATTTACCATTTTTTCGTCATTCCCGAAACAAATGAGATAACGAATTTTACTCTATGTTGTATTATTCACTTAATAGCCTTTAAAATATTTTTTTAAATATACATACTTCTTGAAGGTGTATGTAACCCCTTAAAATAAAAATTTTTGTTATGGAGGTATAAAATGACCAATAACTTCACAAAACACACCCCAAATGAGTTTTCAGCACAGTTTTTTTCGATTTTTATGCAGAACTGATGACCTTGAAATTTTGGTTTTTTTATTTATCAGATAAATTATTAAAGGTAATGCACTCCTGATAATTTTCCTTCAATCTACACCCTGTGGAGAATATTCCAGAATTTTTTCAAAATTTTTTGATCACTGGTTTTCGAGATAAGGGGAGGCAGCAATTTTTCGCAATTTTTTAAAAATAATAAAAAGTAAAGTGTGCCTAAGTATTACATCATATATATTTTTGGACCCGTGTATTCGCAGGCTTTCATTTGATACCCCACTCGATTACCTGGAAAAAAATTGTTTTCACTTCCGGTTTCACTACCCCTTAAGTCAAAATTTAACTTTCAAAACCACACGGCTCTGATGAGGCTATCAATCCCTACATTAGTGCCAAATTTCAACTTTTTATGTCAAATAGTTTCAGATAAAATCGGGTGTGACAAACGGACAGACAGATGGACAAACAGATACTGAATTGCTCTTATAAGACTTATAACACTAAAAAGAATATAGAATTCTCTAAAAATCTAGAATCTACATAAAAAGGCGCCGATTTCAATAAAACTATTTTAAAAGTATTCGATGTATGTCCAACACAAAAATTATAATACTCATAATAACAAGAAATGCATTGTGAAAATCTAATAGTATTTAATACAACTCACTCCTCATAATAAAGCCTCATTGAGGGAGAGAAGCAATCGAGAGAGTGATTTAAACCCTTTCCAAGTGGAAGGTCGTAATGGAGAGTTCCAATTTACGATTATATCGGCATTGCTTTGATATTGAATGGAATAAGTGGAATAAGTGCGTTTGTGGGGACGTGTTCGTTCACGTACTGACATGTGTATATACGCATATTTTGTATTTTCTGGGGGAATCCGGAGTAACGTGGAACATCTATAATGCTTTTTAAAAAACGGGAAATGTTGTAAATATCTAATGCATCATTATTATCGTATTTTTTGTATATTCTTTTAAAATACCTGGGAGGTTTTAATATTATAGCCCAGTCGTCAGAGGCAAATTTTGATGAAAAATCTCTCATTAAATATTAACAGGCTGCATTTTGGCATACAGGTAGTTTTTTGGACGTAGAATACGATAAAAAGTTTACTTTCTAAAGTGTACGCTAAGCCTACAAAATCGAAAATAAAATGAAAAATTCGATTTTTCGCACATATCTCTAAAAATAAAAAAGATATCGAAAAACTAGTAGCACCACATGAAAGAACGGGAAATTTTACAAAAAAAATAGTATCCAGATTATTTTTTTTTTAGTTTTACCGTAATTAAAAAATTTTTTTTAAATAAAATAGCTGGTTTAACTCCTTCAGTTGTACTGGGAATTATCCTTCCGATCTTTGTTTATAATTAAACTAGCCGTGCCCGCGGCTCCGCTCGCGTAGACTTGATTTACTGCTTATTCCGTATGTTACCTAACGTAACATAGAACATATGTACTTTATAAAAAAAACACGTAAACGGGATAAGTGGTTCTTGAGTGCTAAGCGCACTAACGGACAGACAGAGAGACGTTGCGTTTTCTATCTATTAAAGATAAGAAAACACGTAAATTGGATAAGTGGTTCTCGAGTAATAAGCGCATTAACGGGCAAACAGACAGGCAAAGAGAGAGAAGTTGCATTTTATATATATCATAGAGAGAACGCGCTAGCGGCAAACTTTTTGCCGACTTGATTCACTATTATCGTCACTGCTTATTCCTTATGTTACCTAACGTAATAAAATATAGCCTATAATCTGGCCAGGGAATATATATATGTTTAAATAACCGGTCAAGTGCAAGTTGAACTTGCGCAAATAGTGTTCCGTACGTTGATTGCTTTTAAAAATAAAAAATGTTGTAACGGAAGTATAAAATGATCAGTGACTTTACAAAATACACCCCAAATGAGTTTTCAACAAAGTTTATTTCTAATCTTTACTGAAAATTGATGACCTTGAAATTTCTGATTTTTTTTATATACCAGATAAATTATTACAGGTTATACTCGTGATAATTTTCGTTCAATCTACACCCCGTGGAGAATATTCCAGAATTTTTTCAAAATTTTTGATAAGTACTTTTCGAGATAAGGCGGGTGGACAGCGATTTTTCGCGATTTTTTAAAAATAATACAAAGAAAAGTGCGCGCAAGTATTACATTATATATACATTTTTTACTTGTGTTTTCACAAGCTTTCATCTGACACCACACTCGATTATCTAGTAAAAAAAATTTTTTTTTCACTTCCGATTTCACCCCCGAAAACTAACCCCTTAAGTCAAAATTTAACTTTCAAAACTACATGGCTCTGATGAGGCCATCAATTCCTATATTATTACCAAATTTCAACTTTCTATGACAAATAGTTTCGGAGAAAATCGGGTGTGACAGACGGACAGACACCGAAGTGATCTTATAAGTGTTCCGTACGGAACACTAACAAAAGCACGTAAATCGGATAAGTGATTCTCGAGTGATAAGTGCATGAACGGCAGACGGACAGATAGAGAGACGTTGCGTTTTATATATATATATATATATATATATATATATATATATATATATATATATATATATATATATATATATAGATGGTAGATGCCCAGATCCCACCAGCATCGCCCGGTGTGATACCATCGCATCGGCTTAAGCTGCGTGAAGTTGCTTAACGTTTCGTGGTTGTGCCGATGTCCCGGTCTGTGGGACCAAATAGCATGATGAGGCACCTGGATACAAAAAATTCCGGAGGTAAAATAGCCCCCCGTTCGGATCTCCGGGTGGGGGCTGGTTCAGGGGCGTCGACATGCAGAGAACAGAATTTCAAAATGGATTTTTGCAACATACGAGGTTTAAATTCGAACATAAATTCAGTGCACCAACACCTGCAATCAAATAAACCTCATGTACTCGCTCTCTGTGAAACTAAGGTCAGTTCATCGACCAGCACAGTAAACTATCTTTATCCTGGGTACGATTTCTATTCCCGATTTAGGCGTAACTCTGGAATCTGTCTTTATGTCAGAAGCGACCCTCTCTTGCCAACGAGAAGAGGCCCTGGAGCCCCCAAACTTTGATGTTATGTGGTTAAAAATAACGACTCAACCAACCACAAGGTTCGTCTGTATCCTCTATCGACCACCAAGTGATACAAACTTTAGAACACTTTTCGCTTCTCTTGCAGACACCATAGATCATTTACAAATTAACTATCCAAATGCCGAAATTGCCATCCTGGGCGACTTTAATGTCCATAACATCAACTGGCTTAAATATTCAAATACTACCGACGAACAAGGTCGTGAAGCCGAATCATTTTCAATCAGTTGTGGCTTGACTCAGCTTATTGATGAACCAACACGGATCCCTGATCGAGACGGAGAGTTCGCCAGTCTTCTTGATCTGTTTTTAACCACCAATCCGGAGATTTACACGGTCAGCGTAAATTCACCGTTAGGTTCTTCCGACCATAAACTACTTTCGACATCGAGTATTCTACCAATCAGTGACAGAGAGGCGCCCAAACCGCGCAAGATTTGGCACTACAAATCTGCTAAATGGGAAGATCTCAAGGAATATTTTCGAACTTTCCCTTGGTTGGACGTTTGTTTTTGATCCGACGACCCATCTGACTGCGCCAGGGAGGTTTCCGATGTTGTTTTGGCCGGTATGGATGCTTACATCCCTTTTTCGAAGAAATGCTCTTCCAACGGCAAGCCTTGGTTTGACCTAAAATGCAAAGAAGCTGTTGCTTCTAAACATCTTGCATACCGACAGTGGCGTGAAGATCCTAACACCATAAATCGTAACATCTTTGTTCGTGCCAGGAACAGATGCAAAGAAATTATCGACGAAACCAAGGAGGTACACAATCAACGGATTAGAAACAAACTTCTCGCTTGTCCCGGCAATTCCAGGTCCTTTTGGTCAGTCACTAAGGCAGTTGGTCAGAATTTCACCAAATCCACCATACCACCACTCACACGGCCAGATAATTCTATTGCAACGACACCTGTTGAGAAAGCGAACTTGTTGGCTGAACTCTTTGCTCCACATTCTACTGTCGATTTCCAAGGAAAAACACCACCTACTATTCCCATAGTGCAGTCAAGGATGCCCGATATTGTCTTCAGACAGCGTATCATAAAACGTATTTTGATGAAGCTAGACACCAAAAAGGCTTCAGGCGCTGACGGAATACCTGCCATAGTTCTCAAGAACTGTGCGAGGGAACTAACACCAGTTTTCTGTAGACTTTTCAACCTATCCTACAGAAAGGGAATATTTCCTTCCTGCTGGAAATGTGCCACAGTTCAGCCGATACCTAAAAAAGGCAAGAAGACATTGCCAAATAACTACCGACCAATCGCACTACTCTCAATAATATCGAAAGTCATGGAAAAGGCTATCAATCAGCATCTTCTAAAATATCTTGAAGGCTTCAACATTATTAGTGATCAGCAATATGGCTTTCGTAAAAATAGATCAACAGGAGATCTTCTGACTTATGTAACACATGTTTGGAACAACGCAATTGAACACTTTGGAGAATCTCGAGCGGGTGCTCTTGACATATCCAAGGCATTTGACCGTGTTTGGCACGATGGGCTGTTGGCTAAGCTACGTTCTTATGGTATGTCTGAAAAGTTCTGTTTGTGGCTCTCATGTTTCCTCGGAGAGCGTTCTTTACGAGTGGCAGTTGACGGATTTCTTTCTAGCACCTTCACTACCAACGCCGGTGTGCCCCAAGGTTCCATACTGTCTCCTACTCTCTTCCTCATTTATATTAACGATCTGCTGGAAAAGACCGAGAATCCAATCTACAGCTTTGCAGATGACAGTACACTTATCTCTTCATTCACTTTGAACGCTCGGACATCGACTACTCAGACGAATATCCGCAGACAGCAGGAAGTCATTCAACTTAACAAAGACCTGGAAGAAATTCTATCTTGGGGTGACAGTAACCAAGTGGAATTTAACGCTACAAAAACCCAGGCGGCAGTTTTTTCTAAAAAAGTTAACCTTGCAGAACCCGACATAGTTATGTCGGGGCACTCCATCCCTCTAACATCGTCACTCAATCTGTTAGGCGTTAATTTGGGAGCAAATATGTCCTGGCATGAACATGTTGCAGGCATAGCAAGAAGAGCTTCTCAAAAGTTGGGAATATTGTTTCGAACCAGAAAGCTTTACTACACTCCACAACAACTGTTAATTCTTTACAAAGCGCAAATTCGACCAACTATGGAATACTGCTCCCATGTTTGGAGCTCCGCTCCCAAACATACACTGCATTTGTTGGATTCTATCCAGAGAAGAGCTATTCGTCTGATTGGACACCCGGAACTGACCGACGGCCTTGATTCGCTGGAACATCGAAGAACGGTTGGCGACTTGAGCCTATTCTACAAGTACTTTCATGGAAAGTGTTCGATAGATGTGGCCCGTTTAATTCCTCCCAGAGCGGTGCATATTAGAAGTACACGTCGCGCTAATGCTTCACATCCGTATGAGGTTCAGCTTGTTACTCCTCGTACAACGCTTTTCAAGCAGTCTTTTATATGGAGAACATCATACCTTTGGAATGGTTTACCCAGGACTGTGTTTCCCACCGAGTACAATCTACAGCGATTCAAGAACAACGTGAATCGCTTTCTCCGCACACGTGTCGCTCCTGTAGCGCTTTAGGGACTTCCCTGTAGCACGTGTGCTAGACCCATAAAAAATATATATATATATATATATATATATATATATATATATATATATATATATATTATATAGATTATTGTTATTATTATATAACTTGGCCAGAAAACATATGAATGAATTTAAAAAAAAAAATGGTTCTCGAGTGAAAAGTGCACTAACGGACAAACAGGCAGACAAAGAGACGTTGCATTTTATATATTATAGAAGATTATAGATAACTTGGCCAGAAAACAAATGTATGAATTAAAAAAAAAACATGTAAATCGGATAAGTGTTTCTCAAGTCATAAGCGCACTAACGGACAAACAGACAGACAGAGAGACGTTGCATTATATATATATATATATATATATATATAAAAAATGCAACGTCTCTTTGTCTGTCTGTCCGTTAGTGCGCTTATCACTCGAGAACCACTTATCTGATTTACGTGTTTTTTTTAAATTCATATATATGTTCTCTGGTCAGGTTAAATAATAATAATAATAATAATAATCTATATCTATAAAACGCAACATCTCTCTGTCTGTATGTTTGTCCGTTAGTGCGCTTAGCACTCAAGAACCACTTATTCGATTTACGTTTTTTTAGATTTATACATATGTTTTCTGGCCAGGTTATAGGATTTACTTTATTACGTTAGGTAACATAAGGAATAAGCAGTGACGATAATAGTGAATCAAGTCCACGCGGGCACGGCTAGTGTATCTATAAATATCAATGTTATAAGTACGATTATGAAAAATCACATTAAATGATGATAATCCCTCCTAAAACTGCCCATACTAATTATTTGAAACAGAATTGACAAGTTGATAAATTAGGCCATAAATTTAGATTTGTATGGAAAAACTGTTTTTATTTATTTTCAACCATTATTCAGACACTGATGTATTAAAATAGTTCCCTTAAAAATAAATAATATTAATTACAGTTTTTATAATTATTATATAATGTGGTTTAAGCAGCTTCGGTATTTTAATGTATCAATAAAATTGGAAAGTCGAAATATTTTAATGTTACTTCTCAATGCTAAAGTCAAAACAAGTTTTTATAAAGCCTTAAATTAGGCAGTTATATTTCACAACAGCCTCCAATAATTGAAAGAGGGTTAAGAAATACACTGATGAGCAAAAAAATCGGCTCAAACTACTTGGCTTCATTCAACACGGATCCTAGAATTTAGTGCTCATATATTTTAAGGATTTTAGTATCATTTGAAAGCCCATTCTATTCTAGTCTTTCTAATGGTAGCAAACTTCGTAGCATACCTCATACTTATTACTGATTAAAATGATTGAAAGGGGAAACAAAGAGAACAAGGATTGAAACAGGAGTAAGAGAAAGGAAAAACTGGATAATTTAATTTTAATTAATTGGACATTTTAAGTTTAACAATTAAATTTATTAATCAAAACCAAAATCAGTATTTTGTATTATCTTCCCTAGCCCCATTTAGAAAAACTCTTTTTAAGACAGTATCTCAAAACTGTTTACATTTTAATGGGCCATAAAAATTGTATTAGTATAGGGTGAGCCAACCATAGAGTAAAGTTAATTATCTCATTTATTTCGGGAATGACGAAAAAATGTTAAATACAATAGTTTTAGGGAATGTTAAGGTGCACAGTTAAAATTATTTTTGAGTATACAGGGTACTTCAAAAAAGTGTGGCCGATATAACACATATTTTTTTAAAAGGAATATCCTATTTTCTAATTTATTTTTAAATTCTGCGTAAAATTTTATAACTTTTTTATTAATAATGATATATACCTAAACCTAGTAGTTTTTCTAATATTTCAACTTTTTTTTAAAAAAATACTAGTTTTCAGTTTTGTAAAAAATTGCCAATAGCGCCATTGTTTCTGAAGGTGGAATACTCATAATTGGTACGAACGTATAGAGATGAAAAAAAAAATATATGTAAAGAAATTTGAGTTAGATGCTACAGGGTGTTCAAAATAAATTTATGCATTTCGACTATTTTAAATTGAAAAAGCTCAAAATTTTTAAGTGGCACACCCTGTATATTATTATTTTTTCTGATAGATTTTACAAAACCCTACAACTTTTGTTAAGTATATCATATATCTATTTCTAATAGTTTTCAATTTATTTTAAGTTTTTCGATTTTTTACCCTTGTTACACGCTTGTTATACACTTACGCTGTACCATCATAGTTGCCAAGACAAAATGTAGGCGTTGTCAAATTTTAACAGGTCTCTTAAGTAGTAAGTGACGTATAAAGATAATAGTCATGGATTTTCCTAAAAATGAATTAACTAATATGGTTTATATACTAGGTGAGGCCTAAAAAAATTGTTTTTTTTAGGCAGTAAAACGTTACGGAAAACTATAACAAATAGATGCTTATACTGCACTCTGGCAGCATTGGTATAACAACTAAAGACGAAACGAAAAAAATCGCATATTTAGAAGTTACTAAAAGTGTTCTTCGTATTTGCTGAACCATCCCAAGACGCGTTTCGCCGTATCACGGCTCATCAGCTGGGCTAGGTTCAGCAAATACGAGAACACATTTTTAGTCCTTTATCCTGGTAACAAACGGAAAACTATAACAAATAGATGCTTATACTGCACTCTGTCGGCGACTTACTAAGTCTACTCAAGCAGAGCGGCACAGCACGGCTGGCACTTATTGCAGAAACGCACCTTTCTCGAGCTTTCTGCTCGAAGGCATAGATGGCAGCGTTGGTATAACAACTAAAGACGAAACGAAAAGAATCGCATTTTTAGAAGTTACCAAAAGTGTTCTTCGTATTTGCTGAACCATCCCAAAACGCTTTTCGCGGTATCCAGCTGATGAGCCGTGATACGGCGAAACGCGTCTTGGGATGGTTCAGCAGATACGAAGAACACTTTTGGTAACTTCTAAAAATGCGATTCTTTTCGTTTCGTCTTTAGTTGTTATACCAATGCGGCCAAACTTTACGGAGCCTAATAGACGTACACCATCTAGAAAATCTTTTCAGTGCTTAATGGAACGGTTTGATGGTAGTGGTAACGTTGAGCATAAGAAACGGAAAGTAGTAAACCAGAATGCTACCAATGAGGAAAAAGAAATGGAGATTTTACTGCATGTTGAAGATAATCCCCAGGTCAGCAACCGTCAACTAGCTGACTGATCTGATACATCCTAATCTACGGCTAATCGCACCACGAGAAAATATAAGTATCATTCCTTTCATATTGAACTACACCAAGAACTTCAAGACCGTGATTTTGAACGACGAGTAAACTTTTATACCACCTTGAATGGAGCAACAGAGGCCGATCCAAATTTTTTATCCAAAATAATGTTTTCTGGTGAAGCTACTTTTTGCAGTAATGGAGCAGTTAACAGTCATAGCATTATTCAACAGTTAATCCATTTTGGGTCCGGGAACTTCAAAACCAAAACCATTGGTCGCTTAATGCATGGTGTGGAATATTAAATTTTCGAATTATTGTTACCTAAATTTTTTGCAAAACGAATTACTTCAGCTTCTTGAAGAAGCTGATAACTTTGAAAGGGAACAAATGTAGATTCAACAAGACGGAGCTCCTGCTGATTACCACCGGGAAGTTCGGGAATTTTTAAATGATCGTTACCCACAAAAATGGATCGGTAGGGATGGATTTATACAGTGGCCCCCCTCGATCATGTGACTTAACACCTTTAGACTTCTTTTTGTGGAGTTATATTAAAGATCGTGTTTATGTGAATCCTCCTACAACACCAGTAGATATGAAAAATAGGATACGGGATATGTGCAGGACAATAATGTCCTTAATGCTAAGGAAAGTGAAGGAAAATATAGTAAAACGACTAAACATGTGTATTCAAGTAGACGAGCATATTTTTGAACATTTATTACGTCATAATAATTAATCATTAGATAAGTTAAGCTATATTAAAATTATTATTAACTGTTTGTTTATGTTTTCACAATAGCGTAAGTGTATAAAAACAAGGGTAAAAACTGAAAAATTCAAAACACACCGAAAACTATTAGAAATAGTCTTGTCTGTGGTTTACTTCTGTATCTCTTGTGTTCTCTAGGCCTCCATTCAACTATATGACGGGTGTCAGGAATACGACCTTGGAGTCTAATATTTAGCATTCTCCTCTCTATTGCTCTTTGGGTTACCTGGAGTTTATTTATTATACTTTAATTTAAAACCGTTTCAGTGCCATATGTTAATACCGACTGTACATATTGATCGAATACTCTGGCTTTTATTGTATTTGGGATGTCTAATTTAAATGCAAATTGTAACCTTCCTAATGCAAATCAAGATAACAGGACTCCTCTATCCTAGTCAGCCTATAAACTATTTTTGGATATTCCGATTTTTTGTCCTAAATATATGAATGTTTTTACCTTTCCTATTCTTTCACCTTTTATTAATAGTTCCTGGCTCTTATCTTTACTTTCGTTTTTCATATACATACTTGGTTTTGGTGAAGTTTATTTTTAAACCTATTTTTTGAGACTTATTATTTAATTCCATCAGCATTTCTTGTAATTCTTCATTTGTGTTGGCGACCAGAGTGATATCATCTGCGAACCTTAACACAGTCCATTAGTATTCCTTTATTTTCCGACTTTAACGATTTGAACATGTCTTCTAGAGTCAAAGTGAACAACTTTGGGGATATCGAGTTGCCTTGTCTAATTCCTATATATATATATATATATATATATATATATATATATATATATATATATATATATATATATATATATATAAACTGGACTAAATTAACGCAACAATCTGAAAATTAATTTATCTTTTTCTTATGTCAGTTTTAAAGTAGTATTTGAGTAGTAGGCTAAGCATATTTTGTTTCGTTGTTCATGACAGAAATCAAAATAATTCGTTTAGATTCAGTTTTTAAAGAATTTTTTAGAAGATAAACAATTTTCTGTAATAATGCGATAGATTTTCTTTAAAAGTAAGCTTATAAATTGTCCGCTTTTTCAAAGTAATACGTTTTTGTGGTAGACTGTTTTATTTTTGACCCCGAAGAATTAGAAAAATTAATCGAAAAAGGAATTTAACTAAACACGAGGTAGTGCGAGCCTCAGTTTTTACTGGACGAGGGATATTGTCAGAGTTATGTTGCCAATTTGTTAGGCAAACATCGTTCCACAATAAGTCGTATGGTAAGACGCTTGAATGAAGTAGGAACTTATTCTAGAAGGCTAGGGCAAAGGCAAGGGCGAAAACGATGGACTAGCGACCTAGATGAACGTTTTATAAGACAATATGCTTTAAGAAACAAGACTGTCACTAGTTCTATAATAAGAAACGAACTCGAAGCTGTTCGCAATGTCACAATTTCTTCTAAAACAGTTAGAAGACGGTTAAATAAAGCTGGATTAAACAGTAGGAGACCAGCCACTGCGCCCTTGCTTACTAGAAAGAACAGAGTTGCCAGGTTACGTTTTGCTCGAAATCACGAAAACTCGTCTGTGGATGATTGGAAACAAGTTTTCTCTACAGATGAAACTAGGGTTAGTCTAAAACATCCAGATGGTCGTGAGCGAGTATGGCGAAAACCAGGAGAGAGGTTTGCTCCTTGCAATATCTCTGCAAGGATTCGATTCGGCGGTGGTTCTGTTATGTTCTGGGGTGGCATCTGCTTTGATGCTCGCACAGAGTTAGTTCCTGTCCGTACGAGATCCATGAATGCTGACTACCATCTTGAGAATATTGTAATAGAACATGTGATGCTGGGCACGCTACTAGTGTCCCAGTTACACCATTAATTCTGCTACTAGTTCCCAGTTTATTTTTTTCAATATTACATAATTCCAATGATTCTGTTATTAAGTCTTATGAATAATTTTAATTTGAATCTTATAGAGAAATTTGGGAATAAGTTTTTTCTAACTTTTAGTGTAACCAATGTTCATAAAATATTGTTAAAATTAATTCCTTATAGAGATTTGTATGATTTAATATATTGTTGCGTTAATTTTGTCCAGGAGTGTATATATATATATATATATATATATATATATATATATATATATATATATATATATAAAGGGTGTTTTTTATAGAGGTATAAAACTTTAAGTTGGCAACACTTTTTTAACTGGCGGCCATTTTGTCAGCTGTCAAGTGATTTATGTTTAGTTTGGTTTGGCATTTCAACATGAATAGACTGACGCCTGAACAACGCTTCCAAATTGTGCAAATTTATTTTGAAAATCATGGTTCTGTTCGAAATACGTATCGCGCACACCATTTTACGGTCAACATAATCGTCCATCAGAGCAATTAATTCGATTAACTATGGAACGTTTTAGCACCACGTTTACTCTAAATGATAATACGCATCCACAGAGACGTCGTACAGTGCGTACAGAAGAAGTCATTGCTGCTGTAGAGCGTAGCGTAGAGGAAGACCCGAATCAGTCTATCCGCCATCGTGCACAGGAATTGGATATGTGTCCATCCACTTTATGGAAGATTTTGCGGAAAGATCTTGGTTTGCGTGCTTACAAAATCCAACTCGTACAACAATTGAAGCCACACGATCACCTATCAAGGCGTAGATTCGGTGAATGGGCCCAAAACAAGATTGCCGTTGATCCCGATTTTCATAAGCGAATTTTGTTTAGCGATGAAGCTCACTTTTGTTTGAATGGATACGTCAATAAACAAAACTGCCGTATTTGGAGTGATGATAATCCTCAAGTGTATGTTGAAACACCGTTACATCCAGAAAAACTGACTGTTTGGTGTGCTTTATGGGCTGGTGGAATCACTGGTCCGTACTTCTTTAAAAAACGATGCTGGTCAGAACGTTACAGTCAATGGTGACCGCTATAGAGCCATGATTACTGACATTTTCGTTCATCAATTGAACAACCATGATGTGCAGGAGCTGTGGTTTCAACAAGACGGCGCAACATGTCACACAGCTCTTGCCACAATTGATTTATTGAAGGAAACGTTTGGTAACCGCATAGTTTCACGTTTCGAACCCGTGAATTGGCCTACAAGATCGTGCGATTTAACGCCGCTAGACTATTTTCTGTGGGGATATGTGAAGTCGCTAGTCTACGCCGATAAGCCCGAAACGATTGACCACTTGGAGGACAACATTCGCCGCGTTATTGCCGATATACGGCCACAAATGTTGGAAAAAGTCATCGAAAATTGGACCCCCAGATTAGACTACGTCCGAGCCAGCCGTGGCGGTCATATGCCAGAAGTCATATTTAAATTATAATGCCAGAAGATTATCTTTCGAATAAAATAAATTTCATGTCAATTTAAAAAATTCATCTTTGTTTTATTCCATTTCAAAGTTCTATACCTCTATAAAAACACCCTTTATATATATATATATATATATATATATATATATATATATATATATATATATATATATATACACAGTGGAGGTGGAGGAGTCGGAAATGTTCGTCCGAGCATCGGTGTTTGCCGGCTGGGCGCTATGCTGCCTGTTGTCTTTTCGATGTTTTGGTTATCCCTTGAGTTAGCTAGTAGACCCTTCCATATAGGGGAGATATTCAGCGCATCATCTCGCTTATTTAGCTGTCGAATCGAATAGAACAGCACCCGCCGTATTTTCCTGACCTTACCCCTTCAGATTTTCATCTGTTTTATTCCCTGCAAGATAATTTGAATGGCAAAGAGTTCGCTTCTATGGAAGAAGCCAAAAACTACCTTACGACTTTCTTTGAAAAGAAACCACGCAGTTTTTACAAAGAAGGAATTCAACAACTTGTAAAACGCTTGAAGACAGTTATAGAAAATGATGTAGAGAACACTGTTGATTAATAAATACTATTTTTCATGAAAATGTGTCGTATTTAATTTTGGTTTCTAATCGGGCACGAACTTTTACAATCACCCAATACTATGCTAATTAAAAATTTGCTTTAACCGAAGAATTCGTTTATGAAGGTGGTAAATCTCGTTGCTCAGTTATATTTTATCAGAAAATTTCTTGCTAAACATTTTTTTCTTTGCCTTTCATTCAACGCGTAAAGTTACAAACTACTTTGAAATACACGAAAAAGTTTTGTTTACGTTTAGTTCAAAAACGATTCATCATATAAATATCCACTTTTTTTCAATAAAAAAAATGCTGCTTTATGTTGCGTGTATATTATGAAAGGCAGCACGCTTTTGATTTGATTGATCATTGTAATTTCAACACGAGGGGATGTGAAAAACAGCCCCCGTACTTAAAAGGTAAAGCTTGTTTATTGCTATAGAACCTCGACTAGAACAGTTTTAAGAAAACTATATAAAAACGCCTTAAAAAATCGGTAAAATCGGCCCAATACTTCATTGCAAACACGAAGTTTTAATATAAATATTAAATTTGGCTGTCTCACAGTAAAAAGTAATCCCATCAAAAACATAAAATGTAAAAAAATGTTAAGTAAGAATAAAGTATAATCACATAAGAATAATCTACTATTTAAAATACTTTATTCTTGAGTGCACTGTTTAGACTTTTGTCCTAAATATATGAATGTATTTAGCAATCGAAACAGTAGATTATTCTTATGTGATTATGTTGCCGTGCGATTGCCACGTCATTATATTTATTATAGAAGTAAAGATGTCTAACATTGATACGGTCACTATAAATGTTGGGAGGTGAGTAATTAGATAACAATTTATGACAAAGTTGTTGAGCAGGTGCTTCCATAGATACTAACTAAAATAACTGACTTGTTTTTACATAAGATCTCACAACTTTTTGTGGCGGAAGGACTGCGTTGCGAGACTTGGCATTTTTTTACATTTTATGTTTTTGATGGGATCTAATTTCTTTTTGTAGGTAGTCCTTTTTTTTTTTCTTCTCGGGTAATATTTCTTGTACGTCAGCTACGGAGTTTCTTAAAGCCCACTCCCTATCTCTATTGGTTTTTCTCAAAGGCTATGATGTAACAATTTTTGACAAGTCTGGGCGATAAGTGCTTCTAAGTCGATTATATTCAACGATTTGCGGACTCCTGAGCTTTGATACTACCGAAGTCGACATTAATTAGATGTAATCCGCCCAGACTTGTCACTCTCGAAAGTGCCACGTATGCTTGAGCGCATGTGAACACTGAAGAACCGATGGCCATCAGGGTACTGTTTAGACTTAGCTCCTGACTTTTGTGTGTGGTAATAGCATAGGCTATACATATCGGAAACTTTCGCTCTATTAATAATTTCAAATTTAGTTTTTGACTGGACCAAGCTCGTAAAGATGTTCATTATTAAATGTAATATGTATTTTTTTTATTTTATTTGTATTTTCAGGATCAACCTTTACTCCTTGTACCATACCGATAGAACCGTTGACTAAGCCAAGACTCACGTCAATATTTCGTCTTAACATGACTTTTGCTCCTATTTTAATAACTATATTCTCTTCTAGCCCTGCTGTCATGGAAGCATCATCTTCATATTTTTTTATAATTAAAATATACTTTATTATTATTTCACTTAACAATTTTTTAATTACACGAAGTAGATAAGTATTATTAAACGAATATATTTGATAAATGAAAAATATTATTAACTATAATATATTAATTAATAAATAATACAAATAATTCATAATTATGAATTTTTTAGTGTTTAGTTAACTTTATACGACGTATTATTTACGGGGACTCACGGTTGACGTTGCATTATGCTATGTATGGCTGAGCGCTGCGCGCTCTCCGCGCTCTATCTCAAAAATGGTTAAGCGGATAAAAAAATGTTTAGACCAAAATTTGTAGAGAATTTTATGCTCTATAATTTTCATAAGATGCAAATATCATTGAAACCATAGAAAGCGAGATATTTGCGAAAAAAACCGATTTTTGTGACCTTTGACCTTGAATATCTTAAGACGCGGACACGAGATTTTATGAGACTTTTGAGACAACTTTTTAGAATGCCAAAATAAACAAACAAGTTTAGACCTTATTATCTCTCATTCCGAGGTTGACCCTCTTTTTTGGCTTAAGTGACTGTACAATTTAGAAAACGGGACTGAAATTTCGGGATGTTTCAGTTTTTCCTTGCTTTATAGGCTAAGCACTAACTAAATTCAAAATTTGAAGTTTATGTGTCTGCTAGAAGTACCTTAGAATTTTGATGATCGGTGGGTGTGTCAGTGACAAAATTAGAGAACTTCGACTGGCGATAGTTCGAAAACTATAAGCTATAAATAGTAGGTAATTTGGGAATATAGTTAGTATAGTATGACCTCTTGGTCACTGAAACTTCAGGCTTCTAGTTTTATTCACAACGAAGTTACAGGGGGTCGAAAGTGCCGTGAGTGGCTTCGAGAAAAGGATGGTACGGCTGTGCTTTCTGCTCGACTTGGCGAGGGCACTGCTGCCCCCAGATTTAGTCTAAGCATTACCATGTTTTAAATGAAAAGTACGAGTATTTTATGGTGAGATAATAATCACAAAAAAAAAAAACGGTTAAGTGTAAGTCGGACTTGAGTAATTAGTATTCCATATGTGGATTGCTTTTAAAATAAAATAAAATCCTTACCTAAGCTAGTTAATCAGGCCCCTGACATGTATATATCTTAAGATCCAATAGGTATTTTCAGGTTTTTACTTAGTTATTATAATAGTTTTATAGCTTCTTAGCTACCAAGAGCTAAATCCAGAATTGGTAGTAAAAGTTTAAAACAAATATTTGTTTAATCATAAACAAATAAAATAAAATTATTTTATCTCGTTACCTATTTGCTGGTCACCAGTCATCATGGAAATTTATTTTATCTACAATTGGTTAAATGCAGTAATGAATATGAATGAATGAATACTTTATTTCGCTACTAGCTAATACATTACAATACTTAAACTTATTATTTACAACATATTATGTAATTAGATATTTACAACATTGTAAATATGCAATATTTACAACATTTACAATGTTGTAAATGTCGCAACATTTACAACATTGTAATGTTGTAAATGTTGCGCCATTTACAACTTTGTCGACAAAAACGACTACGACTTGACGTCATATTCGTTTTTGTCGTGCCCTAAATATATTTCGAGGGTCGAAAAAAGTCAGCTTAAGGTCACGTGGCCGGGACCGTTTCGCATAAGATCCTTGGTATTGGATAAGCGCTTACTTGATTATAATTCATTTTTAGGAAATTAAAATACGAACTGTTGTTCAGATTTTCACTATATTTTATTTATTAAAGTGAAATAAATAAAATAATAACTTAATCAGTATATACTCATCAATAATATACTCATATTATTGATGAGTATATTATTGATGAGTACATTACTCCGGTCAGAAAAAGTGCTATCTCACTGCCAAATCTCCATAATTGCTCATTTTTCATCTAATTTTCGGTTTTACGCGCCATACTGGAACCGCCATGTTGGTATTACATAAAATTATGTTGGTTACTCTAAGTATTACATCAATATTGCATTTTGTCTCAGTTTCGAAGTTCAGTTAACTCCGCTTAGAAATCATGATTTTTTTGTTTTTAGCCGCCATATTAAACCGCCATCTTGTTTTTTTTTAAAGGGCCAAGTTGCATTGACGTCACCTGTCAAAAATGACATTTTCGTAAAAATTTTTGGAAAAAGCGTATAATTTGACCAAATTTAAAAAAAGTTATTAGACAAAATAGTTTATTTTGTGATTCTAGATCTGTTTGTCAAATTTCAACGGCCTACTACAATTTTGAATTTTTGGCAGTTTTTTGACATTTCGGCAATTGTTTTTCATCTTGATTTATTGCAACCTTATTTAAAACATTTAATTTGTCAAAAACTAGGTGTCCATAATTTTTTTATAGAATATTAAAATTCACACATTATGATGAATCATATTTGATGCAAAGTTCGATTAGCTTTTGTTTTTAAATAGAAAAATGTTTCTCGCTTACGTATTTTGATAGTGAACACACTTAAAGGTTTGTAAATTAACACAAATCTTACATTTTGATCTTTTTAGTAATGCATTTAAATTTTTAACAATGTAATGTTTCTTACTATAAACAGTAAATTAACAACTTGCTGCTTTATCCTATTTGTTTTTTTTATACTTCAGCTAAAACCACTTTTTTAGATCAATAATACATTTTAGATTCTAATTAGCAACCGTAATAAAAATATTACACATATTCTAGTTATTAATTTGGCAGTGACGCGTTAATAATACCACCGAAAAATTACATTAAAATGCTTTCTGTGTCATTGTTGACGTAACTGCTAATTTAAAATAAATCCAGCCATATTTTAGTCGTGGCTATCAAAATTAACGTTCGCAAAATTAGAAAGACCCTTTATGGTTGTGCCGATTTTCTCCTGAAAACTTACCTTTTACAGGAAACAGAGAAATTAAAACGCTAAGCAAAACTCGATATTTCTATGCGTTTATTAATAGTAGGCCCTGGAAACAATTGAGAACAAGAGATCGCAATATGGTGTCGTAAGCTGTCAAATATTTAGTTAGCAATTCAAAATAGAATTGAAAGAAACAGATGGTGTCACAACATGCTTTCTCTTCAAGACAAAAATTGAAATTGTTTTATTTTGTGTTACTTTCATTCTGGCACCAAGGAAAAATAGAAGAGGACTCCAAATTTCCGTAGAATGTTTTATGGACTGATGAAGCCACGTTTACTTCTAACGGAGTAGTAAGTTCACAGAATAGTCGATGGTGGGCCCAAGAAAATCCAAACTTCATAATTGAGTGTCGTAACCAATACTCGTTTAAAACTAACGTTTGGTGTGGCATTGTAAATGACCAAATAATAGGGCCATATTTTTTGAGACATAATTTAAACTCACAACGATATTTAGATTTTTAAATAACGAAATTTTAGAAGTTCTGGATAACTTGGCTGTGGATCTAAGATACGCTCTATGGTATCAATTAGATGGTGCACCAATACACAATACTTTGTAAGTACGAAACACTTTAAATGAACTATTTCATGGCAGGGTCATTGGGCGAGATCAGGATAATTGTTGGCCATCTCGATCGCCCGACATCACCCCATTGGATTTCTATTTATGGGGTTATCTCAAACAAAAAGTATAAAAGTTTAGACCATTTAGAGATATCGATCATCTAAAAACTATAATTAGGCAGTGTGTTCAGGAGATACCTCCCGAGTTTGTGGAAAATTCCGTCAAAGAAATTTCTAGAAGAACCATTCGTTGCATTGAACGAAACGGTGGACACACCGAAATGTAGAATATTACAATATGCGTGTATTTGATACAAAGTATTTATTAAATAGGTTAAAATAGCCAATTGTTAATTTAGCGTTTATAGAAAGAAACATTACATTGTTGAAACTTTAAATAGATTACTAAAAAGATCAAAACGTAAGATTTGTGTTAATTTACAAACGTTCAAGTGTGTTCACTATCAAACTACGTAAGCAAGAAGTATTTTTCTATTTAAAAACAAAAGTTAATCGAACTTTGCATCAAATCTAATTCAGAATGTGTGAATTTTAATATTTTATAAAAAAATTATGGACATGACTTCATTTTGTTCTTAAATAGATTATAGATGCCTAGTTTTTGACAAATTAAATGATTTAAATAAGGTTGCAATAAATCGATATGAAAAACAATTACAGAAATGTCAAAAAAACTGCCAAAAATTCAAAATTTTAGTAGGCCGTTGAAATTTGACAAACAGATCTAGAATTACAAATTAAAACCATTTTGTCTAATAACTTTTTTTTCAATTTGGCCAAATTATATGTTTTTTTTTTCAAAAATTTTTACGAAATTGTCATTTTTGACAGGTGACGTCATGCGTAAAGATGACTTACTATACTTTATTTCTGATATTATTTGAATCACAAATGGATGCCATAACCAGATCTGGGCTAAAGTGATTATTTAAAAAAAATCCCATATGATGTGGACTTAAATTGTCACACTGTATATATATATATATATATATATATATATATATATATATATATATATATATATATATATATATATATTTATATATATACGTACTTCTATCAAAATTCATCTATTGTACGAATTATAAAGACGACCCTGAGAAAAATAAAATAAAACAATACTAGAATTAGTATAAAGAATTAGAACTGTTTCCCGTTAATTACAAATTTAACTTTCCACATATAGTAATACTCGACAATTAGGAAAAATTTACAACTCAATTTACAGAAAATTGTACTCGAAAAGTGAGTAATCAAAGCCGGTAATCTTGTACTTCCGTTAGCCTTACACGCATTATATTTAACGACAGTTCTTTGTAATGTTAGGGGTAACTTGCGTTTTAATACAAAGGTAAACGCTATTTCTCGTGGGATCGAAAAATTTGAATTTTATTGGGAATTTATTGAAAAACTTATCACCCAGTAATCAAGTTAAAATTTTGTTTTACTGATAAAAAAATGTATTTACCATGATTTAAGGAAATTAAACAATAAAGTATATAGGCAAGATCTTTCAATCAGCTTTTTCCGCTTGTCAATGGCTGTAGAAGTCTTCATGAATGAAAATAAACTTTTCCTCTCCAGACAAAAATTTGTTAAGAAAATAGCATTTTGGTGGGTGTATGAAGACGATATATTAGGTGAATGCACTAGCGCCTTGAAAGAATTTAATTCCTTTTTACAGTTTCTGAACTGTATGTTCTCAAATATAAAATTTACAACGGAACTTAAAAACGAGAATACAATATATTTTCTGAACCTCCCAATTGAAAGAACAGACAACACGATTTACTTTAAAATCTATAGAAAACCTACACAATCCCTTGGGATTGATGTTATCATGCCATCCATAACTTAGTTGTTCCATATAATGTTTTCTATGGAAGTTTCTCGATTATAAAGTGCAAAGAAAATTTAGAAAAAAAAAATAAGATCATATTCGGTAATTTCAAAAAAATGAGTTCTCGGTTAAGGGTGTCAACAAAGCAGGTAAGAAGAAACAAAGACAATTTTTAGGTTAAAAAAAAACAATTTGGGAAAGGCTGACTTTCAAAGAATTTATCTCTTGATCTTAGGATTTTAAAACGAAACAAAATTTTTAACTTTTCTAGCATCAAAATAAAGGCAAAAAGTTGAATATCTCACATAAATTTCGTCTGTCATGACGATTCCATAGTGATCGTAGGCAAAGATCATCATTTGTTTGACCTTCAATTGACCTCGACAAAATTTTTTTGGACGTGGGGAAGATTGACCTCTCCACTCGTTCGACTGTGATTGCAACTCCGATTCAAAGTCTTTAACCCACCTTTCATCAATAGCGATCATTCAGTGCAAGAAAACTTGACCTTCAAAGTCTAACTTTCGTAGTACGGTGGTAGGATACAACGTATTGTATTAAGTACGCCTACCTATTACTCCATCGAAAGCTGACACAGCAGCTTTCGAGCCGACAGAGTAATGACATAATCAACTCTTAAAAGCAGGTAGCGCTTTTCGAGGGATCCTTCCTCAGGCATATATAGTTATTGTAAAGCAACTGAAAATAGACAGAAGTCCATATTTCAGCAGTTTACTAGCTGTTTTCTTGTCCGCCAAATCCATCCTGAGACGCGTTTCGCCGTAACACGGCTCATCAGTCAGGCTAGGACTGACAAACAAGGGAACGGAATCAACTGGTACTTATCCCAGAAGTTTCGGAGTACGATGCATTTGGCGGACAAGAGAACAGCTAGTAAACTGCTGAAATATGGACTTCTGTCTATTTTCAGTTGCTTTACAATAACTATCTAATCTTCGTTTCAGTAAGATCGCAATGTCCAGGCGTTTGTGCTTCTGTTCAGCATTCAAGCACAGAAATTTTTCTCTTGTTCAAGTAATTTGTCAGAATTCGGAATACAGACGTTGTTGGAATCCAAGTGGCTTTAGAAATTTCCTTATATGTTACACGACGATCTTCTTCACGAACATTTGTCACAAGTTTCACATTTCGTTCATCTGTGGATGTTTTCGGTGTTCCTGGTCTTGCGTCGTAGTTTATGCTCACACGACCTTCGCGAAAACGATTAGCCCAACGAGAAACTGTATTACGGTCCAATGTCAACTCAGCGCATACTTTACTTAAACGATTGTGAATTTCGGTCGGGTTTTTGCCACCTGAAGTTTCGATCACCTATCAAATGTTGATTGCTGTCATTTTTTATCGATTTTTAAATTTAAAAAAAAAACTTGACGTCATGGTAGACTTTGTCGTACCCTAAATATATTACGAGGATCGAAAGTCAGGTTAAGGTCACGTGACCGGGACCGTTTCGCAAAAGATTTTCAATATTGGATAGATTTGGCACTTACTTGATGAAAATCCATTTTTAAGGGAATTAAAAGACGAACTGTTGTTCAGATTTTCACTATATTTTATTTATTAAAGTGAAATGAATAAAACAATAACTTAAATCAGGGGTGACATGTTTCGGTACACAGTACCTTTCTCAAACGGTAGTTGAACTTCTACTACTTTGTCTAATAACTAATTTAGGTACAATGATTTAAACCCTATCTTAATTACCATATATAGCCCAGTCATCAGAAGCAAATTTTAAGGATGATTTGTAGGTACAATCGGATACAAAAGTACATGAAATTCTGACCAAACCAATATCTCTCAATATCTTTTAAAATAAGCATTATAACAAAACGTCTTTTTTGCACAAGCTTGTTTTTTCGTATTAACTTTTCATTAAAATCGAAATTCGTTCGACTTTAATTAATTTTTCAATGATATTTTTAATATTTTTAACAATAATAAAAAATATTTTGATTGGGACTGTACCTTGAATTTAACTTTAAAAGAAAAAATATGAAAAATTTTTACATCAGAAATCACTTTTACAAATTTTCTCAATATACTTAAAAAAAAAATAGAAAACAGAAAACTATAAATTTGATTTTATTTAAATAAATTAAATAAAATAAGTCTAGTTTTTAACTAGTGAAACGTGACAACAGCGTAACATTCTAATAGTTGGTAGTTGTGATTTTATTTAAATCCAGAACGAAAGCATGCGTGTGCAGGTTGCGCACTAGCATGACTGTTTACATTTATAATATGGATGCCGTTGGAGGTTAGTGTTATATGTATTTTTTTTTTTCACCGTCTTTATTGATTTCTAAGCTAGGCAAAGCCTCTTTCTTATAATTGTGAAAGTATAAATATATAATTTCTAATACTAAATATAAACTTATTCTATCTTAACCTAAGTTCTTACAATAGGAATCCTATGCTAACTTAACCTAGGAAATGTGTTTGGTATATACATGAAGTTTTCTTAAAGCTAGGACTTAGAACTAAGACTAAAACTACCTTAGACTAAGACTTACGCTAACTTAAACTAGGAAGTAGCAAGACTTAAATTAGGACTAGTTTAAACTTAACCTAGAATGACATTCTTCTTGGCGGAGGGCGAGGGGTGTCATCGTCTTCGTCCGAGAGCAGCAGCGGGTCCAACGGTCTAGGGAACTGGCGGCTAGCTTGAGGTGGGAGTCGGAAGGCGTCCCTGATGCACGGGTTGGGGTGCTGGGACGCCTTCTCGAGGAACTTCTGTTGAATTTGCCTCATGTGTGCCTTTACGGTAGACACACCGAGGTCCCTGTGAATTTGACGGTTCCTCATGAACTACGGGGCTCCCTTGATCATCCTCAGTGGCTTGAAGCTGAGCTCTCCTTGTTTTGGAGAGCTGGCACCAGGTGGGGCAGGCGTACGTGAGGCCACGATGGAGTTGTAAACTAGAAGCTTGGTCCGGGTGTTATATGTACAACTGAAAACGTGTTTATTTATAATTTACCACAATGTCGCAAACCGGAAAAAAAATGTGCTGGAAAGGGAAAACAGTCAGCGAAAAAGTTTATTTACAACGAGTCAAGCAAAGTCAGCTTGGCCAACAACTGACAGAGCTACGTAAAAAACGTAAGTTTGATGATATAATATATTAAATAATTATTAAGTAAAAAGATGATGATTTTATTATTGCTTACTGTTACCGTAATGTATATTCTTTTAAGTACATTTTAGTAATTGTTAATTAGTATGAAAAAAGTTTATACTTTTACATCAATAATTTATAACATTGTTATTAATAAATTACACTCCTGGACAAAATTAACACAACAATATATTAAATCCTACAAATCTCTATAATGAATTAATTTTAATAATTTTTTATGAACATTGGTTACACTAAAAGTTAGAAAAAACTTATACTTTAAAAGTGAATTAGCTACCAAGTTTCTCTATAAGATTCGAATTAAAATTATTCTTAAGACCTAATAACAAAATCGTTGAAATAATGAAAAAAATAAACTGGGGCACTAGTAGCAAAATTAATGGTGTAACTGGTAGCGTGTGTTGCCTCCTCTACTTCGGATGCAGCGTTTATGCGCCTAGGCATGCTTCTAATTAAATTTTGGATAAAATCTTGAGGAATTTGTTCCCATTCTGTGATAACTGCATTTTCAAGCTCCCTCAGGTCTCCAGGTGCAGGTATATAACGTTTCACATTTTTCTTAAGGTGATCCCATACATGTTCTATCGGATTCAGATCCGGGCTTTTTGGTGGCCATTGCATAATCGGTATATCAACTTGATTAAGATAAGCGAGTATCTCCCTAGCCACGTGAGGTGGAGCGTTGTCTTGCATAAACAGGAAATTGGGCCCCACAAAATGACCGAAAGGCATCACATGTTCTATTACAATATTCTCAAGATAGTAGTCAGCATTCATGGATCTCGTACGGACAGGAACTAACTCTGTGCGAGCATCAAAGCAGATGCCACCCCAGAACATAACAGAGCCACCGCCGAATGGAAACCTCTCTCCTGGTCTTCGCCATACTCGCTCACGACCATCTGGATGTTTTAGACTAACCCTAGTTTCATCTGTGAAGAAAACTTGTTTCCAATCATCCACAGACCAGTTTTCGTGATTGCGAGCAAAACGTAACCTGGCAACTCTGTTCTCTCTAGTAAGCAAGGGCGCAGTGGCTGGTCTCCTACTGTTTAATCCAGCTTCATTTAACTGTCTTCTAACTGTTTTAGAAGAAATTGTAACATTGCGAACAGCTTCGAGTTCGTTTCTTATTATAGAACTAGTGACAGTCCTGGTTCTTAAAGCATATTGTCTTATAAAACGTTCATCTAGGTCGCTAGTGCATCGTTTTCGCCCTTGCCCTAGCCTTCTAGAATAAGTTCCTACTTCATTCAAGCGTCTTTACCATACGACTTATTGTGGAACGATGTTTGCCTAACAAATTGGCAACATAACTCTGACAATATCCCTCGTCCAATAAAAACTGAGGCTCGCACTACCTCGTGTTCAGTTAAATTCCTTGTTCGATTCATTTTTCTAATTCTTCGGGGTCAAAAATAAAACAGTCTACCACAAAAACGTACTACTTTGAAAAAGGGAACAATTTATAAGCTTACTTTTAAAGAAAATCTATCGCATTATTACAGAAAATTGTTTATCTTCTAAAAAATTCTTTAAAACTGTAAATCTAAACGAATTGTTTTGATTTCTGTCATGAACAACGAAACAAAATATGCATAGCCTACTATTCAAATACTCGATAAACTTTAAAACTGACATAAGAAAAAGATAAATTAATTTTCAGATTGTTGCGTTAATTTTGTCCAGGAGTTTATATGTCACTAATTAATTTTGATCGTTCCTACCTTTAAACGCATTTTCTTAACATTTAAATTTACGCGGTAATATAGCATATAGCAAATTTTTAATTTGCTATAGTAGAGTTTAATTTTATTTCCCCGTAATTGTTTGTGAAGTTGCCACGTTTTCAATGTGAATTATACTCTGCTCTCAATTATAGCGTAAATATCACTCATTTTTATTGTTTTTCTCTAAAAATAATATTAAAACCACTAAATATTAATTGCTTATGTGCTTCTCAGATATTTAATCTACTAGTTTACACTTTTATGAATTTTTCGAATCGTATTTTCTATACTTTTTTTTACTTGAATTCGGCCCGACAGCATGTTTTCCATTTAACTACGTGTAAACTTGTTACAATTAAAAAATGCAATAACTTTTGAACGGGCTTGTAAAAAATTTTCCAGTTTTTTTTTGAGGAGATTCAGGAGACTTATCAGAATAACATATAATTTTTTCAAAGAATTCCCATCGCTTTTAATATACCTACAAAACATCCTTAACGAAAAACTCTCATTAAATGTTAACAGGCTGCATTTTGGCATACAGGTAGTTTTTTGGACGTAGAATACGATAAAAAAATCTACAAAATCGAAAAGAAAATGAAAAAATTCGGTTTTTCCGCAAATATCTCGGAAAATAAAAAGGATATCGAAAAACTAAAAAAAAAATGTCCGACTTTTTTGACAATTGCGTACTGCTTTGAACGTAAAATTGCTGGCGGCGCTTCACATCAGGGAAATTTTTATATTTTAAAACTCAATTTTGCAGTAACACAGAAAATGTGGGTATTTTTAGTTATACTTATATTGAAACTTAAGGTATAATAATGATATATGCACAAGGATTTTTTTCAATACTATATTTTATTAAATATTTGTAATGCTGTATGCTCGTTAAAATCATGTAAACAGAAAATTCGTTTTACGTTTTACAAATTATAAAGCTATGTTGGGAGTGTAGAATCTTTGGCACAATGATACTACTCAGTATATATCACCACTACACCAAACACTATTTTATTTATATATCCACGATACCACCACTTACACGGCCAGATAATTCCTCTCTCAACCACACCTGTTGAGAGAGCGACCTTGGTGGCTGAAGTCTTTGCTTCACATTCTACTGTCGATTTCCAAGGAAAAACACCACCTACTATTCCCATATTGCAGTCAAAGATGCCAGATGCTGTCTTCAGACAGCGTATCATAAAGCGTATTTTAATGAAGCTAGACACCAAATAGTTCTCAAAAACTGTGCAAGGGACCTAACATCAGTTTTTTGTAGACTTTTCAACCTATCCTACAGAAAGGGAATATTTCCGTCGTGCTGGAAATGTACCACGGTTCAGCCGATACCTAAAAAAGGTAAGAAGACCTTGCCAAATAACTACCGACCTGTCGCGCTGCTTTCAATAATATCGAAAGTCATGGAAAAGGTTATCAATCAGCATCTTCTAAAATATCTTGAACGATTCAATATTATTAGCAATCACCAATATGGTTCTCGTAAACATAGATCAACAGGAGATCTTCTGACTTACGTAACACATGTTTGGAACAACGCATTTGAACACTTTGGAGAATCTCTCTCCAAGGCATTCGACCGTGTTTGGCACGATGGACTGTTGGCTAAGCTGCGCTCTTGTGGTATATCTGAAAAGTTCTGTTCGTGGCTCTCATGTTTCCTCAGAGAGCGTTGTTTACGAGTGGCGGTCAACGGATTTCTTTCTAACACCTTCACAATCAACGCCGGTGTGCCCCAAGGCTCCATACTGTCTCCTACTATCTTTCTCATTTACATTAACGATCTGCTGGAATGGACCGGGAATCCAATCTATAGCTTTGCAGACGACAGTACGCTTGTCTCTTCATTTACTTTGAACGCTCGGACATCGGCTGCTCAGGCGAATATCCGCAGATAGCAGGAGGTCGTTCAACTTAGCAAAGACCTGGAAGAAATTCTATCTTGGGGTAACAGTAACCAAGTGGAATTTAACGCTAACGCAGTTTTTTCTAAAAAAGTTAACGTTGCTGAACCCGACATGATTATGTCGGGGCACTCCATTCCCCTAGCATCGTCGGTCAATTTGGAGAGCTTCTCAAAAGTTGGGAATATTATTTCGAACCAGAAAGCTTTACACTCCACAACAACTGTTAATTCTTTACAAAGCTCAAATTCGACTAACTATGGAATACTGCTTCCATATTTCGGGCTCCGCTCCCAAACATACACTGTATTTGTTGGATTCTGTTCAGAGAAGAGCTGTTCGTCCGATTGGAGACCCGGAACTGACCGGCTGCCTTGATTCGCTGGAACATCGAAGAACGGTTGGCGACTTGAGTCTGTTGTACAAGTATTTTCATGGAAAGTGTTCGAAGGATGTAGCCCGCTTAATTAATCCCAAAGCGGTGCATGTTAGAAATACACGTCGCGCTGGTGCTTCGCATCCATATGAGGTTTAGCTTGTTACTCCGCGTACAACGCTTTTCAAGCAGTCTTTTATATGGAGAATATCATCTCTATGGAATGATTTGCCAAGCGCTGTGTTTCCCACCGAGTACAGTTTATAGCGATTCAAGAACAACGTGAGTCGCTTTTTCCGCACACATGCCGCTCCTGGAGTGCTTTAGGGACTTCCCTGCAGCACGTGTGCTAGACCCATAAAATATATATGTATATATATATATATATATATATATATATATATATATATATATATATATATATACGAGTATATATTCCTAATGATTCGTTTCACTGCAAAAAACATAAATTAGCAGCATTACATATTTTAATTCATCGTTTGGTGACCTTCCCTCTGAATAGAGTAGACTTCAATAACGAAAGGAATCGTATTAAAAATATAACTAGAGTTAATGGTTATGAAAACGACTTAGTAAACAAGTTAATAAACAGACATAGATCAGGTTAAATTCAGAATTCCACCTTTTTTACACGCGAAGAAAATAAGACCAAGTATGTCTCCATACCATATAATCCGAAATTTAGCAGGGGACTCGAAAAGGTATTTAATAAGGTAGGCTTCACCTTAGTCTATAAGTCATCAGACAATCTGAGGAATATCTTAGGAAATCCCAAAGATAAGATTCCTAATTGCGAGGAAAGTGAAATTTATGAAATTAGTTGTAATGACTGCGACAACAAAAAGTATGTTGGGCTAACTAAAAGGTCAATTAAAACATGATTTAAAGAACAGAAAAGTGTAGCATTACCGAACATGCCCTTGAAGCTGATCATACTGTAACATCAGATAATCTAAGATTAATTAAAAATGTATCTGACAGGAGATTGTTGAACGCATACGAGAGTATGGAAATTATAAAATGTGAAAGTAGTTCAAATAAAGACAGAGAACCCATTCCTTATAGTCCCCTCTACTGGTTACTTGACCGGAACCGACAGCCTCCCCTATGCGATTAGTTCCGCCTAAGTAATTCAGGTGTTAGGCTAAGTATAAATAGGGTAGATTTGTAGTTTAGCTTGAGTCAATCATCGCTCCTGATGAGGCTAACATGATTAACGAAACGTACGTCGAGTGCAAAAATAAAGTGTTTGATGTAGTGGTGATATGTACCGAGTAGTAAATTATAAAGCAACAAAAATAAAAACTGTTGGTATTATCAGAAAGCTCTTCAAAAAAACTATCTTTCATTTTTTTTATACTCTAAAAACAAGTAATATCGATTAACCTTCGAGCGATGCGCGTAGACTTTTAAATTAATCTGTTTGGCGCGTTACACTTTTTGAATCACCTATCCGAATTTTCAAAAAAATTCTCAAGTTAATAAAAAAATCCGGAAAATCTATACACTATTTTTTGTAAAATTTCCCGCTCTTTCACGTGGTGCTATTAGTTTTTCGATATCTTTTTTAGTTTTCGAGATATTACCGAAAAGCCGAATTTTTGACTTTATTTTGGATTTTGTGGGCTTAGCAAATATTTTTTTATCATATTATTTGTTCAAAAAACTATCTGTGTGCCAAAATGCAACCTGTTACCATTTAACGAGAGCTCAAAACCCCGGGCGACTGAGCTAATACGGCAGTGTTATAAGTAAATTAACCGCTAACAGAATCATGTAAAAAAATTTTTTTTGAAGGGATTTAACAATAGGAAGATAATTACCTGAACTTAAGATTTAACAAAGGAGTGTTATATTATTATGTTATGTTATTTAGCATTACCTGGGAATACTTTAATTTGTTAATTACCAACGACTTAAGCAAATTCAACTTTTTATTTTTGTTACTAACATGTAATATATCGAACTTCACATCAAAACTAGGATTCTCAGAAAATAAATGGAGGCATAATGTGAAACTTCAGTCTTATTCTCAAATGCTTTCTTATGTTCTTTTATTCTTTGTTTGAATGTTCTACCAGTTTGACCTCCGTAAACTTTGGGACAGGAGCCACATTTTAATTTATAAATCCCAGATTTATTATGTTTTTTAGTTTTGTTATTTTTTTATATTTTACCCAAAGAATTATTTGTTTTGAAGGCTACCTTTAATCCAATATTTTCTAAATATTTCGAGATTTTGTAGCTGGATATGCCACAATAAATTATTGTGTTAAGTTTAATATTCTTGTTAACTGATAAAGGGTAAACCAAGTTAATAGCTTTTTTCTGTTGTTTTTCATGTAATAATCTGTTTATTATCCTGTTCTCATATTATTTTTTTCTATTTGTTTAATTTAATTTGAAAATTCACGTCGTTCATTGGAACATTGAGTTGACCGTGAAAAGCTGCCATTTTATGACTGTGGGGGTAAAATGAATTCTGATGGATTACCGTGTCTTTGTGATTGTTTATGAAATATAGAGAATTCAAACCTATTTTTAGATTTCGTGATTGTTAGGTCTAAAAACTTATTTTTAGAACATATCAATAATATCCACAAAAGAATTAAATTCACACTTGAAATAGAACAAAATAATTCAACAATTAAAACTTAAGATATTGTTTTAATTTAAATCATTATAACGACTAGAAAGTACTCACAATTGTTCGTCGAATTTTAATGCTTGGACTAACACGTAGGCGGAAAAGTTTTTGGTCTGACTCATAGATGTCGCCTTTTTCAAAAAAATCCATATGATTTTTAGGAAGTACCAACCTTCAAATGATAAGTGTCAAAATTTCAAAACATTTCGACGATTAATTTACAAGTTATAGTGGTTTTAGTGACGCTTCTTTTGATATTTTGAAAACAATGGAAAAAAAATCGAATTTCGTGGATGGCTTGATAAGTGTTACAGGGACTCTGCCCCCAGAAAATCACTCCTCATTCACTGGTATGCTGAATTTAAACGCAGTCGTACAGATACAAATTATGCTGAACGCTCTGGACGCCCAAATGAGGTGGTTACACCGGAAAACATCAAGAAAATCCACAAAATTGTTTTGGATGACCGTAAAGTTAAACAGCGTGAGACAGCTGACACCCTAAAGGTACCAAAAGAACGTGTTGGTCATATTTTGCACATTTGAGCAAGTGAAAGCTCTGTTCGAAATGGATACAGCGTTTGCTCATAGTAGATCAAAAACAACAACGTGTTGATGATTTTAAGCGCTGTTTGGACCAGTTTAAGCGTCATAAAAAGGATTTTTTCATGCGATATGCGACAATATCATGGATCCACCACTACACACCGGAATCCAATCGGCAGTCAGCTGGGTGGACAGCAGCCGGTAAAAGCCGCCCGAACCGACTAAAGACACAACAGTCGACTGGGAAGGTTTTGGCCTCTGTATTTAGGGATGCTCATGGAACAATTTTCAACCACTGTGCTGAGAATGGAAGACTCATCAATAGCGAATATTACATAAAGTTATTAGTGCGTTTGAAGGCAGATATCGTAAAGACACGGCCCCAAATGAACAAGAAAAAAGTGCTCTTTCATCAAGACAAAGCACCGTGTCACAAGTCAATGGTTACTATGGCTAAATTACATGAATTAAAGTTCAACCTCCGTATTCTCCAGATTTGGCCCCCAGCGACTACTATCTATTCGCAGACCTCAAAAAAATGCTCGCGCGAAAGAGATTTGGTTCCAATGAAAAAGTTGGGGTCTATTTTGAAGGCAAAGACAAATCCTTCTATAAGAAAGGTGTAGAAATGTGACAAAAGCGTTGGACTGATCGTATCGCTCTTGAAGGAGACTATATTGATAAATAAAGTCGAATTGAAAATGTGTTTTACGTAGTTAGACTAAAAACTTTTCAACCTACGTGTTATGTATTCTTTATTGTAAAAAAGTTAAAATCGGTATTTATTTTAGAACTGCCTGCTTGCCAGGAAAGTCATTTTACCCAGTTTTATGGCATACGAAGAGAAAAAAAGAGGAGATTTTAAAATAAACGTAAAATGTCATTTAGCGTTTACGCCGCGAGATGTCTCTAACATAACTTATTACCCTACAAGAAAATTACATTTAATAAATGGTTAGACAGAAGGAATTTAAGCTTTATAGTATACCTAAGCACCATTTTTAATTGTTATGTGGGCTACGCACGACACGCTCTCTGATCAAGAGGGCTGCTTTTGTACAGGGTCATGTGTTAAAAACCTATTAATCATAGGGCTAGTTGGAAGAAGGGCCCGGGTAAATTAAAAAGCTTTTAGAGATATGTGAATGTCTCCTCGTAAAAGGAATGAATAAATATTTGAGCAAATTAATACACTGCGGTGAAAGACCCAAAAGGGTTGTTTCTATATTTAAAAAATAATTATACAGGGTATTTTGTTAATTACGGTTAAATAATTAAATAAATACGAGGGTGGATTGCTAAGTCACCAGATTTTCAGAACTTCTACGAAATGGTGGGAAATTTCCTTAGGTGGCATGACTGTTGGTAAGTGTGACTCTAGTAACGGTTGTGTTCAAAGTTATTTGCTATTGCAGTGAAAAAATATTTTTATTTAAATATAGCAATACTCAGTATACAGTCCCTGGCCAAATTATTAGACGCACTGTATTTTTTTTAGTAATTTTATGTTTCTTAAGAGTTTTTATGCAATAATGGTATATTTAAACTACAATATTATTGATTTTTACTTAAAAGAATTGTTGTAGACTACATATTTGTATTTATTTTTAACATATGGCAACACTGTGTTGACAAAGTGATACATGAACGTAAAGAACTACAAACCTGTATCAGTCGCGATCGGAATCGAGTCAGGTACGGACGTGTTTCTGTGGCTTTATGGACTGTGATTGTTTGTTTAACAGTTTTATACTACTCAGTTATTAGTTTATTTTGTATGCAGTGTTTTAAAAAAGTAATTGGACTATTTTCATTATGGGTAGAAAAGGCGATCTTTCACCACGTAAAAAAAGCTGAAGTGAAGGCCCTTGTGATTGCGAAAACATTTACAAACCGAGAAATATCACGAAGATTGGAGGTTTCTGAAGCTAGTGTACGACGCATAAAAAAGAAAATTGAGTCAGGGAAGGAATTAAGCCCGAAAAGAAAGAAAAGATGCGGTAGAAAACCAATTTTCAGTCCACGGTCAGAGAGATGTTTGAAGAAAATTTGTGTAGAAAACGGATTTGCTACCACAAAGATAATAAAATCACAACTCCAGGATGCTAGCGTAAATGCTTCTGAGCGCACTGTTCGAAGAAAATTGAAAGAATTAGATTTTAAGGCCTGTCGCCCCGCCAGGAAGCCCAAGTTAACAGCTGCAATGAAAGCAAAGCGCCTGAAGTGGGCCAAACAATGGCAAGACAAAGATGTGGACTTCTGGAGATCGGTAAGATACAGCAATTTAATCAATAATTGATACATTATTATCATTTTCAGTTAAATAAAGCAAATAAACATGGAAGTTTATATATTTTTCCTATTTTTGACAGGTCTGCTTCAGTGACGAAAGCACATTCGAAATTTTGCAGAATAAAGCTCAGTATGTGCGTCGTCGTCATGGAGAAAAGTTTCATCCTGATTGTGTCGTCCCGACGGTTAAACATCCCACCAAAGTGATGATTTGGTCAGTCATCAGCGGCAAGGGCACTGGACGTCTGTACGTCGTCAAAGGAATAATGAGGCAAGATCAGTACAAAGAAGTATTACAAAATCGGTTGATTCCGCAGCTCAGAGAATGGTTTCCAAATGGGGAACCATTCACTTTCATGCAAGATGGAGCTCCCTGCCACACTGCTCGGTCTGTTAAAGCTTTTTTGGCAGAAAAAAATATCCCTCTGTTGGATTGGCCCCATTGAAAATGTGTGGGAGCTGATGAAAAGAGAAGTGGCTAAAGATGTGATTACCAACAAAACCCAGCTCCTAGAAAAGATTATTCATGTGTGGAATCATCATCCTCAAATGCAGGAGACAGTACAATCTTGCATTGATAGCATGCCGCGCAGAATTAAAGCTTTGATAGCGGCTAAAGGTGGCTCAACTAAATATTGACTTTTACTAACATTAATTTCACTTTTCTTTAAAACTTAATAAACTTATGCTTTTCTAAATTAATGCTGTTTTATTTATGTCAAATAAATAGGTAATTGATTGGATAATATAAAAATAAAAAACAAATCAATTTAAAATAATAAAACGGTACAATATCACTCGGTAATTAATATTTTACATGAAATCTTGCAGTGCGTATATCATCTGTATATCATCACTACACCAAACACTTTATTTTTGCGCTCGACGTGCGTTTCGTTAACCATGTTAGCTTCATTAGGAGCGATGATTGACTAAATCTAAACTACAAATCTATCTTATTTATACATAGCTTAACACCTGAATTACTCAAGCGGAACTAATTACATGGGCGAGACCATCAGTTCTGGTCAAGTTACCAGTAGAGGGGGACTATAAGTAATATGACCTGCTTTTACATTTTATAATTTCCATACTTCCGTATGCGTTCAACAATCTCCTATCAGATACATCTTCAATTAATCTTAGATTATCTAATATTACAGCATGATCAGCTTCAAGGGCATGTTCGGCAATGCTAGACTTTTCTGTTCTACCATATTTTAAATGGGCTAAATGTTCTTTAAATCGTGTTTTAACTGACCTTCTAGTTTGCCCAACGTACTTTTTGTCGCAATCATTAGAACTAATTTCATAAATGCCACTTTCTTCAAAGTTAGGAATCTTATCTTTGAGATTTCCTAAAATATTCCTCAAATTGTCTGATGACTTATAGACTATGGTGAGACCTACCTTATTGGGTCCCCTGCTACATTTCGGATTATATGGTAAGGAGACATTCTTGGTTTTATTTGCTTCATGTGTAATAAAGGTAGATTCTAAATATTTAACCTGAACTTATGTATATTTATTAAGTCATAGTCATAAACACTAACTCTAGTTATATTTCTAATACGATTCCTTTCAGTATATAACAGTCAATTTTATGTTCAAAAGAAGGAACAGCTATGGGTAATTGCTTATCAGCTTTCATAACCAAGTTATTTATGAGTAAGTTTGAAACTGAAGTCAGTCAAAAATTTGAGTATTTCTCAATAGGTATGTGGTTGATGTGTTGGCAATTTTTGATGCAAAAAAAGCAAATATAGATGATTTTGTTTCCAAATTAAATAGCCGATATGATTTCATTAAATTTACTTACGAAATTGAGAACAAAGGACAGTTACCATTTCTAGATATTTTAATTATTAAAAATAATAAATTAGAATTCGATTTCTATAGAAGAGACACAGTAACAGAGAGATATATGTCTACTGATTCATTTCATTGCACACAACAGACATTAGCTGCCTTATATTTTTTAATTTCTCGTTTGGTCACTTTTTCTCGTAATGGAGTAAACTTCAATAATGAAAGGAATGGTATTAGGAATATAACTAGAGTTAATGGTTACGAAGATAACTTAATAAACAAGTTAATAAATAGATATAAGTTCAGGTTAAATATTCTGAATTCCACCTTTTTTAAACGTGAAGCAAATAAGACCAAGTTTGTTTCCTTACCATATACTCCGAAATATAGCAGGGGATTTAGTAAGGTATTTAATAAGGTAAGCCTCACCTTAGTGTATAAATCATCAGACAATTTGAGGAATATCTTAGGAAATCTCAAAGACAACATTCCTAATTGTGAGAAAAGTGGCATTTATGAAATTAGTTGTAATGATTGCGACAAAAAGTATATTGGGCAAACTAGAAGATCAATTAAAACACGATTTAAATAACATTTAGTACATTTAAAATACGGTAGAATAGAAAAGTTTAGCATTACCGAACATGCGCTTCAAGCTAATGATACTGTAACATTAGATAATCTAAGATTAATTAAAAATGGATTTGATAGGAGATAGTTGAACGCATACGAAAGTATAGAAATTATAAAATATAAAAGTAGTTTAAATAAAAAGAAAGGGTCCTCTGTACTGGTTACTTGAACAGAACTGATGTTAGGATGAGTATAAATAAGGTAGATTTGTAGTTTAGCTTTAGTCAATCATCGCTCCTGATGAAGCTAACATGGTTAGCGAAACGCGTGTCGAGGGCAAAAATAAACTGTTTGGTGTAGTGCTGATATATGCTCAATAGCGCCATTGATTCCACATTCCCAACATAGTAATTATAGCAAGTAGATTACGGTCTAGATAGAAACTCAAATGAAGGAAGTTCATGGAGACTCTCTACCATCACTCAAGATCATTTATTACTGAATAAATGAATTTAAACGTTGTCGTATGAGCACTGCAGGTGCTACATGACCAGGAGGGTTTATTTTGAAGAAATGGTCGATAAAATTCAAGGTTTCGTGATGGAAGATCGTCACATTAAGCTTCGTGAGATTGCTGAGATCGTAGCTGTCCCATCTCATATGAACGAGTACATATATATTATCCTGCATGAAGTTGAGAAGAAGAAAATGCACGAAAAAAGACATTTCAAAATCGCGTTTGGAAGAGTTGCAATGTAATCTGAAGGACTTCTGGCGTGTTGAGTTTCTGATTCCTGGACTTGAAAAACTCAGAAAAGGATATATAACACGATATATAGGTAGCAACCCCCTCTAATCTCTTCCTCCACCCCTTTTTGTATTTTATATCTTTTGCTATAAATATTTATGTATAAAATTTGTTTACTAGACAACCAAAAACCAGGAAAAACTTTCATATGGCTATTATAACTTTTTAAAATTTATCGACCCCCGCCTCACTCACCTCCTTGGCCTGAAGTGATACTGTTCAAAAACTATAAGCTTCATCTTCTTGTTATATGTTATCTACGAGTACCAAGTTTAAAATTGAAATTTCATTTCCTTCGTGGGTTCTCGTGCTAAAAGACCGACAAACGGACAGACCGACGGAAATGAGTGACTATGTTTTTCGTGATCTAAGAACGCTAAAACATGAAAAAAAAAGAAAAATCTCGAAGTATGACCTTTTCAAGAATATAATATTTGCCTTTAGCAAGGAAACACCCTATACATATGCATTTGCAATAAATTTTCCCAACGGAAGTATTAACATTGTACGATCAATTCGAAAACCTTTCATGTATAACATTAAGAAATCTAAAGGAAAATCAAACCAGAATAGATGCAACAAAAAGATAAAGCTCCAATAAAGATCTTAAGCTAAAAGAGCTTTGAAAATCGCGAATTCACAACGAAAGCTCATTCCTGGCAATTTTCATCGTATTCGAAGAATAAAGGAAATTGGTAGAATTGCCAGTTTTTATCTTAAAGAACCTCCGTTCGGATTCTGGATCGTTTGAGACATGTGTGAGCCTTTTATTGCAGTTTTGCACATAGTTTTAAGAAGAAGTCGTTACCGTTATGTTTTTCGCAAAATGTTTAACAATCTTTACTTATAGTCTGACTGTTTGTAAATTGAAAATAAAATTTAAGTATACATACAATTTGATTTTTGACGGTAAATTTGAGACCATAGAATAAATCGTAAATTCAAAATCGAGTGTTTTTACTTCTCCTGCTCAGGAAAGTACTGTACTCAATATATATCACCACTAAACCAAACACTTTATTTTTGCACTCGACGCGCGTTTCGCTAACGATGTTAGCTTTATCAGGGACGATGATTGACTAAGGCTAAACAACAAATCTACCTTATTTATACACCCGAACTATTCAGGCGGAACTAATGGCATAGGCGAAGCCATCAGTTCCGGTCAAGTAACCAGTAGAGGGGATTATAAGAAATAGTCTTTATTTAAACTACTTTTACATTTTATAATTTCCATACTTTCGTATGCGTTCAACAATCCCCTATCAGGTACATCTTTAATTAATCTTAGATTATCTAATGTTACAGTATGATCAGCTTCAAGGGCATGTTCGGCAATACTAGACTATTCTGTTCTACTATATTTAAAATGTGCTGAATGTTCTTTAAATCGTGTTTTAATTGACCTTTTAGTTTGCCCAACATACTTTTTGTCGCAATCATTACAACTAATTTCATAAATTCCACTTTTCTCCTTCCTACGATATTCCTCAGATTGTCTGATGTCTTATAGACTAAGGTCAGGCCTAACTTATTAAATACCTTATTGAGTCCCCTGCTATATTTTGGATTACCAGGTGTACAAGTATGAAATGAGGATTTTTTTTCTAAAAAAACATGTTAAATTCGGAAGAATGATAAAAAGTGCTTTATTCAAAGTATGCTCCATCGCTTGTTATACATTTTTCCCATCTTTCGGGCAATTTGTGAATACCACGCCAGTAAAAATCTTCCCGTTTTGCTGCGAACCATTCATCGAGCCATTTTTTCACATCTTCGTACGAACCAAAGCGCTGCTCGGCAAGTGCGTGGCCCATCCATGCGAACAAGTGGTAATCGGAAGTAGCCAAGTCTGGAGAGTAAGCAGCATGGGGTAGAACTTCCCAGCTGAGTGCTTCCAACGTGTCGCGAATTGCCGTATGTGATGGAGCAATGTCATGAAGAAAAATGGCTTTGTGTTGCCTCTTTCGGTATTCTGGCCTTTTTTTTTAGAACATTTAGTACTAACCATTTCCCCAGGTTTTAACAGCTCATAATAGACCACGCCCCTCTGGTCCCACCAAACACAGAGCATCGTCTTTTTACCAAAGCGATTCGGTCTTGCGGTCGATGTGGATGGTGCGCCTGGATCTACCCATGATTTTTTGCGCTTGGGATTCTCAAAATAAATCCACTTTTCATCCTCTGTAACTATACGATGCAAAAACGACTTCCTTTTGTACCAAGCGAGCAAAATGTCACACGTATTTTTGCGCTTTTCCATTTGCCGGTCGTTCAACTCATGTGGTACCCATCTACCGGTCTTCTGAATCTTTCCCATCTCTCGTAGCCGATTGGAAACAGCTTGTTGACTAACGCCCAATTGCTCGGCGAGTTGTTTTTGTGTTTGCGAATCATCTTCGTCCAACAATGCTTGCAATTCCACATCTTCGTATTTTTTTGGCGATTTTCCACGTTCCTTGTCTGCAACATCTAAGTCACCACTTTTGAAACGCCGAAACCATCGTTCACACGTATCTTGCGATGGAGCATGTTCACCATAAGCTTCTCGAAGTAATCGGTATGATTCAACAGCAGTTTTCTTCAAATGAAAACAAAAAAATTAATGCTGTCCGCGAATGCTCTTTGTTCGGTATAAATTTCGACATATTGAACACAACACAACACTATGCACACACTTTTCCAATTTATCACTCGTGCGCGTCTGACACTTGTTGATGACACAACAAAATGGCGCAGTGTCAAATCTTTATAGCACAAACTGCATTGGTGCACCATCTGTTGTCTGAAATCCGCATTTCATACTTGTACACCTGGTATATGGAGACATGCTCGATCTTATTTTCTTCGCCTATAAAAAAGGTGGAATTCTGAATATTTAACCTGAACATATGTCTATTTATTAACTTATTTACTAAGACATCGTCATAACCATTAACTCTAATTATATTTCTAATACGATTCCTTTTATTATTGAAGTTTACTTTATTCGGAGGAAAAGTGACCAAACGATGAACTAAAAAATTTAATGCAGCTAATTTGTGTTGTTAGCAATGAAATGAATCATTAGGAACATATCTACCTGTTACTGTGTTGATATCCAAACGGTTATCAAAAGAACTTGAGAATTTACCATTAAATACTTTCACAGTGAAGAATTCTTTAGAATTCATTAATAAAACAAAATATCTAGTTCTTAATGAAGGTGAAATCTTAATTTCTTTTGATGTCAGTTCTTTGCTTCCAAGTGTGCCAATACCACACTTTACAATATCTCGAGGAATTACTTACGATGAATGACTCTGAGGACGAAATTATTCATGAATACTTAACATTACCTAAACTTTGCATGGAATGAAATTATTTTCAATATAATAGTCAATTTTATGTTCAGAAAGAAGGAACAGCTATGGGTAATTGCTTATCACCTTTCGTAGCCAATTTATTCAGGAGTAAGTTTAAAACCGAAACCAGTTAAGAATTTCAGTATTTCCCAAGGGTATGGTATAGGTATGTGGATGATGTTTCCGTGATTCTTAATACAAAGAAAGAAAATATCGATGATTTTGTTTCCAAATTAAATAGCCGATATGATTCCATTAAATTCACTTACAAAATTGAGAACAAAGGACTTTCCCAGATATTTTAGTTATTAAAAATAATAATAGGTGAGAATTTGATTTCTATAGAAAAGACACAGTAACAGATAGATATATTCCTAATGATTCATTTCATTGCAATTCTTGACTGGCTTCGGTTTCAAACTCACTCATGAATAAATTGGCTATGAAAGATGACAGTGATAGTAACAGATAGATATATTCCTAATGATTCATTTCATTGCAAACAACGCAAATTGGCCGCATTACATTTTTTAGTTCATCGTTTGGTCACTTTTCCTCTAGATAGAGTAAACTTCAATGATAAAAGGAGTCGTATTAGGAATATAACTAGAGTTAATGGTTACGACGATAACTTAATAAACAAGTTATTAAATAGACCTAAGTTCAGGTTAAATATTCAGAATTCCACTTTTTCACACGCGAAGAAAATAAGACCAAGTATGTCTCCATACCAATAATCTAAAATATAGCAAGGGACTCAATAAGGTATTTAACAAAGGCTTTTTCAAAGTCAATTGAACAAAGGAACACATTTTGGTTGACATCGCGACATCTCTGGATCAATGGATACCACACAGTGCTTCTTTAATCACTAATTCGTTTCGAAAGCCAAATTGACTGTTTCCAATTCTTTCTTCCAGTCATGCCTCTCAAAAATATCTTTAAAACATGGCTCATGAGAGTAATTATTCGATTGAAACAACAATTGGTTGCCCCGTTCTTTTTTGGAGTAGTATATTAGGAAAATATATCTTACTTTTAATAATTTATCATCAACTAGATATTCAAACCACATAAAACCAACATCATTTATTATTATTTTTTCCATAAATACAATCACTTTGGCCAGCGTTACCATAAATAGGTGCAACCTAACCTCACTGTCACGGCGTGTTGTACATTTGACACTTCTCCGATCGTAAACCACGATAAAATGCCATTCCCGATTATGCCATTTTCTAGCGAAATTTTAATTTTCGTTTAATGCCTATTTCGTGCACGTCAATATAAGATTGCTGGCTGATTTTGTTCTAGAAAAATAACGTGACCCTAGACTTTCAATGATATTACTTAATTAAAGATCAAAAGTGTCCGAAATAGATTTTGTAACTGAACAATATTCTTTAGTAAGAACTGCAATATGATGTAGTCTATTGAATCGATATTATTAAGTACTATTAAAAAGATTCTGACTTACCACTATTAGTACTATTTATTATCTATGTCAGTGAAGTTGTTTATAACGTACCTGTAACAAAAGAAAATGGTACAGTTATTTACCTGGTACTCTCCTTGCAAACGTAGTTTTAAAATAAACACTAAATTTAACTATCTCACGCTAAAGAATAAATTAATACAATCTACTTTATTGTGAAATATTAACTAAAATATCGGTAAAGTGATTTCCCCAGTAATTTCGTTCCCACCATGCAGATCTAAACGATACTCTATTTATTTGAAACTGACAGTAATAAAAATGCCTGTGGACTAACAGGCGGTCCTACAACAGAGGCGAGCTATCTATTCCCTGGTATTTTTCAGGTAATAATGCTCTTTTGTAACGAAGTTTTATTGCCGATTAAATCATTTTATTTACATACCTTCCTGTTGGCCCAACTATAGATACATATTTAGAGCAGCATGCCAGTTAGTGACAAATCAGTTAGTGGGTTAACACAATATCTTCTCTAGCGAAACGCCAAAAGTTCGGACAGCTAACCCATAATGAACAGTTAAAAATATATTTGGCTAAGTTAAAAACGATCAAAATTGTAATTTAAGTGTGGACGATTGTGTGACAAAATGTTACTTAATGACCGGAGTTGCTAAGGCCACAGTTTACAGAATTTTAAAAGGAGAAAAGGGGGGTAGTATAGACTCTCCAAAAAAGAGACCAGACAGAAAAGAACTTCAGCTGACAGACAACAGAAAACAAGCAAGAAGGCGTATTGTTTATAACTTTTTTATGGAAAAAAGAATTCCAACTTTGGATATGATCCTGCAGAAAAGTTTTATTGATAGAAAGTGGAGAAATTGTACACTGGAGAAGAGACTAGTTAATTGACCGATTCAATTTTTTTCCTGCTAAACCGAAAACGATAATCACCATAAATATCTTATTTTATGTTAAAATAAGAATTAAATTTTTGGTTTCCACATCGCAATGCTAATTTAAAATATGACTGCTACCAGCGGCAAGTTATTATTGAGAAGAGCCAGTTCTCACAATACTTCTGCAATTTCTGTTCATATAAGGACTTACCAGTTATATTATAGTGAGTCGATTTTTAAAACACACTGTATATGTACTGAAATTTCATATTACGAGTACTATACAAAAACGCTTTTTGTTTATATAGAAACCATCAGCCCTCTGCATTCCTGCTGGACATAGGCCTTCCCTACAGAATTCCACCTCAGCTTATCTTGCGCAATCTGCAACCAGTTGTTAGCCACCCTGGTCATATCATCTGACCAACGTGTCGGTGGTCTTCCTCTGCTGCGCTTATCTTCCTTTGGTCTCCATTCCAATATTTTGCCCGTCCATCTCATGTCGCTAAATCTGGCCATGTGTCCTGCCCATTCCAGTTTAAAACAGCTATGCGCGTAATGACATCAGTGACTCTAGTGCGTGGACGCAGATCTATCTTCGTTACGTATTCTGTCATTAAGAGTCACGCCTAGTATTGACCTCTCCATACGTCTATGCGCAAACCTCAGTTTATGCGCAGATTCCATAGTAAGTGCACGCGTCTCAGTTCCATCGGTGAAGACTGGAAGGGCGCACTGGTTGAGTGTTTTCCTCTTTTCAGACTAATTGCAATGTCGTTCTTAAATATCTCCTGTAGAGGATGTTGGGTTTCGATTGAGGATGTTTATTTCTTGGCCTAGGCACATGTTGTTTTTTATGGGTCTAGCACACGTGCTGCAGGGTAGTCCCTAAAGCGCTACAGGAGCGACATGTGTGCGAAAAAAGCGATTCACGTTGTTCTTGAATCGCTGTAAATTGTACTCGGTGGGAAACACAGTCCTGGGCAAATTATTTCAAAGGGATGATGTTCTCCATATAAATGACTGCTTGAAAAATGTCGTATGAGGAGTAACAAGCTGAACCTCATACGGATGTAAAGTATTAGCGCGAGGTGTATTTCTAACATGCATCGCTCTGGGAGAAATTAAGCGGTCTACATCCTCCGAAAAGTTTCCATGAAACGTCGCCAACTGTTCTTCGATCTTTTAGCGAATCAAGGCCGCCGGTCAGTTCCGGGTCTCCAATCAGACGAACAGCTCTTCTCTAAACAGAATCCAACAAATGCAATGTATGTTTGGGAGTGGAGCCCCAATCATGGGAGCAGTATTCCATAGTTGGTCGAATTTGAGCTTTGTAAAGAATTAACAGTTGTTGTGGAGTGTAAAGCTTTCTGGTTCGAAATAATATCCCCAACTTTTAGAAGCTGCCTGCAACATGTTCATGCCAGGACATATTTGCTCCCAAATTAACGCCCAACAGATTGAGTGACGATGTTAGAAGAATGGAGTACCCCGACACAACTATGTTGCGTTCAGCAACGTTAACTTTTTTAGGAAAAACTGCCACCTGGGTTTTTGTAGCGTTAAATTCCACTTGGTTACTGTCACCCCAAGATACAATTTCTTCCCGGTGTTTGTTAAGATGAATGACTTCCTGCTGTCTGCGGATATTCGTCTGAGTAGCCAATGTCCGAGCGTTCAAAGTTAATGAAGAGATAAGCGTACTGTCATCTGCAAAGCTGTAGATTGGATTCCCAGTCTTGCCCCGGGGCACACCGGCGTTGATAGTGAAGGTGTTAGAAACAAATCCATATACTGCCACTCGTACAGATGTACGTGTCTATTTGGTCGATTTCTTCGTCAAAGATCTGAGGTTCAGAGAGAGTTCCAAGTTAGTCATAAATTTTGTTTTTCTAAAGTTAGTCATTAGACCAACGCATGCAAAGGCAACATGCAGTTCTCTCAACATAATTTATATGTCAATCAATTTGTCCGGAATGACGACCACGTCATCTGCGAATCGTAGTTGGTTAAGTTTCTCGCCATCAATAGTTCAAATAAAATCATTAAGAGTACCGAAACTACTTTCTACCTCCCCTTCTCTTAAAGACATCTTCCCCGCTACAGCTCTGCTACAGTACGTTAATAAAAAATGTTCACATTGTCCCGTCAATACGTCCCTTACGTACAATATTTATTTTTGCATCAACCCGTATAGTCGTAAACTCGGCTATAAACAATAAAAGATAAAATATTGGCAATAATCTTGTAAAATTCAGGAAAATCCCATTTCTAGTTGTCTTTAATTTTACATTTTTATGGCTTCAGATATTACGAATGATCGTTCCATGTGCATGTTCATATATTTATTCGAATAGTCTTACTACATTTACTTATGGAAAGATAAATATTCTTTAATATCCTTTTATTGATTGTCATTTTAATGGTTGTATACAGGGTTTAGAAAGTAAATTTGAAGGGTCTTTTATTCATAGATCGCCAAAAATACATTTACCCATTTCTATCCAGTCTGTCTGTCGGCTCTATTCGTCTATCGGTCTGTTGGCATATAAACTTTCGGAACGAAATAAGTTCCCAGTTTCATATTTGGTATAGGTATATTACTTATAAAAAGACGACGTCTGTAGTTTTTGAGCGATATATCTTCAAGAAAAGGGGTAATAGCAATGGGTGCCGGTAAATTTTCTATGGTTTTAATATACCAGGTGTACAAGTATGAAATGCGGATTTTTTTTCTAAAAAAAACAAAATTCGGAAGAATGATAAAAAGTGCTTTATTCAAAGTATGCTCCATCGCTTGTTATACATTTTTCCCATCTTTCGGGCAATTTGTGAATACCACGCCAGTAAAAATCTTCCCCTTTTGCTGCGAACCATTCGTCGAGCCATTTATTCACATCTTTGTACGAACCAAAGCGCTGCCCAGCAAGTGCGTGAGCCATCGATGCAAACAAGTGGTAATCGGAAGGAGCCAAGTCTGGTGAGTAAGCCGCATGGGGTAGAACTTCCCAGCTGAGTGCTTCCAACATGTCGCGAACTGGTTTTGCCGTATGTGATGGAGCACTGTCATGAAGAAAAATGACTTTGTGTTGCCTCTTTCGGTATTCGGGCCTTTTTTTAAGCAGCGAATGGTTCAAATCGGTCAATTGTTGTTGGTAACGTTTAGTATTAACCGTTTCCCCAGGTTTTAACAGCTCATAATAGACCACGCCCCTCCGGTCCCACCAAATACAGAGCATCGTTTTTCTGCCAAAGCGATTCGGTCTTGCGGTCGATGTGAATGGTGCGCCTGGCTCTACCCATGATTTTTTGCGCTTGGGATTCTCAAAATAAATCCACTTTTCATCCCCTGTAACTATACGATGCAAAAACGACTTCCTTTTGTACCGAGCGAGCAAAATGTGTTTTTGCGCTTTTCCATTTTCCTGTCGTTCAACTCATGGGGTACTCATCTATCGGCTTCTGAATCTTTTCCATCTCTCGTAGCCGAGTGGAAACAGCTTCTTGACTAACGCCCAATTGCTCGGCGAGTTGTTTTTGTGTTTGCGAATCATCTTCGTCCAACAATGCTTGCAATTCCACATCTTCGTATTTTTTTGGCAGTTTTCCACGTTCCTTGTCTGCAACATCGAAGTCACCACTTTTCAAACGACGAAACCAACGTTCACACGTATCTTGCGATGGAGCATATTCACCATAAGCTTCTCGAAGTAATCGGTATGATTCAACAGCAGTTTTCTTCAAATGAAAACAAAAAATTAATGCTGTCCGCGAATGCTCTCTGTTCGGTATAAATTTCGACATATTGAACACACCAACACAACACTATGCACACACTTTTTCAATTTATCACTCGTGCTCGTCTGACACTTGTTGATGACACAACAAAATGGCGCAGTGTCAAATCTTTATAACACAAACTGCAATGGTGCACCATTTGTTGTCTGAAATCCGCACTTCATACTTGTACACCTGGTATACACTGGTGAGCAAAAAAATCGACTCAAATGATTTTGATTCATTTAACACCGATCCATGAATTTAATTTTTAAACAGTGGTATTATTTTTGGTATTATTAGAATGTTGATTTTCTACTCTTTCCAACAATACCAAAAACATTTAGGTTTCCAAAAAGTTTTACTGATTAAAACGGTTTTACTCAATAGAACCGTTTTTGCTCGCTCAGCAACGTACTCGTTGCGTGTTATTCTTCCCTATAAAAACACATGCAACTGCATTTTCCTATCATTCCTTTATTGAAACTTGAATCGTCAACATCTCTGCTATATCTGCTCATTAATTAAATCATCGGAAAATGGATACCACCCCGAATGATACAGCACAAGTCACTGCCCTATTGCGAGAAGAGCCAGGGTCTACAGACGTTACCAAGAAACTGGTGCCTTTACATGGAGACCAAGGTCAGTAAGAAGAAGGTGTTCTTCGAAGCGAAATGACCGCTTCATTGTCAACACAACTCTAAGAAATCGTCACCTGACCGGCGTTGAGGTCCAGCAAGAGCTCCGTCAAGTTTGTGGTCGAGCTGGCAGCCCATCAACAAGCGAGACTCAGATTTGCCCGAGAACATGTCGACTGGACTTTAGAGCAATGGCGCTCCGTTTTTTTTTCCTACGAGTCCCGAATGTGCCTACATGGCAATGATGGAAGAAGGCGAGTCTATAGGAGGCTTGGGAAGCGCTATGCGCAGTGATCCATTACTGAAACAGTCGCCTATGTAGGAGGTTCTGTCATAGTGTAGGAAGACATCTCACTGGATGCGAAAACCGATTTGGTTTTCGTGACTGGCGAGACTCGTAGCGGTGGATTAACTGCTCACCGTTATATCAAGGAAATCCCGCAGGAACACGTCGTTTCTTATGCTGTGTTTATTGGCGATAGCTTTGTGTTAATGCTCGATAATGCGAGGCCATATGCTGCTGCATCGGTACGGCCATACCTGGCGGAAGTGGGAATACCCACATCAGACTGGCCTGCACGAAGTCCTGACGTCAATCCAATCGAGCACATGTGGGATGAGCCCAAAAGATGGGTCCGAGCCAGAAATTCAGCCCCTTCATCGCTGAGGGACTTAAAGGTTGCGATGGCGAGAAAGTGGGGAAGAATCCCACAGACAGTGGTGAAAAAGCTCACTCGCTCCATGAAAAACCGACTGGAAGCAGTAATAAGGGCTAGGAAGGTTCATGCAAAATATTGATTTTAGTTTTTAATAATAAATTTAATTGTTAAACCTAAAATTTGTTTAATTTCTCCTTTCTCTTACCCCTATGTTCAATCCTTGTTCTCCTTATTTCCCCTTTTAATCATTTTATTCAGTAAAAGGCATGAGGTATGCTATGGAATTTGTTATCATTAGAAGGAGAATAATATGTAGGCTGAAAAGTTTTTGGTCTAGCTACATAAAACACTTTTTTTTTGCAAAATTCGACTTTATTCATCAACATAGTCTCCTTCAAGAGCGATACAATCAGTCTAACGTTTTTCTAAGATTTCTATACCTTTCTTGCAGAAAGATTTGCCTTTGTCTTCAAAATAGGCCTCAGTTTTGGCGTCAACTTCTCCATTGGAGCCCAATCTCTTTTCCGCGAGCATTTTTTGGGGTCTGCGAATAGATAATAGTCGCTGGGGGCTAAATCTGGAGAAGTCGGTGGATGAGAAAGTGATTCAAACTACAGCTTATGCAATTGTGCCATTATAACCATTGACTTGTGACATGGTGCACTGTCTTGATAAAAGAGTACTTTCTTTACGATTTCTGTCATCAAAAGCACCAATAACTTTATATAATATTCACTATTGATGGTTTTTCCCTTCTCAGCATAGTCGACGAAAATTATTCCATGCATATCCCAAAATAAAGAGGCCAAACCTTCCCAGTCGACTCTTGTGCCTTGGTCACTCCGGGCGGCTTTCACCGGCTGCTGTCCATTGAGCTGACTCCCGATTTGATTCCCGTATGTAGTGGTGGATCCATGTTTCATCTATTGTCACATATCGCATTAAAAAATCCTTTTTATTGCGCCTAAACAGGTCCAAACAGCGCTCTGAATCATCAACACGTTGTTGTTTTGGGTCCACTATGCGCAAACGCGGTACCCATTTCGAAGAGAGCTTTCTCAGCAATTTCACTTTAAGAGTCATCCAAAACAATTTTGTGACTTTTTTTATGTTTTCCGGTGTAATCACCTCATTTGGGCGTCCAGAGCGTTCAGCGTCATTTGTGTCTGTACGACTGCGTTTAAATTCAACATACCAGTAAATGATGATTGATTTTCCCGGGGCAGAGACCCCGTAATAATTATCAAGTCATTGCTTTGCTTGAACGGTAGTTTTTCTCATCAAAAAACAGTGTTTAATCAACACCCGAAATTTGATTTTTTCCATTGTTTTGAAAATATCAGAAGCGTCACTAAAACCACCGTAAGTTGTAAACTAATCGTCGAAATGTCATGAAATTTTGAAACTTATCGTTTGAAAGTTGGTACTTCCTAAAAATCATGTGGATGTTTTGAAAAGGGAGACATCTATGTGTCAGAACAAAAACTTTTCAGCCTACGGGTTAGAATGGGCGTTCAAATGATACTAAAATCCGTAAAAATATATGAACACTATATTCTAGGATCCGCGTTAAATTAAGTCAAATAGTCGATTTGGTTTTTCACCAGTATATATATATATATATATATATATATATATATATATATATATATATATATATATATATATATATATATATATACAATGTGTCCCAAAAAGTTTTATACAAATGGACAAAAAGTTTATCTTACATATTACAAAAATATTCATTCTTGATAAAATGTTCCGCATCACATGGAAATCCATAATCAAGCATCACAGTTTAAAATATTTGATAGTATACAGGGAAAACAAAAAATAATGATTTACAATGAAGAGCAAAGTTAGTTTAAATTTAAATACAAAGCAAAATATTAATTGAAAATGTTAATAGGAATTAAAAAATTATGCTCATGTTTAGATTTGTGGCCTTCCTAGTTAAGAATTCAAGAAAACTCCAGTAAACACGTCAGTAATTGTCGAATTATTTATGGAATAAAGGAAAACGAAATTAATTCAAAACTAGTGCACTAATTTTGATTGTATCACATTTTTGTTAAAAATTTGATAACCTTTTTATCTGCTTTGCAACAAATACATCCATAATAAACTGTATTTAAATTTAAACAGTCTTCATTATAAATTATTATTTTTTATTTTCCCTGTATACCATCAAATATTTTAAACTTTTGATGACTGATTATGGATTTCCCTGTGATGTAGAACCTTTTATCAAGAATAAATTTTTTTGTAATATGTAAGATAAACTTTTTCTCCATTTGCATAAAACTTTTTAGGAAACACTATATACAGTGGACACTATATATAGTGAAAGACCAAAATGTTGACCGAAATTTCACTATAGAAAGTTTTTCACTATATAAAGAAAAAATCCGTATATATTGCTTTGTATGTATTTTATATTGGTAATCATTTACATGTATTTTATAAGGTACAAGCAACAAAAAAAGTTGCAAAATTGAATTATTAGAAAAGATTTTATTAAACATTTGAAAGTTTAAATAGTACATAGCATGTACAGGGCTAAATACATATATAAAGTCCGTACGTTATATCTTTACCCGTGCGTCATAGTTTTCAGGCCATATAACAGACGACTATTATATTATTTGTCTCTTTTCACCAATAAATCGTAGGTATTGGTAAAAAGAGACAAAAAATATAATAGTCGTCTGGGATATTGCCTGAAAACTATGACGCACGTGTAAAGATAAACGTACGGACTTTATGTATGTATGTACTACATACGAAATAAAAAGAATAATACAAAATCTGTTAATACATATGTACATACTACGTACATAGGTACTAGGAAAAATAATCAGTTATTTTCTTTTGAACATTACTTTTGAAAAATAATTGTTGCTCAACAAAATTCTCGCATTTATTCAAATGCATAAAGATTTGATCAGGTAAACTTTCCTGGCCCCTGAGAGTAGTTCGCACAATGTCAAATGCATTTCTTATTTCATTTTCACTAAATTTAGCAGGTCATTCCCCGGTTTCAGTTTCTTCTTCATGATCTTCTATACTTTTTATATCATCAATTATGTCTTGGTCAGTTGGGAGATCTGTCGTGCCAACATCATTGTCGATTTCTAAGAAATCTTCAAGTAAAAAATCTGCGTCGACGGTAGCAGTTTTTTGTAGAATACCCCATTGCCTTTTTAAGGTAGCGAGATCCATTTCGTCTTCTTCTTCCCATTCGTCAATTTTTTCAGTAAAACCTGCTTTAGAAAAGCAGTTTTTTGATAGTTTTCTGAGAAACATTTTCACTCCATACTTTAGCGACTTCGGTTATACACTCTTTAAGGGTAATCAATTTTTGGACTGGAAGGTTGTTATCAATCGCATTAACAATTTTGTGAACAATTCTGTTTCGGTAATGATGTTTTATGTTTTTTATAGTACCCTGGTCCATAGGTTGCAATTTGGAGGTCATGTTTGGTGGAAAAAAGATAAATTCAATATTCCTTAATTTTTTACTTACAGTAACTGGATGTACAGGACAATTGTCTATAAACATCACAATCTTTCGCTTTTGGCTTTTCATTTTCGTGTCCAGTTCTTTGATCCATCTTTCGAAAATCTCAGAAGTCATCCATGCCTTTTTATTATTGGCGTAATCTAACTCCAGAGATTTAACTCCTTTTAAACAACGGGGATTTTTCCTTTTACCTATGAGCAGTAATTTCAGTTTTTCTGAGCCATCCATGTTTGCTCCAACCATAAGTGTCACCCTTTGTTTACTTGTTTTAACACCAAAACATTTATCACTTTTAAAAGCAAAAGTTTTATTTGGCAAACATTTAAACAACAAACCGGTTTCATGACTATTGAAAACGTTTTTTGGCTCGTACTTTTTCAATGCACTTTTTAAAACAGTTTCAGTCCAAATGTCACAGTCCTCCTGACTAACGCTTGCACTCTCGCCAGACACCGTCTTGAAAACAATTGAATTGCGAGTCTTCCAGGCACTCAACCACCCTTCACTAGCTTGAAAATTAACGCAGTTAAATTCTTTAGCAAATTGTAGAGCCTTTTGCTTTATTAAATTTCCCGATATTGGTACGTTTTGATGCGTACGGGCCATTTGAAACCATCGTAAAACTGCTCGTAAGTACTCATCCGTACTCGTTTTCGACTGCTTGGAACACTAGGTTTCTTGATGTTACTGTCGCGACTTTTTATTATCAGAGAGACGCAACTTGGAGAAACACCAAATTTTGCAGCAACATCAATTTTTTTGCAGCCTTTATCAACTTCCTCCAAAACTTTAATTTTCTCAGCTAAACTTAAACACACTCGCTTGGACATCTTACTTGATTTTTAAACAAAAAGAAACTGAACCTGAATTTGCGAATTACTAGGCCTCGACTATAAAATGGGTTATTCCCCGGGTTTCTCACAGAAATCTACCTGATTTATTGCCAACCATTAGGCTTCATAAACGCGCTAAGAACCTTTTCAAAAGAATGCGTCATAAAAATGGAATTCGTGCTAATGTTAGATAAAAATGGGAAACACGAAATGGCTAAGATCTCAATAAATGCATAAAAATTTATACATAAAATTCCGGTAAAAATTTTATTATATAGAGTGTTACTATTTTACAGATTCACTATATGCAGGGCTTTTTACATGAAATTTCATTAAAATATTCTGGGTCTTACTATAAAGAGTTTTTCACTAGATAGAGTTTCACTATAAACAGTGTCGACTATATATATATATATATATATATATATATATATATATATATATATATATATATATATATATATATATATATATATACATATATACATAACTTTAAGGTTTGGGTGGCGTATGTGAATTATGAGAAAGAGTTTGACTGCCTTGAAATCTGGGCAACTTAAAATAGTTAAGTAACCGTAGAATTGACAGCAACTTATTCAATACACATATACATACATACATACATACATACATACATATATATATATATATATATATATATATATATATATATATATATATATATATATATATATATATATATAAGGCTCAAAAAACCAATATCAAAATAAACTTCATTTAATCTTGTTACTCTAAAAATAAACTGAAAATTAACCTAAGGAAAGGATCACAAACAGCTCAATCTATAGAGTGTTAAATTTAGGATTAACGAGCATAAATTTAGGATTAACGTGCATAAATTTAGGAATAACGTGCATAAATTTAGCCTATCAAACACACAATAACCCATAATAAAGCACAGAATGCGAGCTAACTAAGGCGTCGGAATAATCGTTTATATTACACGTTAGTGATGTAGATTGATAAAATACGATAGATCCAATTAATAGAGTGACATTTATCTTAAAATAATAAAGTATTATAACGTTTTTAATTAATTACCTGTACGTTCTTTCGATTTTAGTATTGGGGCTGCTTGAAGTTGCTTTAACTTTGTTACCATAGTTCTAGTGACGTTTTTATGATGGTGTAAAGAATTTGAAAGGATATTTTTTTTATTTATTTGTTAAATACAGTCCAGTGTAATTCGAGTTTTTGAAAAAAAAACACCTTGAAAAAATGATGAAAGTTAGAAATGCTTTTTTACCGAGGAGGAGAAAGAAGAGCTGCACAAGTCTGTAAAAAAATATGTCGTATGTACGGGGATAATGTCATAACTGAACCTGCTTATCAGAAATGATTTGCCAAATTCCATTCTGGAAATCTTAATGTCATAGGTGCGCTCTGATCCGATCGAGCAAATGTTATCGAATCACAAGATATTGAAGCCGTCCTTGAAAACCATGCGTCGATATCGGCGTAATAGATAGCATAAAGATTTACCATATTCCACGGGTTCCCAATCTTTTTTTTACTGCGGCTCCCTTTACAGGTTGCAATTTTTATGCGACGCCTTTCTAAAAGAAGATACCTGTGTGGAGCTCTAGCAGACAATAAAATTACTTTATTATTCAAAAACTCCAAAGAATATATGGTAGAGTCTTAATTATTATTTATTAGAAAACATAAAAAAACTACAAACAATACAATTAATGAGAAGGACGAACTAGCTTTTCTGAGCATAACTTCTCAAATCGGGGCTGAAATTTTCTTTTTCTAAATTTATTTGTGACCTGTACTTCGATATGATCACTGCAACCGCAGAAAAGCCAGTTTCACCCAAGTACGGCGTAGCAAATGGTAAAAGAACCCTTAAGTCCTACTACTGATAGTAGGATATTCTTGGGATGCATTGCTCCAAAATTTAAACAGTTTGTCTTTATCGAATCGTAGCTTTAGGCTCGTATCACAAGATAGTTCTGAGAGCTGTTCTTCCTCGACTGTTCAAAGTATGATGGTGGTGGGGTCGATTGGAATGTGTTTCTAATCCAGTTGTATTGATTTAGATTCTCTGGAAAACATTTATTAAAATGGGTGCTTAATATTGATAAGTGTTGGATAAATATCAATTGCAAAATTGGTTCCAGATTTTAAACGGGCTTTTCTTTCAGAAAGTCTTTCAAAACAGGAAAACAGTATTTCCTTGCTCCTCTTCTATTTTTCTTTTCCACAACTTCTTTTGAAACGCTGCAATTTTATTAAGAAGTCAGCATTTTTAAACTTTTCTGCGTCAAGATGTGATTCTGTCAATAAATACATGTACAACTCATTTTTTAACTCGTGGGCACGTGAGAGTACGTTACCTCTCGACAACCAACGAGAGTTACAGTAGTAAAGTAAAGATGTATGCTCGGCACTTAAATCTTCACAAAGCTTATGGAAAAATGTTGCCTTCACGGGTCTTGTTTTTTTATGAAGTTCACCACTTTGATAATTATATCCATCACGAAATTTAATTCAGATGAAATATTTCTTGCAGCTAGTGTCTCAGTATGTGTGACGCAATATGTCCGTTTTACATTTGGAGCCTTAGTTTTAATGAGAGCTTAAAGTCCTCCATACTGCCCTGACATCGCGCGAGCTCCATCCGGACACACTCCGACACACTTCTCCCATTGGATGTTATTATCTTCCATGTAAGAATCTGTGATTTCAAACAAATCACTAGCCTTACCGGTATCAGTTATTATTTTGCAAAATAACAAATCCTCGCGTACATTTGTTTCTTCCATGTACCGCACGTAACATATTAATTGAGCGTCTTCAGCTATGTCATGAATGCCACGACTAATCGTATTGTTAGGAAAAGGAATATGTGGTTTCTTATATTTATACGATGAGCGACCTTATAAAAGGCGAGACGTGCTTTGGAAGGAATAGATGCTCTGGAAAACAAGGATGTTGACTGATGTTTCAGTTCTCGCAATTTTCTTGCAAAAAAATCTCGCGGCTTTCCTTGTAAATTACTGTGAGTTGTTTCTAAATAACGTTTCAATTTATTAGGAAGCATACTTTCAGTTGCCAGCACCTTATGACAAACAACACATTGGAGAAGTTTCATATTTCCTTTGCTAACGTAGGTAAATCCAAAATCTAAATATTGGTCATCATCTTTTCTGTACTTTTTCGTGTTTTTACAGTTTCTTTTCTACTCTCTTCTGCGTCTTTAACACGTTTTCTATTTATTTGGATAAAGTTACCCACTTTTAGGTAATGAATACGCGCGAGTAAATTAAATACAACACACTTGAAATCAAAACACTGCATTCGTTAACGCTTGTAATTGACGTATAAATAAACCGCCGGAATAAAAGACGAACGATGAACGATGAACGAACGAAAGCGAGGGAAAATGGAGGGGCGGGCTTACTCATAGAGATATTAGAATACAGGAGGTAAGTTCTTGTGGAAAGCGTAGTGCTCATAGAAAGAGAAAGAAATAATATAAGAGTTGTTTTGTCTCTCTTACTCAGCGCCGGAATTCAGCGCTCAAGCGCAGAATAAGAGAGATAGAATTGTCTCATATTATTTCCTTTTTTTTTAACGGCTATATGCTTTCGCTTACAGCAAGCTATATACTTTCTCTCCTCTATTCTAATATCTCTTTGGGCTTACTGAGTCGCTGATAAGACGCGCGCCGCTTGCTAGCTCATTACGTCGCGTGCAGGTAACCTGTGCGTATAGTCTCGCGATTCCCCTAGGATAGCCCCGCGATGCCCCAGGACGTCGCTACGCACAGTTGGGGAACCTCTGGTGTATCCTATGCAAGCGTTAAAGACTGGCATATGTTTTTAAGCCGAATATGTGGGTACGAGGGTTGCCTTTTAAGTTTTTACAAACGACCACTAGATGGCGCTATTGAGATGTGACATTACCATTGTTGTAAAATTTGACATTTGTTATTGTTAAAAGAGTGGCAGCTCAGAAATTGGCTGAGTAGTACGTGAGCGTTAAAAAAACACAGTTTTGGGAACAAATAGAAATATCACATGAAGGTTTCCGATAGATGATTTTTACCATTTTAGTACAGGTCTAACTCAACAACAATGCCTCGAATCGATTCGTTCAACTTTTGGTAATGAATCATCATCAGAAAAGACTGTTTCGTGAAGGTCGACCAAAAACATCGATGCTGTGCGTGGCATGATTGAAGAGAATCGGCATGTGACTTACCGTGAGATAAAGGCATCCTTAGACATATCGAAGACTGCAGTACATTCGATTTTGCATGAACATTTAGCTGTGAAAAATATCTGTTCTCGTTGGATTCCGCATAATTTGACCGAAACTCAAAAACAGGCTCGTGTCAGTTGGTGTAAGGAAATGCTCAAAAATTTCGACCGAGGACATACAAAATCCGTATACAACATCGTAACGGGAGACGAAACTTGGATATATTATTTTATGGGTCTAGCACACGTGCTGCAGAGAAATTTCTAAATTTTAATGAAGCCAGACACCAAAAAAGCTTCTGATGCGGTTGGAATACTCAAAAAATGTCTACACGAACTAACTCCAGATTTCTTAACCTATTCTAGAGAAACGGATACCTAAAAAAGGCTAGCAGACCTTGCCAAAAAACTGCCGACCCGTCGTGCTGCTTTCAATATTTTTTCCCTAATCCCTAAGTGCTACAGAAGCGACATGTTTTTTTTTTTTTATTTATTGGGGTGGGGCGCGTCGACATCAATGGTCATTTGGCGCCCATGAAAGAGTTAGATAATTATTTCGAGATCTTTGAGGTATTTGATTATACTTGCCTTATTTGTTTGAAAGGTATTGATTGATGAGATGAATGTTCTGCTTCAAAGATGTGTTTTACTGACAATGCGGAACCGCAAATAGAGCACGAAGGAGCGGATTTACCTCTCAATAAGTGGGAATGCGTGTGATATGTATGTCCTATTGCTAATCTTCTCAGAGTTGTGTTCTCGGATCTGCTGAGATTGTATATGTGGAGGGGGGAAGAAGCGACATGTGTGCGGAGAAAGCGATTCACGTTGGTCTTGACTCAATATAAATTGTACTGGGTGGGAAACACAGTCTTGGACAAATTATTCCAAAGGAAATGTAAAAGACTGCTTGAAAAGGGTTGTACGAGGAGTAACAAGTTGAACCTCATACGGATGTGAAGTATTGGCGCGACGTGTATTTCTAGCATGCACCGCTCTGAGAGGAATTAAGCTGGCTACATCCATTGAACACTTTTCATGAAAATACTTGTAGAATAGACTCATGTCGCCAACCGTTCTTCGATGCTCCACCGAATCAAGGCCACCGGTCAGTTCCGGTCTCAAATCAGGCGAACAGCTCTTTTCTGAATAGAATCCAACAAACTCGGTGTATGTTTGGAAGCAGAGCCCCAAACATGAGAGCAGTATTCCATAGTTGGTCGAATTTGAGTTTTGTACAGAATTAACAGCTGTTGTGGAGTGTAAAGCTTTTTGGTTCGAAATAATATTTCCAGCTTTCGAGCAGCTCTCTTTGCTATGCTTGCAACATGTTCATGCTAAGACATATTTGCTCCCAAATTAACGCCCAACAAATTGAGTGACGATGCTAGAGGAATGGAGTGCTCCGACATAATTATGTCGGGTTCAGCAACGTTAACTTTCTTTAGAAAAAAATGCCGCCTGGGTTTTAGTAGCGTTAAATTCCACTTGGTTCCTGTCACTCCAAGATAGAATTTCTTCCAGGTCTTTGTTAAGTTGAATGACTTCCTGCTGTCTGCGGATATTCGTCTAAGTAGCCGATGTCCGAGCGTTTAAAATAAATGAAGAGATAAGCGTACTGTCATCTACAAAGCTGTAGATTGGATTTCCGATCTTTTCCAGCAGATCGTTAATTTAAATGAAAAAGAGAGTACAAGACAGTATGGAATCCTGGGGCACACCGCCGTTGATAGTGAATCCGTCGACTGCCATTCGTAAAGAACGCTCTCTAAGGAAACATGAGAGCCACAAACAGAACTTTTTAGACATCCTAGAAGAGCGAAGCTTATTCCACAATCCATCGTGCCAAACATGATCGGATGGATTGTTGGATTGGATATTTTTATTTTTTTTTTATTGGTCTAGCACACGTGCTGCAGGGAAGTCCCTAAAGCGCTCCAGGAGCGGCACGAGTGCGGAAAAAGCGATTCACGTTGTTCTTGAATCGCTGTAAATTGTACTCGGTGGGAAACACAGCGCTGGGCAAATTATTCCAAAGGGATGACGTTCTCCATATAAAAGATTGCTTGAAAAGCGTCGTACGCGGAGTAACAAGCTGAACCTCATACGGATGCGAAGCACCAACGCGACGTGTATTTCTAACATGCACCGCTTTGGGAGGAATTAAGCGGGCTACATCCTTCGAACACTTTCCATGAAAATACTTGTAGAACAGACTCAAGTCGCCAACCGTTCTTCGATGTTCCAGCGGATATATCAAGAGCAACGCGCTCGAGAATCTCCAAAGTGTTCAATTGCGTTGTTCTAAACATGTGTTACGTAAGTCAGAAGTCCGGTTGATCTATATTTACAAAAGCCATATTAGTGCTAATAATGTTGAATCCTTAAAGATGTTTTAGAAGATGCTAATTGATAGCCTTTTCCATGACTTTCGATATTATTAAAAGTAGTGCGACTGGTCGGTAGTTATTTGGCAAGGTATTCTTAGGTATCAGCTGAACTGTGTCACATTTCCAGCAGGAAGAAAAAATTCCCTTTCTGTAGGATAGGCTGAAAAGTCTAAAAAAAACTGGCGTTGATTCCCTTAACAGTTTTTGAAAACTATGGCAGGAATTCCAACAGTGCCAGAAGCCTTTTTGTCATTTAGCTTTATTAAAACACGTTTTATGATACATCTGAATAAAATATCGGGGAACCTTGACTGCCCTATGGGAATACTAGATGGTGTTTTTCCTTGGAAATCGACAGTAGAATGTGAAGAAAAGAGTTTAGCCAACAAGTTCGCTTTCTCAACCGGTTTTCTTGCAACAGAATTATCTGGTCGAGTGAGTGGTGGTATGGTGGATTTGGTACAATTTTGACTAATTGCCTTAGCGACTGACCAAAAGAACCTGGAATTGTTGGGACAAGACAAGAAGTACACGTCCCGCTAATAGTTCACATCCGTATGAGGTTCAGCTTGTTACTCCTCGTGCAACGCTTTTCAAGCAGTCATTTATATGGAGAACATCATCCCTTTGGAATAATTTGCCCAGGACTGTGTTTCCCACCGAGTACAATTTACAGCGATTTAAGAACAACGTGAATCGCTTTCTCTCCGCACACGTGTCGCTCCTGTAGCGCTTTAGGGACTTCCCTGTAGCACGTGTGCTAGACCCATAAAAAAAAAGCGAGAAGTTTGTTTCTAATTCCTTGATTGTGTCCCGTCTTGGTTTCGTCGATAATTTCTTTGTATCTGTTCCGGGCACGAAAAAGGTGTTACGATTTATGGAGTTAGGATTTTTACGCCATTGTCGGTAGGCAAGATGTTTAGAACCAACAGCTTCTTTGCATTTTCAGTCAAACCAAGGCTTGCCGTTGGATGGGCATTTCTTCGAAAAAGGGATATAAGCTTCCGTACCAGCCAAAATAATATCGGAAACCGCCTTGGCGCAATCAGATGGGTCGTCGAATATATTCGAACAAGCCGGAAACTAAGCAACAATCAATTATTTGGGTGTTTGAGGATGAACCGAATCCAACTTCCAAGATCATAATCGCTCGTTTCTTTGGTTATACTGGACATGTTGCAACCATTGATTTAGAGGATCGAAAAACAGTTAATGCTGAATAGTATACAACAATTTGATTGCTAGAAGGCATCGATGAAATCAGGAAAATCAACCGTAAAACGTCACATCATTCTTCATCATGACAATGCCAGCTATCACACAGCAAGTCAAACAATTGATTATTGATTATTTGACGGAGAAAAACATCGAATTAATGCCTCATTATCCTCAAGAAGCTGTGGAATTCTTCCAAAACCATGTTTTTAAAGCACCAACTTTAGAGTGGAAAAAATATTTCGAGAATTGGTTCGAACGCATGAAAGTGTATAAATCTTAAAGGCGAATATTTTGAGAAACAATAAAACGATTTCTTTGACTGTTTTTTGTAAAAACTTAAAACGAAGCTCTCGTCCTAAACATGTTGACTGAAGCGAACCTAATTAGACATACAAATACGTACGAATTTTTCTTTTGACACAGAGAAATTTCTAAAGCACTACACGAGCGACACATGTGCGAAAAAAAGCTATTCAGGTTACTCTTGAAACGCTGCAAGTTGTGTTTGGTGGCATTTCTGGACAAATCATTTCAAAAGGATGTTCTCCATATAAAAGACTGCTTGAAAAGAACACCAAGCTGAACCTCATCATACGAATGTGATGTATTAACGCGACATGTGTTCCTACCATGCATCACTCAGGGAGGAATTAGGCGGGCTACATCCAACGGACTCTTTCCTTGAAAGAAATAACCTCCTAATCACTGTTGGTGATGAGTATTTATAACTACTACGTATAAAGTTACAATTAGTTAAGGATGAATATTTATTACTACTATAATATACTGCAGTATCTGATCATTGCATTTCCAATATTGTCATGTTACTCAACCAACTTTAATCAAATATAGTGGAAAACTTGTCGTCACGATGATGTACCTACCCCTGAAAGGAAACTGCATTAAAATTACATTATTTGTTCTAAATTTATGAACGGATCTATACATAGAGAGAGAAAAAATGGGTTGATATTTTAAATATAAAGAGGTATTATGATGTATCATAACGTAATAAGTATATACATACGACAAATAATGCGAAATCTCTCCAACAAAGTCAAATACAAGTACATCCGTTTAATGGAGAATAGCAGTTCATCATATTATAGTTTCTGTCAAATTTATCATTTACAATGGTCATTTTCAGTCCGCTGATATAGATATACCATGTCTAGAATGGACTCGAGACTTAAAGTTAGATATATGGATTGACAGAGACCATGTAGAATATATTTTAATATTTCTGAAGGGATTTGGCAAACGCATCTCTATATATAAGTCTATATAAGTGTACATACATTTGTAAAGTTTCGTCAAAAATATGCTCTTTGATTAACTGCCTGCAGTACTATCAAAAGTCCAAGGTTGCTGAACTAAAATATTTTTAATGAGGTTGTAAATCCTGGGATTTAAAATACTGTCTCACATTTATTTATATCTAGTTAGGTGTCACTGTTACTGCCATAACCTAAAGGACTGCGTACATTTTAAACGGAAAATGGGTATCAGTGAATTGCTATGAAAATTATGAGTGCGGTAAAAAAAGGTCAAAATAATAATGAGATAGGCATAGTTTATATACAGCAATATTATGTTTTTATCCTCTCTGGGAGTATTGTCCTGAGTTTTGGATCTCGAGAAACTTGTGCTATTTTGTTTATAAACAATTTCAGTTTTCCAAACGCGTTTTTTGAGCTTAAAATATGAATAACTCCGGATGTATGTCGGATCGAGACCAAAAAAAACAAATCCTCATGAGTTTTAAGTCGCTCAAGTACGTACATAACCTACAAAACTGAAAGAACAAACACAGGTCGACTAAATGAACCGATCGACTTGAAACTTTCAGAAAATATGCATTTTGTTATAGCAAAAATACCCTGAAATTTTGGTACAAAAATATTCAACCCAGTGGGCACAATTAAATTTGTTATTTAAAATTTGAATTGTCCGTCCGCCATTTTATGCCATTTGGTCCAGAATGGATCCTTTTTGTTTCAAAATTTAAGGCTTGACGCCAGCTTTCCGATGCCATTAAAAAAATTTAGGAGTCATTTTACATTTGTTTAATAATCAAATAACAACCAATGCGTTTTTTTTTTTTTTTGGGCATTTTGAAAAAAAAAAATTGAAAATTTTTTATCACATCTGATAGAGACCGAGAAACCTTCATTCAAAAAAACGCATTTGTTCTTATTTGATTAATAAACAAATGTAAAAAAAAACAGTGATGATTCCAAAAAAAAAAAATTAATGGCATTGGAAAGGCTTCGAGAGCTAAATTTTGAAAAAAAAAGATCCATTTTGAACCAAATGGCATAAAATGGCGGGCAATTCAAAATTTAAATAACAAATTCAATTGTGCCTACTGGGTTCAATATTTTTGTACCAAAATTTCAGGGTATTTTTGTTATGACAAAAGGCATATTTTCTGAAAATTTCAAGCCGATCGATTCACTTAGTCAACCTGTACAATAAAATGAAAAAAAAAGTTTTTAGCCTGTTTTTTCAATTTTGTAGGTTATGTACACACTGGAGCGATTTAAAACCAACAAGAATTTGTTGGAAATTTCATTACAAAGAGTTTGGCTTTTTTTTTCTCGATTCGACTTATATAACCGTAGTTAATTCACATTTTAAGCCCAAAAACGCGTTTTGAAAACTTAAAATGTTTATAAACAAAAGAACACAAGTTTTTCGAGGTCTTAAACTCAGGATAATACTCCTAGTGATATCCCAGAGAGGGTAAAATCATAATATTGCTGTATCTAGACTGTGTAATTTCAAATGCTTTTTTTTACTGCACTACATGTCAAGTTCTAGTTTTACTGTTTCCACTCAAAACTCTCCATAAGCAGAACTCGAGAAAATGCTTCCAGGAATTAGAAAACTCATTCTAAAGGTCGTGAATGTATCATAATCGCACATACTTTCAAACATACAAAATGTACATCCACGCACACGCATTCAGACTAACTAGTTATCAAGTATAAAAGAGATTTTTTCCTTTTCAAAATTTAAAGTAAAACTCATTAAATAAATGATACATTTTTCATAATTTTAATCAGAAAAATGCAAACAGTTTCTGTTTAAAATTTTACTTACAAACAAGGAGAAATTTTCCGGGTTTCCGGAAGCTAACCTATTTTTTCGTCTACATAAAGGAAGACAATTTAGCATTGTATCTGAGCGAGAAAACTCGTTGTTTACAATTTAGAAAAAAGAAATATTAGAAAAAGCTGCGTTCTTGTTCGTCAGTGTCTTGAAAGTACGACTAAGGAACTATGGGAGCTTTGTAATAATTTATAGTAGACATAAAGTACAGTCTGTCAAGTAAGAATGTGTCCATGATAATTCATTTTTGGTGGATGCAAATCTAGCGATTCAACAAAAAATCTTTATCTGCGACGCATTTGAATAAAAGTATCAGTAGATTCCGAACTTTCGTCGAATTCACGTAAAATCCAAAATAAGTGACTTGTTTGCGAGTCGGTTCGAGACAATCTTTCTTTGTTCCCATCTAAAGGGGCCTACAATGACACATTCCGCGGCCGCGGTTTGTGAAGAAGTGTCGGTAATCGGGTTTAAATGTGTCTCATGAGACCATTTAACAACATCCTCATGCTCATGATGTCAAATTCCGAAGCACGTTCAAGAAACCGAAGATGCCAGGCGATTATTGTTGCAGGAGGCGATTGGACAATTCAGGTAATTGCGCCGTTGTTAGCACACCAGAGAAATACATTTCCAAGGAAAAATACCACCTACTACTCCCATAGTGCAGTCAAGGATGTCCGATATTGTCTTCAGAGAGCGTATTTTAATGAACCTAGACACCAAAAAAGCTTCTGGAGCTGACGGAATACCTGCCATAGTTCTCAAAAACTGTGCGAGGGAACTAACACCAGTTTTCTCTAGACTTTTCAACCTATCCTACAGAAATGGAATATTTCCTTCCTGCTGGAAATGTGCCACAGTCCAGCCGATACCTAAAAAAGGCAAGAAGACCTTGCCAAATAACTACCGACCAGTCGCACTGCTTTCAATAATATCTAAAGTCATGGAAAAGGTTATCAGTCAGCATCTTCTAAAATATCTTGAAGGATTCAACGTTATTAGCGATCACCAATACGGCTTTCGTAACCATAGGTCAACAGAAGATCCTCTAACTTATGTAACACATGTTTGGAACAACGCAACTGAACACTTTAGAGAATCTCGAGCGGTGGCTCTTGACATATCCAAGGCATTCGACCGTGTCTGGCACGATGGACTGTTGGCTAAGCTACGCTCTTCTGGTATGTCTGAAAAATTCTGTTTGTGGCTCTCGTGTTTTCTCAGAGAGCGTTCTTTACGAGTGGCAGTCGACGGATTTCTTTCTAAAACCTTCACTATCAACGCCGGTGTGCCCCAAGGCTCCACACTGTCTCCTACTCTCTTTCTCACTTACATTAACGATCTGCTGAAAAAGACCGGGAATCCAATCTACAGCTTTGCAAATGACAGTAGGCTTATCTCTTCATTCACTTTGAACGCTTGGACATCGGCTACTCAGATGAATATTTGCAGACAGCAGAAAGTCATCCAACTTAACATTGACCTGGAAGAAGTTCTATCTTGGGGTGGCAATAACCAAGGGAATTTAACGCTACAAAAACCCAGGAGGCAGTTTTTTTCTAAAAAAGTTAACGTTGTTGAACCGGACATAGTTGTGTCGGGGCACTCCATTCCTCTAACATCGTCACTTAATTTATTGGGCGTTAATTTGGAAGCAAATATGTCCTGGCATGAACATGTTGCAGGCATGGCAAGGAGAGCTTCTCAAAAGTTGGGAATATTATTTCGAACCAGAAAGCTTTACACACCACAACAACTGTTAATTCTTTACAAAGCTCAAATTCGACCAACTATGGAATACTGCTTCCATGTTTGGGACTCCGCTCCCAAACATACAATGCATTTGTTGGATTTTTATTCAGAGAAGAGCTGTTCGTCTGATTGGAGACCCGGAACTGACCGGCGACCTTGATTCGCTGGAACATCGAAGAACGGTTGGCGACTTGAGCCTATTCTATAAGTATTTTCATAGAGAGTGTTCGAAGGATGTAGCCCGCTTAATTCTTCCCAGAGCGGTGCATATTAAATACACGTCGCGTTAATACTTCACATCCGTATAAGGTTCAGCTTGTTACTCCTCGTACAACCCTTTTAAAGCAGTCTTTTATATGGAGAACATCATTCCTTTGGAATAATTTGCCCAGAACTGTGTTTCCCACCGAATAAAATTTACAGCGATTGAAGAACAACGTGAATCGCTTTTTCCGCACACATGTCGCTCCTGTAGCGCTTTAGGGACTTCCCTGCAGCAACTGTGCTAGACCCATAAAAAAAAAATTAATGGCAAGAAATTTTCTCGAAACACATTTTTCAAGAATACAAGCGGTTACGTCTTACTTGACAAACTGTAGCTAAAATTTAAAAATAGAGTATTATTTTCTTTTTATCACAACTGACTAAGAATTAGGAAAAAATAAGTCGAACTAAGGCACATTGGTGTAGTAGTTTGTAACAGCTGCCAGAAAGCCTTTAATATTTTTTTGTTGTCTCCATTTTTCTTGCTAAAAGAAACTATGGAATTCATAAAAAAAATATACTTAGAGATTTTTTGCTCTTTTTCATGAAAAATATAGTCATTGATTTCGGTCGACCTCTCTATTTGTCTCTCGGTTTCCGAACGAAATGACATATAAATTTTAACCTTGGTGCATAAATATTATTTAATGAGGGGATAAAGCCTATAGTGTTTGAATGACACCGCTTCATGTTAAGGGGGTGAAAGGGGTGTCGATAAACTTTAAAAGTTTTAATACTAATATAGTAACTTTTCCTGTTTTTTTTTGTTGAAAAAATAAATAAAATTTTACGTTTAAACAGTAAAAGATAAAAGAAATGAAAGGGCTGGGGAGGACATTAAGGGGTTTGATTCGTATATATCGTGTTATATGCCCTTTTTAGGGTTTTTTTAAGTCCAGAAATCCAAAAATTAGGTTGTTTTTTTTTCATTGCATTCAATTTTCAGGGATAAAAGGAGCGGGAGTTGTTTATTATTGTATCATTTAAACAGCATTTTGAAATATTTACAGGTTTTTTGGAATAATTTTGAACTTTATAGTAAAATATATAAGGAGGTAAAGGGAAGGGATAGGAGGTTATATATGGTGTTCTAGGTCTGTTTCAGAGTTTTTCGAGTAGAGGAATCTGAAAATTAAGTTATTTTTAAGTTACCTTCAGTTTTAATGGGGGAAAGGTTGTGAAAGAGGGAGAGGTGGTGAAATATGATATAGTTTTAAAAATATTAAGGGAATTTTTTCAGGTTTTTGGCTGCAATAATGAACGAATTTAGAGCTAAATATTTATTAGCCATAAACAATTATACCAGGTATAAGTGGTGGGGAAGGGAGTTAAAAGGGTGATTTCGTATTTACTGTATTATAGGTATTTCTCAGGGTAGAAAAATTACATTATTTTTTTCGTTATTCTTAATGTTAACAGGGCAAGGGGGAATGGGGTGGGGATACGCCACCTTGGCGCTCGGAAAAATAGGCATAAAATGATTTTTTTTTGACGCAACTATTGAATATATAATATAATTTTTATGTTTCACAAATACATTATAGTTTTAGCAACAAATTAAAAAATATATATATTTAAAAAATTAAAAAATAGCGGAGATATAAACCATCTTGTAGGGCCCTCTTTTGAAAATCCTTGTCACCGGTGGAATTTTTTCTGTCAGGAATCGACTAAACTAAACAAATCATTTTTTTATTGTTAAGAAAGGTCATAGCTAAGTCGCCACATATGGAAAAAATTTTGAAATTTTTTTTTGTAGAAGTAACAGCCGCACAGTGATTCGGCAAGAACATGCTAGCGGGACAATATTCATGACGTAATTTCCAGGAACCACTGATAACGACTTGTAAACAACCCCCCCATTTAACGAATTCCAAGAATTAATTTGTTTATCACCTCATAAAGGTATCTTATCAGGGGGTCAAAGTAACCCTTATAAGAGAGGTCATTTTCATTTGCAAATCAGTTGCATTTTATGCACACTTGTGATAACATATTTTAAAATTGGTAGCAAAGTGAAACGAGTTTTTTGTGATGGAATATTCTGTTGAAGGTATGTACTCTATTATGACTTATATTTTTTATAAAAAATATGTATACTTTTGGTGTAATATCAATTTGTAAATGTATAGATAAATCCAGCAAATTTTACATTAATTGTAAACTTTAAAAGTAGCAACTTTTTTTATCCACCTAGATTTTTCTATATGTAATACCTACAACATTCAGGCACAGATTCAATATATTATAGACCCCGAAAAGGCCCGAAAGTAAAATTATTTTTATTTTTTTTAGAACGAGTCGTGACTATGACGAAAATGGAGTTTTTTTGAAGAATGGCTAAAACATGACAAAACTGAACGAAACAGTGGCATTTTTTATTATATAAGTGAAAAATTCAATATGTCTGATGTTTCTGACGATTCTCTAAAAACGACTCAAAATGAAAATATCAAGCCTTTCAGCAAAATTCAATCAAAAGTGGACTTCTTTAAAGTGTAACAAAGAAATGTTTCTAATCAAACATAAAGATTGGTTAGAGGGATCCGGAATCGAAATAAAGATGTGTGTTAACCAGCCATGCACTTCAACATCATCAGCGGCTCTTTCCGTAGGGCGACCCAGAAAATCATTTGAAGACTCATCATCGAAATCGAAGAGACGGAAAGTAGAAGATCTTTTGGAATCGCGAAGTGCAAGTGAGTTTATTACAGCAGCTGAGTTAGCTACTCGAAAAGAAGGGCATCGAAGTGTTGCTAAACAGATCCATAACGTCGCGGTCAGTGAAACTAGAGAAAAGAATAAGTGTTCTGAACAAAGTCGGCAGTTAACACCAGACGAAGCTTTAGCTTATTATGTGGACTCGAAATCGACTTCTCACTCATATAAACAAACAAGAAAATGGTCAATGAAAGCGGGACATCAAGTGTATCCATCGTTTTATAGTTTAGGTAAGTCCAAGGCTTCTTGTTGTCCTTCTGACGAATATATTTCTGTGACTGAATCTCGAGCTGAAATTAAACTTCACGCGATTTTGGATAAAACGGCTGAACGATTAGTTAAAGCTCAGACGGAAGTCATTAGAAGTGTGTTACCTCGTTCATATTATACGTTGGTAAGCAAATGGGGCTGTGATGGGAGTTCGGGCATAGCACGTATAAGCAGAAGTTTGAGAACACTAACGCTACAGACGAATTTTTGTTCGTATACTCATTTGTCCCTTTGAGACTGCTTGATGGTGAAACTGTGATCTGGCAAAATCCAAGACCTTCCTCTACTTTATATTGCCGTCCTATTAAGTTTATTTTTGCCAAGGAGACAAAAGAGTTTACGAAAGAAGAAACTTCTAAAATTTTAGATGAAGTAAGTCAGCTTCTTCCAACATTATGTAACGTTGCTGGATCTCAAATCTCTGTTAAACACGATTTGTTGTTGATGATGACTGATGGCAAAGTGTGCAATGCCTTAACAGACACAAGTTCAACACAAAAGTGTTATATTTGCGGTGCCACCCCGTCTACTATGAACGAGGAGTCAAAGAAATATCCCAGCAACGAAGAACGCCTTGCATTTGGTTTATCTACTTTACATACATGGATCCGCACGTTTGAATGTTTGCTTCACATCAGCTATCGTTTAGAAATAAAAAAGTGGCAAGTCAGGGGAGATAACGACAAAGCTATTGTGAAGCAACGCTCACAAGAGATACAAAAAGTGTTTAAAGATCGTATGGGTCTCATTGTAGATAAACCAAAACCTGGGTATGGTAACACAAACGATGGAAACACAGCACGTAGATTTTTTTCCAAAGCTAAATTGAGCAGCGAAATTACAGGATTAGACGTAAACCTTATTCGTAGATTTCATGTAATTTTAAGAACTTTGTCATCGGGATATGACATAAATTATATAGAATTCGAAAAGTTTTGTGTTGATACTAGAAAATTATACCTTGATCTGTATTCGTGGTATTCCATGCCCGTTACTGTGCATAAAATTCTTGTAGACAGCGCGGAAGTTATAAAGTCTTTTCTTCTTCCCATTGGACAACTCTCCGAAGAAGCCCAGGAGGCAAGAAATAAAGACTGTCGTAGATTCCGTGAACAGCACACCAGGAAGCGGTCACGTATTGCCACAAATACAGATCTTTTGAGAATGCTTTTAATTACGTCTGATCCTGTTATCAACTCGTATAGAGAATTACCGCGAAGAAAATTTACTTCTTTGCCATCGGAGGTTCTGCAGTTGATTATCCCACCTTCATTGCCATCCGAAACACCATCAGTAAGTCATCATCACGAATTAAATGAGGAGGATTATTTTACTCTCTGAATATTCTACTGAATGGGAGAGCGGTGATGATGACTCATCTGATGGTGATTAGTAGGTTTAAGTATTTTTTTATTGTAATTATTATTCTTATTTTATTGTGTGTTGTAGTTGCTTATAATTCATGCCTTAGTATATAAGTTATTTAATATTATATTTCTTTTTACTTATACACCTTGTTATTGTAAATAATTGATATATAGATACTGTTATTGTACTAATTTATTTTAAAAGAAATAATATTTTGTAAATTAATAAATGTGGGTACTATCATTATGATTTTTATTTCTTTCCTAGAAATTTCTTTGTAAACAAACATGATTGTGCTTTTCACACATAATGAGTAGTAGACGTATGTAGCTAATTAAAGAACAATTAGCGACAATAGTGAACAAATGAGACACATTAGTAAACCACTTCCGTCTTGCAGCTACATATTTCGATTAATACACATACAGTACACATTTTTCAACTTTTTTTTTTCTTAAAATAGCTTAAGATACCTGGAATATACATAAATTGAAATAAGTGAAGAAATAATATTGTCCCGCTAGCTTGTACTAGTCGAGACACTGTGAGCCGTTTGAAAATAAACTCGGATTTTTCAAAAAAATTTTGAGCATTAAAAATTAATAAAAAATGGACGGTGCATCGAATAGAAAAAACCGTACATCAACTTCAAGATAATATTATAAAGAATGTGTGGTATAAATTTTATTAAAATCACTTCAGTAGATCTCGAGATATTTTGTTCACGAGTTTGAAAAAAGTAGTTTCGAGAAAAATGTAAAAAAAAAGTACCGCATCCACGTCTTAAAAGACTATAATCTGCAGTTCCATTTTGCAAAGCTTGAAATATTCTTAAAGGAATAAATAGTAAATCTAACCAAAAAAAAATCGATTTTTTGAAAATTTTAAGGCGATGTAATCCCTTAAATATTGAATAGTTTCAATATTATTATAAGAATTTTTCCTAGTTTTTGATTGCAATATTTTGTAAAATTTTATCTAATTATTTATAGTAAAAGATATATGAGGTGAAAGGAATGGAGAAAAGAGGGTTAGAAGGATGATTATGAAAAATACCCTAATATACTTCTATTTCAATGTGCTTCTTCATTATATTTAGATGTGAAGTAGTAGCGAGATGTGTGGCTACATACATCGAATACTATCCATGAAAATACAAGTAGAATACACTCAAGTCGCCAACCGTTCAACGATATTCCAATGAATCAAGGTTGCTGATGAGTTCTGGGCCTCCAATCAAGCGAACAGCTTTCTTTTGAATAGAATCTCATAAGTGCAGTGGCATGTTTGGGAGCAGAGTCTTTTTTTAGAAAAAAACTGCCGCCTAGCTTTTTGTAGGTTAATTTATACTTGGTTACTGTCACCCCCCCAAGATAAAATTTTTCCCATGTCTTTGTTGAACGACTTTCTGCCATCTGTGAATATTTGCATGAGCTGCCAATGTTGGAGCGTTCAAAGCGAACGAAAAAATTAGCGTACTGTTATTTGCAAAGCTGTAGTTTGGATTCCTGGTCCTTTTCGATAGACCGTTAATGTAAATGAGAAAGAGGGTAGGAGACAGTATAAAGTTTTGGGGCATACCAGCGTTGATTTGATGCGAAGTCTGAAATTTGAATTAAATGTTTTAAAATTTTTACTTGAAAGTTTTAAATTTGATTTCGAAAGCTCCCATTAAATGTTAACAGGCTGGATTTTGGCATACGGGAGTTGTTGTGACGTAGAATAGGATAAGAAAGAGTTTGCTGCTCTAAAGTATACGCTAAATCTACAAAATCGAAAATAAAATAAAAAATTCGGTTTTTCGTAAATACCTAGAAAAACAAAAAAGATATCAAAAAACTAATAGCACCACGTGAAAGAACAGGAAATTTTACAAAAAAATTGTATATAGATTTTTTTTTAGTTTTAACCCTTCAGTTGTAGTGAGAATCAGGCTTCCAACCAAATTTATGATTAAATTAACTTTTTTGTATACCGTTAAATATTTTGAAATTAGCTATTAAGGGGTTTCTTGGGGTACTGATTAATAATCCGATGACAGATTTGTAAAAATTCAAAATGGCGGATCCAATATGGCGGCCAGAGAATACATAATTCGTTTAATTTTCCAATTTTCTTTTTAAAGTGTCTACTAAGGAGTTTTTGGGGTGCTGATTAAGGACCGATTTAAAAATGGGAGATCCAAAATGGCAGTCAGTGTATATAAAAAAATAAATGAAAATATATTTATTTGTATAAATAATCGGTCAAGTGCAAGTTGGACTTGCGCAATTAATCTTCCATACGTTGACTGCTTTTAAAATAAAAAATTTTGTTACGGAAGTATAAATGATCAGTGACACACAAAAACACCCCAAATGAGTTTGCAACAAAGTTTTTTTTCGATTTTTAGTGAAAATTGATGATCTTAATTTTTTTTTTATATATATATATATATACCAGACAAAGTATTACAGTTAATGCACTCTTGATCATTTTTCTTCAATCTAAACTCTGTAGAGAATATTTTAAAATTTTTTCAAAATTTTTTGATCAGTACTTTTCGAGATTGGGGGGGATAGAGATTTTTCGCACTTTTTTAAAAATAATACAAAGAGAATTGTGCGCAAGTATTACATTATATATATTTTTGAACTCGTCTTTTTACAAGTTTTCATTTGACACCCCACTCGATGACCTGGTATTTTTTTTTCACTTCTGATTTTACCCTCCAAAACTAACCCCTTAAGTCAAAATTTAAGTTTCAAAACCACATGGCTTTGATGACGCCATCAATTCCTATATTATTGCCAAATTTTAACTTTCCATGTCAATGCGCTCTTCTGACTTTTGTAATAGACTGGTAGGGCTTTGGGTGAGATGTCTTTTAAAGCTCTTGGACGTGCAGACTTGCCAATCACCATCGGTGGGATTTTGTGCTTGCAAGATGCATTGGAACATACCATTATAGTTAATCTTTCCTTACTTCGTTTGTGCCCAGGAGCTGATTTTTCCTTTCGAGATGCCAATGTTTTTAATGGAAGCATTTTATAATTCAGACCAGTTTCGTCACAGTTTTAAATTTGATCACATGTGTATCCACAATCTTCGATTTGCTTTTTAAAGTTCTGCGTAAACTTCTCAATTGATGACACATCAGCAGAAAGTTTTTCACCACATACAGTCAGTTGTACACCGTACCGTTTTTCCAGCCGTCAAGCCATCCAAACCTGGCGGTAAACTGATCTATCTCTGGGAATTGCCTACTAATCATTATTGCTTTCTGTTGTAAAATTGGTCCTGACAGAGGCACATCTTTTGATCTCTGTTGGGTAAACCACATGAATAAAGCTTCGTTAACCTTTTCATAATCGCCGGTTTTCATTGATTTTCTTCCTGAGGATGAGGAGGCTTGATTTATACACTACTCTTCTATTTTTGTACGGTTTCTTTTCTAATCTCCTGTTACCTCACCTACTCCATAATCTCGTGCAACAACTTTAATTGTCTCTCCTGCTTCAATTCTTCTGATGGCTTTTAATTTTTTCTTCAATAGGAACGACGATTCTTTTACGCTTGTTTTGCTCCATTATAATACGACAAACAAAAATTCAAACAAAGCAGTTCGTATTAATTACACTTAACTACCAGAACTCCAACCAAATAAATTATGTGAGTATACTCGTACTTCTCCATAGTAAACGCTATAACGCACTGCATTCACGCAAATTTACATGCTGAAAGAGTCCAGAAAAAACATAAATAGGGGAACCCCTCACACGGGCCAGGGGGATTTCCCGAAGGCCACGACGATTTTAAATGGAAATATGTACATACATATTTTAGAAGCTCGGTTAATACGCAGCATAGACGCGCGTACCTTGGATAATCAGGTTCTTAGATTGGCTCGGTTAATCCGGAGCTCGGATAATCGCGACTCGGTTAATCGGGGTTCTACTATACTAATTTTTTGTAAAATTTCTCGCCCTTTCACGTGGTGCTATTAGTTTTTCGATATATTTTTTATTTCTCAAGATATTGCCGAAAAACGGAATTTTTGATTTTATTTTGTGGGCTTAGCGTACATCAAACTTTAGCAAATTTTTTTATCGTATTGTACGTCCAAAAAACTACCTGTATGCCAAAATACAGCCTGTTAAGAGAACTTAAAATCCCTGGCGGGCTAATTAAAATTTGAAACATAAAATTAGATTAAAAATGAAAATTAGAAAATTAATTTTAAATTTTCATTTTGGTTTCGCTCTGGAAGGCGTTAACCATGCTACATATATCGAACATTTCTCGCTAAAATGTATTCACAGAATACTTCCCATAACTAGAAAGGTAAAAATACACGTCTTGCAACAACCTTTCATTTAACAAAATTTCAATTTAACATAGTTTTCCAACAAATTTCCGACGCAATTAGAAACTATACAGTTTGAGGCAGTAAATTTTACGAATAGAGGAACACTTAATCTTAAGGGATTTCAAAAGTTATTTAGTTTGGCTCTGAGAGAAAAGATCTCCAACTTCGTATGGAGAACAAAATTTGTGCATTGGAGTGTTGGAAAGAAAATTAGCTAAATAATAAAGATTACATTACTTACAGTATAATGTAATTTAGGTAATTGGAAAGTTTTTTAGAAAATTGGTAGAATTAGCGAAATAAAGGTATTTCTGCAACGAAGCGACGTTTTTTCTTACCTCTGCACATACACAAAACCCTACAGTTAAGCCGATACCTATTTTTTCAGCAAGAAGAGTTTTATAGTTGCCAAACCGACAAATACTCGAACAATCGTGCAACTGCTTTCGCAAGGTTAATATCGAAGACTTATGGAAAAAGGCTTCAATGGAGAGGGAAATAACGAAAAAAAAAAAAAAACAATATCATTTCCAGCTTTTTATACTTCACAAACTTAAAGGTACCAATATTACTATATAAAGGTCACCAGCACTCTAAACTCCTCTTTCATTTCTTTAGCCCCTTATATTTTTAGTGTTCCGTACGGAACACTTATAAGATCACTTTGGTGTTTGTCCGCCTGTCTGCCTGCCCGTCTGTCTGTCTGTCACACCCGATTTTCTTCAAAACTATTTGACATAGAAAGTTGAAGTTTTCGCTCTAATATAGGAACTGACGGCCCCATCAGAGCCGTGTAGTTTCAGCATCTTCTTAAATATCTTGAAGGATTCAACATTATTAGCGATAACCCAATAAGGCTTTCGTAAACATACATCAACAGGAGATCTTCTGACTTATATAACACATGTTTGGAACAACGCAATTGAACACTTTGGAGAATCTCGAGAGGTTGCTCTTGACATATCAAAGGCATTCGATCGTGTTTGGCACGATGGTCTGTTGGCTAAGCTACGCTCTTATGGTATGCCTGAAAAGTTCTATTTGTGGCCATCGTGTTTCCTCAGAGAGTGTTTCTTTACGAGTGGAAGTAGACGGATTTTTTTCCTTTACTTCAACTATCAACACCGGTGTGCCCAAGGCTGCATATTATTTTACTCTCTTTCTCATTTACATTAACGATCTACTGGAAAAGATAGGGAATCCAATCTACAGCTTGCCTGCTTACGTTTATCATCTTCATTCATTTGAACGCTTGGACATCGGCTACGCAGACGAATATCCGACAGCAGGAAATCATTCAACTTAACAAAGATCTGGAAGAAATTCTACCTTGGGGTGACAGTAACAAAGGGAAATTTAACGCTACAAAAAAACCCAGGCGGCACAGTTTTTTCTAAAAAAGTTAACGCTGCTGAACCCGACATAGTTATGTCGGGGCACTCCATTCCTCTAACATTGTCACTTAATTTGTTGGGCGTTAATTTGGAGCAAATATGTCCTGGCCTGAACATGTTAGCAAGGAGAGCTTCTCAAAAGTTGGGAATATCATTCTGAACCAGAAAGCTTTACACTCCACAACAACTGTTAATTATTACAAAGCTCAAATTCGATCAACTATGGAATACTGCTCCCATATTTGGGGCTGCGCTCCCAAACATACACTGCATTTGTTGGATTCTATTCAGAGAAGAACTGTTCGTCTGATTGGAGACCTGAAACTGACCGGCGGTCTTGATTCGCTGGAACATCGAAGAACGGTTGGCGACTTGAGTCTACTCTACAAGTATTTTCATGGAAAGTATTCGAAGGATGTAGCCTGCTTAATTCCTCCGAGAGCGGGGCATGTTAGAAACACACGTCGCGCTAATACTTCACATCCGTATGAGGTTCAGCGTGTTACTCCTCGTACAACGCTTTTCAAGCAGTCTTTTATATGGAGAACATCATCCCTTTGGAATAATTTGCCCAGGACTGTGTTTCCCACCGAGTAAAATTTACAGCCATTCAAGAACAATGTGAATCGCTTTTTCCGCATACATGTCGCTCCTGTAGCGCAGCCCGTGTGCTAGAACCCATAAAAAAAAGCTTTTCCTCCGATAAACTCCTTCTTATTAACATCTAATCATAAGTGAAATACTGAGTTACAAAGCTTGGATTAAGTTATCGCTTAGTGTGAGAAAATTAATTTTATTGTTTATTTTGGAATTGCCTATTTGTAAAGAAAGTTACCGATTTTTTTCCGTATATGTCCGACATAAATAGTTGGTACGTTTTACTTTTCTCTAATCTAGCTGTATTCTACAATAACATTTTAGAAAGAAAAATATTTACATGTATCTAAAAGTGTCGACACCTAATTACTACGCATAAAAACAAAAATAAATCAAACCCGAAGTACGTGCTGCGACATATTAAACTTGATTTTAATGGGCTCTGTTACCGTTTTAGAATTTATGGTCTGTGGAAGTTGTAAAAATGCTGTAAAATGTGAAGTTTTTCTTGAACACTCTAACAGTGAACTTGAATACTAATTCTGACAATTACCACTGTCATGTTTTCTGACTGCCTACGCAAGGAGCGTGATTACTAAATGAACTTGAATAAATGACGGCTGAAAAAAATTGATCGTAATTGCGCGAATGGCCCCGGCTTTATAATTATGTCCATCATGAAAGTAACGAAAATTTTTAAAGGTTAGTTCAATAAAATTTTGTGTTTTAAATACGTACATCTTATTCTTTTCCTCCTCTGCTCGTAGAAGTCCACTTCTGGACCTAGACATCTTCTAGAAATTTCCATGCCAATCTTTGCTGGGCGTTCAGGATCCAGTTTTTCCCCATATACCGTTGGATGTGACCCCTCCATCGCGCCTGCGGCCGTCTAATACTTCTCTTCGTCTCCCTTGATCTACACTGCATTAGGGCTTTGATCCATTTAGAATCACTTCTGGCCACGTGTCCCGCCCAACGCCATTTCTGTCTGGCCACACACTCGATGACGTCGCAGACTCTTCTTATCTCATCGTTCCGAATTATGTCTCTCGGGCTTACCCCGAGCATCGCCCGCTCCATTGCCCTCTGACAAACCCAGAGGCGATTGGCACGTCCGTATGTTGCCACTGGTAGGACCTTCCTTTTGCGGTTCACAGGGACGTAGGGCACCGGAGAATATAGCTGGGTCTTCTGAAAGCCATCCAGGTAAGATCAATTCACCGTGAGATCTCTGCCGTTTGATGTCTTTCTCAAGTTTGATATTATGTCCGAAATAGTTGTATTTATTGATTACCTCCAAAGTGTAATTTTCGATGGTGACGTTCATATCATATCTGAGCTCATTATTTTGGTCTTTTAAAGGTATATTTTGAGGTCCACAGCTTAGGAGGCGTCTTGAGTTCTTAAAGCATTGTCATCCGTTCTTCTGCGTTTTCAGATTAGACACTTGAACACGTCCTCCAAAGCTAAAGTGAATAACTGCGGTGAGATTGTGTTACCCTGCCTTGACGCACCTTCTCACAGGAACTGTCCCGGCGATCTAGCCTTCCTCAATTCTCATATGCAGGATGGCGCTCTCGTAAATGTAGCAGAACAGGTCGGTGTATCTGGCATCAATACGGGCTTTGTACATCGCCCTCAGTATTGTCTAGCTATGCTAAATCCTTTCCTACAAGCCGCTTATTCGAATTTTCGGCTCAGGCATGTGGAAAATAGATATATATATATATATATATATATATATATATATATATATATATATATATATATATATATATATATATATATATATGTATATGTATATATATATATATATATATATATATATATATATATATATATATATATATATATATATATACAAACATATATATATATACATATACATATATATATATATATATATATATGTATATATACATACATATATATATATATATATATATATATATATATATATATATATATATATATATATATATATATATATATATATATATATATACTCCTGGACAAAATTAACGCAACAATATATTAAATCATACAAATCTCTATAACGAATTAATTTTAATAATTTTTTATGAACATTGGTTACACTAAAAGTTAGAAAAAACTTATTCGGATACTTTAAAAGTGAATTAGCTACCAAATTTCTCTATAACATTCGAATTAAAATTATTTTTAAGACCTAATAACAAAATCGTTGAAATTATGTAATAATGAAAAAAATAAACTGGGACACTAGTAGCAAAATTAATGGTGTAACTGGGACACTAGTAGCGTGTGTTGCCTCCTCTACTTCGGATGACAGCGTTCATGCGCCTAGGCATGCTTCTAATTAAATTTTGGATAAAATCTTGAGGAATTTGCTTATATTCTGTGATAACTGCATTTTCAAGTTCCCTCAGGTTTCTAGGTGCAGGTATATAATGTTTCACATTTTTCTTAAGGTGATCCCATACATGTTCTATCGGATTCAGATCCGGGCTTTTTGGTTGCCATTGCATAATCGGTATATCAACTTGATTAAGATAATCGAGTATCTCCCTAGCCACGTGAGGTCGAGCGTTGTCTTGCATAAACAGGAAATTTGGCCCCACAAAATGGCCGAAAGGCATCACATGTTCTATTACAATATTCTCAAGATAGTAGTCAGCATTCATGGATCTCGTACGGACAGGAACTAACTACGTGCGAGCGTCAAAGCAGATGCCACCCCAGCACATAACAGAGCCACCTCTCTCCTGGTCTTCGCCGTACTCGCTCACGACCATCTGAACGTTTTAGACTAACCCTAGTTTCATCTGTAAAGAAAACTTGTTTCCAATCATCCACAGACTAGTTTTCGTGATTCGAGCAAAACGTAACCTGGCAACTCTGTTCTCTCTAGTAAGCAAGGGCGCAGTGACTGGTCTCCTACTGTTTAATCCAGCTTCATTTAACCGTCTTCTAACTGTTTTAGAAGAAATTGTGACATTGCAAACAGCTTCGAGTTCGTTTCTTAATATAGAACTAGTGACAGTCCTGTTTCTTAAAGCATATTGTCTTATAAAACGTTCATTTAGGTCGCTAGTGCATCGTTTTCGCCCTTGCCCTAGCCTTCTAGAATAAGTTTCTACTTCATTCAAGCGTGTTACTATACGACTTATTGTGGAACGATGTTTGCCTAACAAATTGGCAACATAACTCTGACAATATCCCTCGTCCAATAAAACTGAGGCTCGCACTACCTCGTGTTCAGTTAAATTCCTTGTTCGATTTATTTTTCTAATTCGTCGGGGTCAAAAATATAAATATAACAGTCTACCACAAAAACGTATTACTTTGAAAAAGGGAACAACTTTATAAGCTTACTTTTAAAGAAAATCTATCGCAATTATTGCAGAAAATTGTTTATCTTCTAAAAAATTCTTTAAAACTGTAAATCTAAACGAATTGTTTTGATTTCCGTCACGAACAACGAAACAAAATATGCATAGCCTACTATTCAAATACTCGATAAACTTTAAAACTGACATAAGAAAAAGATAAATTAATTTTCAGATTGTTGCGTTAATTTTGTCCCGGAGTTTTTATATATATATATATATATATATATATATATATATATATATATATATATATATATATATACATATATACATATATATATATATATATATATATATATATATATATATATATATATATATATATATATATATATATATATATATATATATATATATATATATATATATATATATATATATATACTTTGGCAATCAGTCACATGATTGTCTCTTTATCGGAAGCGAACCTAAAAAGTATTGTGGTGCTTACTCCATGCCATCGGCGAAGATTTTTAAGCCGGGATGTTCTTCAGCGGCCAGGACCACGCTTTCCTTCTATTTTCTCCTCAATAATTATATGCAGCAACTCATTTTTTATTTTTCAATACGGGGGCAAAGTACTCCAGCTTCCATCTTTTCATGATATCAAACACTTCTCTTCTTTTAGTTTATGCGTTGTAAATCTGATCACTCTATCTATCCACGATATCCTCAACAATCTACGATAAGCCCACATTTTGAAGGCTTCAATCCTTTTACACAGTGTTTCAGAAAGGGTCCATGCCTCTATTTCATAAAATAGAATACTGTAGACATAGCAACGTAATAAACGTATTCTTAAATAGACTCTTAGAGCCCTATTGGTTAATATGTTTTGCATTTTCTTAAATAATGTTCTTGTTTGCTCTATTTTGCTTTTTATTTCTTGGGATAAGGCCCATTCTTGTTCACCCATCGCTAAGATATTTTATGCTTGAACCCTCTCCACTATTTCTTCATTTATCTTGATATTCTGTTACGTTGTTAACTACATTTTTGTTTTTACTGATGATTATCTATTTGGTTTTCTTTACATTTAAGTGTAGATCTATTAGTTGCCTATAGTCTGTCACATATACCTGATGAAAATATTAGTGTTTTTGTTTAATAAAACTGTTACAAAAACGAATTGTCACTAATCTCCAGCAACGTCCATGAAGCAATTTTGAGCGATGTTTAAATTTGATAAAAGAGAAATGGTAGAAAATAGTAATAAATGACGTTTCGCTTTGCAATTTTTGTTGTTCTTTACTTAAAAATTCGATTCTTTTAATCTTAAATATGATATTACTAAAAAAAACTAAAGATTTGGCAGCAATGTTAACAAACTTTCAGAATAATTTTACAAGGTCCGAAATAAAAAGTAGTGAATTTTTTTTCACTTGACCCATGTCAATGATATTCAGAACACCCTCTATCTGTCTATATACAAGTATATATGAGGTGTGTAAGTACCTGGCCTCGACAAGAAAAATACATTATTATTAATCCAAATATTAAGCTCAATGGACATTAGGTTGCAAAATAATTTTTTGTGCAAAAAAATGATATTTACCTTATTTTTTAAACCATCGTCGGGTCGTACTGTTTTTAAGAAGTAAATGGTATAGAATAAAATTTTTGAAAATGTTTTGAAACAAGGGTAAAACGTTCTTTAAGTGCAAATCTGTATATATATATATATATATATATATATATATATATATATATATATATATATATATACATATATATTACATGCATATATACCTATATATACTGGTGAGCAAAAAAAATGTCTGTGCTTTATACCTGGAAAGAACTAAAATCCTACGTTTTCGGTGTAAATCCTCTAAAAACAGATGGAGAATTTATGTTTTAAGTTAAGTTAAGGGCAACATATCCTTAAGTTTCTTTTTTCTTAAAAGTCTAATGATTTAAGTATCGGCTAGTCCTTTAAAAATAATATATACACTGGTGAGTAAAAAATCCACTCAAACGATTTTGCTTCATTTAACATGGATCCTTGAATTTAATTTTCAAACAGTGGTATTATTTTTGGTACCATTAGAATGCCAATTTTCTACTTTTTCCAATAATACCAGAAACATTTGGATTTTCAAAAAGTTTTACTGATTAAAACCGTTTTACTCAATAGAACCGTTTTTGCTCGTTCAGCAACGTACCGTTGCGCGCTATTCATCCCTATATAAACACATGTAACTGCATTTTCCTATCATTCCTTTTTCTGAACCTGAATCGTCAACATCTCTGCTATACCTGCTCACTAACTACGTCATCAGAAACTGGATACCACCCCGGAAGAAACGGCACAAGTCATTGCCCTATTGCAGGAAGGGCATAGCCAACGTGGAGTCGCTGCACGACTGACCTGAGCCAGTCAGCTGTTTTCAGAATCTACAAACGTTACCAAGAGACTGGCACCTTTACACGGAGACCAGGATCAGGAAGAAGAAAATGTGCCTCGAAGCAAGACGTCCGATTTATTGCCAACACAATTGTCACTTTACCGGCGTTGAGGTCTAGCAGAAGCTCCGACAAATTCGTGGTCGTGGTTGTCAGTCATTGAAGAGTCAGAAAAAGACTTAAAAAAGCTAACCTAATTCCAGAGACCAGCTAACGGACTCAAACTGACAGCTGCCCATCGACAAGCGCAACTCAGATTTGCCCGAGGACATGTCGACTGGACCTTAGAGCAATGGCGCTCCGTTTTATTCTTCGACGAGTCCCGAATGTGCCTACCTGACCTGACCTGGGGAGTGCTATACGCAGTGCTGCATCACTGAAACGGTCACCTACGGAGGAGGTTCGTTATAGTGTGGGGAGGCATCTCACTGGATGAGAAAATCGATTTGGTTTTCGTCAGTGATGAGACTCGTAGTGGTGGATTAACGGTTCACCGATACATCGAGGAGATCCTGCAGGAACACGTTGTACCTTATGCTGGGTTTGTTGGCGATACCTTCGTGCTAATGCATGACAATAGGAGGCCATATGCTGCTGCATCGGTGCAGCAATATCTGGCGGAAGTGGGACCTCAATCCACTCGAACACATGTAAGGTGGGCTCGAAAGAAGGGTTCGAGCCAGAAATCCAGCCCCTGCATCGCTGAGGGACTTAAAGGTTGCGGAAGAGTGAGGAAGAATCCCAGAGACAGTGGTGAAAAAGCTCACCCGCTCCATGAAAAACCGGCTGGTAGCAGTAATGAGGGCTAGGGGAGGGGGTAATATTGATTTTGGTTTTATCAATAAATTTAATTGTTAGACTAAAAATTTATTTAATTTTTCCTCTCTCTTACCCATATTTCCGATTCTCGTCCTCCTTGTTTTCTCTTTCAATCATTTTAACCAGTAAAAACAATAAGGTATGCTATGGAATCTGGTATCATTAGAAAGAGAACAGAATGGGCTTTCACATGATACTAAAATCCGTAAAAGTATATCAACACCAAATTCTAGGATCCATGTTATATATATATATATATATATATATATATATATATATATATATATATATATATATATATATATATATATCTATATATCTATATATATATATATATATATATATATATATATATATATATATATATATATATATATATATATATATGTATGTATATATGTATATATATATATATATATATATATATATATATATATATATATATATATATATATATATATATATAGATGGGTTGAACAGTTCGCGGCCTTTTTTTTCCGACGTAATCTCCACCTAGCTCTATGCACTTCTTCACCTGCTTTCCAAAGCTTCCACACCTGTTTGAAAAAAAGATTCCTCAAGATCTTCAAAATACTGGTTAACTGCAGCTTCGACTTCTTCATTTGATGAAAATTTCTGGCCACCGAGGTGTTTTTTTAGGTTTGGAAACAGATGAAAGTCCGAGGTGCCAAATTAGGAGAATAAGCCGGGTGGGGCAGCAATTCGAAACCACAATCACGAATTTGAGCCATAGACTCAACATACGTGTGAACGAGAGCGTTGTCCTGCAGGAACAAAACTTTCTTTCTCAGTAATCCTGGGCGTTTCTCTTTAATTTCCTGACGTAAACGACGCAAAAGGGTGTAATAGTAAATCGAGTTGATTGTTTCGCCTTTCGGAAGGTAGTCCACCATAATAATACCTTTACTATCCCAAAAAACTGACGCCATCACTTTTCCAGCCGACAGAATTGCCTTCGCTTTCTTTGGGGTGCGTTCATTAGACTTTTTCCACTGTTTGGATTGTTGTTTTGACTCTGGAGTATAGTGGTGAACCCAGGTTTCGTCCATTGTCACAAACCTGTTAAGAAAATCTTGCGGAACAGCCTCAAACATCTCCAAACAGTCGCGAGAAATCGTGAGGAGACCTTGGGGACCCACCTAGCGGAAAATCTTAGAAAATCCGAGTTCGTTGACAATGATGTTTTGTGTTCGTTCATACGAGATGCCTATAGTGTCTGCAATCTCCCTGGTAGTTAATCTACGGTCTTTCAATATGAGATCACACACTTTGCCGATGTTTTCTTGAGTCGTAGACGTCGTGGGCCGGCCGGAGCGAGGGTCATCTTCGATGCTCTCTCGTCCACGTTTAAATTCTGCAACCCATTTTTTCATAGTGGTATATGCAAGAGCAGATTCCCCTAGTGTTGTTTTCATATCATCGTGGATTTCCTTTGACGTTAATCTTTTTTTAAACAGGTACTTGATGACCGCGCGTCGTTCAATTTTTTCCATTTTTCCAAAAACGCTGCACTTGGTCTCACTAAACTCGTTCTAACCTAAAAACCACAAATTCTACAGCAACAAAATTTTACACTGTGACAACCAAAGAAAGTATGAACTTATTGAGGGTACTATAATTAAAATATTATAATTAGTTTTTGGAGAGGCTGCTCACTTTTCAATCTATCCCCGTATATATAATGCGTATTTTTTGCTACCAACCCCACGAAATTTTAATATTTTTAATTTTCGTCTTCAAGCAGTTAGTTTTAGTTCTTCTTTATAATGCTATTAGCACAAGATGAAAATAGCTTCAATTAAAACAAATTTTGTATTTGAATTAACATTTTAAAAACAAATTCTGAAAATAACTATTAATTTTTATGTGACAGAAATCTAATTGAGATATGATTTTTATTGATATAAAAACACCCATTTCGAATATTGTATTGGGCTTTTTCAAGTGTTATTGTTTGGAGTTGCTGCAGGCAAGCAATATTATTTTTATTCCAGATATCGAGTTCGACAATAGATTTCATATAGTAGGAGAAATAATAAAGAGGATAACAAATTTTAAAAACAAAAAGGGTGCTGGGTAAGATAAAATCTTACTGTTTTTATAAAAGATATTTTAAATGCTACGTTCTAAAAGGTCAGACCTTTGTTTGAAAGGGAGGATAATACAGGTCTGCGATGAAAAAGTTTTTCGAATACTCTCACACGAAACAGATTCTGATCTGCCCATTCCAATGTTTTAATGTATCACGTCATGATTTTTTATTCATATATATGTACAGAGTGAGTTAACGATAGAGTAAAGTTCATTCTTCTTCTTCTAAAGGTGCCTATCCGTTTCGGATGTTGGCGATCAAAAGAGCTACTCTGACTTTGTTGACAGTCGCACGAAAAAGGTCTGTGGTTGTTAGGGAAAACCACACTCTCAGATTCTGGAGCCAAGAATTTCGTCGTCGTCCTGGACCTCTCTTGCCATACACCTTTTCCTGGAGTATCAGTTGTTGTAGGCCATAGCGCTGTTCGTTCCTCATTATGCGGCCCAGGTATTCAAGTTTTCGCCTCTTTACACTAAAAGATATTTCACATTGCTTGTCCATTCTTCTTAGAACTTCTACGTTTGTTACTCTGTCCACCCAGGGAATTATCAGTATTCGACGATAACACCACATTTCGAAGGCCTCAAGTCTCCTCATGGTGGTGTCGGTCAAGATCCAAGATTCGACTCCGTGCATGAGCACTGAGAAGACATAGTATCGAAGTAATCGAACCTTAGTATTAAGTAGTATGTCTCGACTTCTTGAAGATTTTGTTCATCTTAGTGAATGAAGTTCTTGCCATCTCGATGCGTCGCTTTATTTCGACTGAGTGATCCCACCGATCATTTAAGGTGGTGCCTAGATTGACTCTTCCTATTGGTTGCTGCTCAACCACTAATTCTCGGGGTGGTACCTGGTTTTTACTAATAACCATGTACTTAGTTTTCTTGATGTTAAACACGAGACCAAGGAGTTGACTTTTTTCCAACAGACTTGAAACAAGAGACTGCAAACCCTCTAGACTGTCTGCAAAGATAATCGTATCATCCGCATATCTTATATTATTTACACGTTCTCCATTCACCAGAATTCCTTCATCAATCTCCTCCAATGCCGTTTTTGTGATTTCTTCTGAATAAATATTGAAAAGGAGAGGCGACAGGATACAGCCCTGGCGCACTCCACGCTGAATTGCAACATCCTCTGTGTATTGTCCATCTATTTTGGTATGGTCGCTGTCTGATTATAGTAGATGTTATTTATAAAGTTCATTATCTCATTTATTTCGGGAAGGACGAAAAAATGTTAAATACAATAGTTTTAAGGAATGTTAAGGTGCACAGCATAAAATTATTTTTGTGTATAAAAAAAGTGTGGCCGATACAACACATGTTTTTTTTAAATGGAACATCCTATTTTCTAATCTTATTTTTAAATTCTAAGTAAAATTTTATAACTTTTTTTATTATTAATGTTATATACCTAAATCTAGTAGTTTTTCTAATATTTAAATTTATTTAAAAAAATACTAGTTCAGTTTTGTAAAAAATTGCCAGTAGCGCCGTTGGTTCTGAAGGTGGAATACTCATAATTGGTATGAGCGTTCTATAGAAATGAAAAAAAAAGATGTATGTAAATTTATACATTTCGAGTATTTTAAATTGAAAAATCTCAAATTTTTTAAATGGTACACCCTGTATATTATTATTTTTTCTGATAGATTTTACAAAACCCTCCAACTTTTATTAAGTACGTCGTATACCTATTTCTAATAGTCTTCGATTTATTTTGAAATTTTCAATTTTTACCCTTGTTTTTAATACATTTACGCTATAACACATAGTTGCCAAGACAAAACAAAAATGTAGGTATTGTCAAATTTTGACATGTCTATTAAGCAAGTAAAAATAGTTTAATCTGTTGTAGTAAGTGATGTATAAAGATAATAGTTATGGATTTTCCTAAAAATGAATTAATTGATATGGTTTATATACTGGGAGAGGCGGAAAAAATTGTCTTTTGGCAGTAAGGCTTTACGGAGCGAAATACCTTAATAGACGTATACCATCTAGAAAATCTTTTCAGTGCTTAATGGAACGGTTTGATGATAGTGGTAGCGTTGAGTATACGAAACGGAAAGTAGTAAACCAGAATGCAACCAATGAGGAAAAAGAAATGGAGATTTTACTTCATGTTGAAGATAATCCCCGGGTCAGCAGCCGTCAACTACTAAGTTGGGAATGTGGAATCTTTGGCACAATGATACTACTCAGTATACGAAGCTGGTTTGAAAAGTCCGTGCAAAGTCCGAGAGATGACACCACCGGCGCGTATCGAGGTCATGTTTAGTTAGTAGCATCTCTTGAATGAACGCACACCAACTTTCAGCCATATTGGCCTATTTCTTTGTGTTTGGCATTCGTGTGAATCAAGGAAGTCGAGTGATTTTCAAGAAATGGACGAAAAAGAATTTCGTGTGGTGATTAAACATTACTTTATGAAAGACAAAACGCCTCAGGAGACTAAAGAGAAGCTTGATAAACATTATGGTGACTTTGCACCTTCGATTAGAACAGTTTATAAGTGGTTTCAAAATTTTCGGACTGGCCATATGGGCACAAGTGACGCTGAACGTTCTGGACGGCCTGTGGAGATTACGACTCCAGAAATCATTGATCAAATCCATGTTATGGTGATGGATGACAGAAGAGTTAAGGTGCGTGAGATTGCTAGTGCTGTGGGCATCTCGACTGAACGGGTACATAATATTTTGCATAAACATTTGGACATGAGAAAGCTATCCGCAAGATGGGTTCAGCGATTGCTCACGCTTGACCAAAAACGGAATCGTGTGAAGTGTTGCAAGGATGGTTTGCAGCTGTTCCAGAAGAATCCGGAGGACTTTAAGCGTCGTTTCGTCACTGTGGATGAAACATGGATACATTACTATTCTCCTGAGACCAAACAACAATCTAAACAATGGGTTACCAAAGGGGAATCTGAAACAAAAAAGACGAAGACCGTTCCTTCGGCCGGAAAGGTTATGGCGACTGTCTTTTGGGATTCGCAAGGGATAATCCTCATCGACTATTTGAAAAAGGGTAAAACTATTACAGGTGAATATTATTCATCGTTATTGGACCGTTTGAAAACCGAGCTGCAAGAAAAACGCCCGCGATTGGCCCACAAGAAAGTCCTTTTCCATCACGACAACGCACCAGCACACACCTCAGCAGTTGTGGTCGCAAAATTAATGGAAATAGGATTCCAACTCGTTTCACATAACCCCTATTCTCCAGACTTGGCTCCCTCGGACTACTATTTGTTCCTCAATTTGAAGAAATGGCTGGCGGGACAAGGATTTTATTCAAACGAGGAGACGATTGCAGACACTAATGGATATTTTGCAGACTTGGACAAATCCTATTATTCGGAAGGGATCAACAAACTAGAACATCGTTGGACGAAGTGTATAAGCCTAAAAGGAGACTATGTCGAAAAATAAAAAAGGTTTACCCCAAACACATAAGTAGTTTTTATTTTTGCACGGACTTTTCAAACCAGCCTCGTATATCACCACTACAGCAAATACTTTATTTTTGCACTCGACGCGCGTTTTGCTAACCATGTTAGCTTCATCAGGAGCGATGATTGACTAAAGCTAAACTACAAATCTACCCTATTTTTAGGTTAGGCTATTAGGGTATACTTGTAGTTTAGCTTTAGTCAATCATCGCTCCTGATGAAGCTAACATGGTTAGCGAAACGCGCGTCGAGTGCAAAAATAAAGTGTTTGGTGTAATGGTGATATATATTGAGTAGTGTCAACTAGCTGACTTATCTGACACATCCCAATGTACGGCTAACCGCACTACGAGAAAATACAAGTATCATTCCTTTCATATGGAATTACACCAAAAACCTCAAGACCGTGATTTTAAACGACGAGTAAACTTTTGTACCACCATGATGGAGCAACAGAGACCGATCCAAATTTTTTATCCAAAATAATTTATTCTGATGAAGCTACTTTTCGCAGTAATGGAGCAGTTAACAGCCACAGCAAGCATTATTATTCAACAGTTAATCTATTTTGGGTCCGGGAAGTTGAAAACCAAAACCATTGGTCCCTTAATGTATGGTGTGGAATATTGAATTTTCGAATTATTGGTCCATATTTTTTTCCGCGAACCGCTTAACGGGCCTAAATATCTAATATTTTTGCAAAACGAATTAGCCCAGCTTCTTGAAGAAGTTAATAACTTTGAAAGGCAACAAATGTGGATTTAACAAGACGGAGCTCCTACTCATTAACACCGGGAAGTTCGGAAATTTTTAAACGATCGTTACCCACAAAAATGAATCAGTAGGGATGGGTTCATTCAGTGGCCCCCTCGATCATGTGACTTAACATCTTCAGACTTCTTTTTTGTGGGGCTACATTAAAGATCTTGTTTATGTGAATCCCCCTACAACACCAGTAGATATAGAAAATAGGATACGGGATGCGTGCAGGACAATAACGCCTTTTATGCTAAGAAAAGTGAAGGAAAATATAGTAAAACGACTCAACATGTGTATTCAAGTAGACGGGCATGTTTTTGAACATTTATTACATCATAATAATTAATCATTAGTTAGGCTGCATTAAAATTATTATTAACTATTTGTTGTTGTTTTCACAATAGCGTAATTGTATTAAAAGCAAGGGTAAAAATTGAAAAATTCAAAATAAATCGAAAACTATTAGAAATAGGTATATGACATACTTAATAATAGTTGGAGAGTCTTGTTAAATCTATTAGAAAAAATAATAATATACAGGATGTGCCGTTTAATAAATTTGAGACTTTTCAATTTAAAATAGTGGAACTGTATAAATTTATTTTGAACACCCTGTAGCATCTAATTCAAATTTCTTTACATATATCTTTTTTTCATCTCTATAGAACGCTCGTACCAATTATGAGTACTCCAGCTTCAGAAACAATGGAGCTATTGGCAATTTTTTACAAAACTGAAAACTAGTATTTTTTTTTTTAATTAAAACATTAGAATAACTACTAGGTTTAGGTATATAACATTAATACGAAACAAATTTTACGTAGAATTAAAAAATGAGTGAGAAAATAGGATGTTCCATTTAAAAAAACATGTGTTATATCGGCCACACTTTTTTGAAATACCCTATATACTCAACAATAATTTTAAACTGTGCACCTTAATATTCCCTAAAACTAATGTATTTAACATTTTTTTCGTCATTCCCGAAACAAATGAGATAATGAACTTTATTCTATCGTTGACTCACCCTGTACATGTAGATATTGTTTTTAAAGTAAGTCTATTAAAATTGTTATATTAAACAGGTTTACTTTGATAGTATAGTTTATTCTACGATCTATGACATCCTCACTACACATACGCATAGTATATTCATCTCTCTCTAAGTTAAAACAGTTACTGTAGAACTTTTCAAGCAGTCTGCGCGCGCCATTAAGAGTGACAGGCGTACATACGTGAGATTAAGGTTGTGTTTTTTCTTATCCATACTGATGACTGTTACTTTTGTTTGAGCAATATGAGAAAATATAATTCTAAAAACAAGGCCAAAATCATATATCCTGATGTTCAATCTATAACAAACCCAATTCTAAAGGGCCTGAATTACCCATACCTGTTCCTACTAAGAATGAGAGCAACGATACACAAACGTCAGAAATCAGCGATCATTCAAGTAGTGAAGAAAGTTTCAACCCATGAATGAGCCCAGACCTTTAAAACAGAAAGATCGGAATGACTTGGTAAGGGATCTTGGATTACTTAAAGATGCAGCGGCACTTCTCGTCTAAAGAAAAACAATTTATTAGATACTGACACAAAATTTTATTGGTGTTGAAGTAGCGAAAAAGAATTCGTATGGTATTTCAAGAAGGAGTAAAATTTGGTTTTTTGCTGTGATACTGGCGGTTTTTAGTTTTTGTATTACCCCTCCCTTCAGCACTTTTCACTGCTTTCAGCCGGTTTTTCATGGAGCGGGTGAGCTTTTTCACGACCGTCTATAGGATTCTTCACCACTCTTCCGCCACTGCAACCTTTAAGTCCCTCAGCGATGCAAGGGCTGGATTTCCGGCTCGAATCCTTCTTTTGAGGTCATCCCACATGTGCTCGATTGGATTGAAGTCAGGAATCCGCGCTGACTCTCTTAGCTTCTTCCGACCATGAACTGCTTTCGACATCGAGTATCCTATCAATCAGTAACAGAGAAGCGCCTAAACCGCGCAAGATTTAGCACTGCAAAATGAGAAAATCTCATGGAATATTTTCGAACTTTTCCTTGATTAGAGGTTTGTTTTCGATCCGATGACCCATCTGACTGCGCCCAGGGAGGTTTCCGGTGTTATCTTGGCTGGTATGAAAGTTTACATCCCTTTTTCGAAGAAATGCCCTTCCAACGGCAAGCCTTGGTTTGACCGAAAATGCAAAGAAGCTGTTGCTTCTAAACATCTTGCCTATCGACAATGGCGTGAGAATCCTAACGTCATAAATCGTAACACCTTTGTTCGTGCTCGGAATAGATGCAAAGAAATTATCGACGAAACAAAGGAGGTTCACAATCAACGACTTAGAAACAAACTTCTTGCTTGTCCCAACAATTCCAGGTTCTTTTGATCAGTCGCTAAGGCAGTTAGTCAAAATTTCAGCAACATCACCTACTATTCCCATAGTGCAGTCAAGGATGCTTGATATTGTCTTTAGACAGCGTATCATAAAATGTATTTTAATGAAACTACATCCTCATGTTCATGATGTCAAATTCCGAAGCACGTTCAAGAAACCGAAGATGCCAGGCGATTATTGTTGCAGGAGGCGATTGGACAATTCAGGTAATTGCGCCGTTGTTAGCACACCAAAGAATACATTTCCAAGGAAAAATACCACCTACTACTCCCATAGTGCAGTCAAGGATGTCCGATATTGTCTTCAGAGAGCGTATTTTAATGAACCTAGACACCAAAAAAGCTTCTAGCGCTGACGGAATACCTGCCATAGTTCTCAAAAACTATGCGAGAGAACTAACATCAGTTTTCTGTAGACTTTTTAACTTACCCTATAGAAAGCGAATATTTCCTTTCTGCTGGAAATGTGCCACAGTTTAGTCGATACCTAAAAGAAGGCAAGAAATCCTTGCCAAATAACTACCGACCGGTCGCACTGCTTTCAATAATATCGAAAATCATGGAAAAGGCTATCAATCAGCATCTTCTAAAATATCTTGAACGATTCAATATTATTAACGACCACCAATATGGCTTTCGTAAACATAGATCAACAGGAGATCTTCTGACTTATCTGACACATGTTTGGAACAACGCAACTGAACTGAGAATTTCGAGCGGTTGCTCTTGACATATTCAAGACACTCGACCGTGATTGGCACGATGGATTGTTAGCCAAGCTACGCTCTTCTGGTATGTCTGAAAGGTTCTGTTTGTGGCTCTCATGTTTCCTCAGAGAGCGTTCTTTACAAGTGGCAGTCGATGATTTCTTTCTAACACCTTTACTATCAACGCCGGTGTGCCCCAAGGCTCCATACTGTCTCCTACTCTCTTTCTCATTTACATTAATGATCTGCTGGAAAAGACCGCGAATCCAGTCTACAGCTTTGTAGATGACAGTACGCTTATCTCTTCATTCACTTTGAATGCTCGGACATCGGCTACTCAGACGAATATCCGCAGAGAGCAGAAAATCAAACTTAACAAAGTCCTGGAAGGAATTCTATCTTGGGGTGACAGTAACCAAGTTAAATTTAACTTTACAAAAACCCAGACGGCAGTTTTTTCTAAAAAAGTTAACGTTGCTGAACCCGACATAGTCATGTCGGGTCACTCCATTCCTCTAACATCGTCACTCAATTTGTTGGGCGTTAATTTGGGAGTAAATACTTCCTGGCATGAACATGTTGCAGGCATAGCAAGGAGAGCTTCTCAAAAGTTGGGAATATTATTTCGAACCAGAAAGCTTTACACTCCATAACAACTCTTAACTCTTTACAAAGCTCGACCAACTATGGAATTCTGCTCCCATATTTGGGGTTCTGCTTCCAAACATACACTGCATTTGTTGGATTCTGTTCAGAGAAGAGCTATTCGTCTGATTGGAGACCCGGAACCGACCGGCGGCGTTGATTCGTTGGAATATCGAAGAACGGTTGGTGACTTGAGTCTATTCTGCAAGTATTTTCATGGAAAGTGCTCGATGGATGTAGTCCGTTTAATTCCTCCCAGAGCGGTGCATGTTAGAAATACACGTCGCGCTAATACTTCACATCCATATGAGGTTCAGCTTGTTACTCCTCGTTTTCAAGCAGTCGTTTATATGGAGAATCTCATCCCTTTAGAATAATTTGCCCAGAACTGTGTTTCTCACCGAGTACAATTTGCACCGATTCAAGAACAACGTGAATCACTTTCTCCGCACACATGTCGCTCTTGTAGAGCTTTAGAGAATTCCCTGCAGCACGTGTGCTAGACCCATACAAAAAAACTCCGCGCAGGCCAGTCTAATGTGGTTATTGCCACTCCCGCCAGGTATCGCCGCACCGATACAGCAGCATGTGGCCTCGCATTTCGCATCCATTGAGATGCCTCACCACACCATGATAGAAGCTCCTTCGTAGGTGGCCGTTTCAGTAATGCAGCATACCTCTCCCCAGGCCTCCTGTAGACTCATCTTCTTCCATTATTGCCATGTAGATACATTCAGGACTCGTCGGAGAATAAAACGGAGCGCCATTGCTCTAAGGTCCAGTCGACATGTTCTGGGTCCCACTTGTCGATAGGCTGCTGTCAATTTGGGTCCGTTAGCTGGTCTCTTCGGAGTTAGGTTAGCTTCTTTAAGTCTTCTTCTGACTGTCCAATGACTGATAGCCCGACCACGAACTTGTCGGAGTTCCTGTTGGACCTTAACGCCGGTCAAGTGAGGATTTCTTAGAGTTGTGTTGACAATGAAGAGGTCGTCTCGCACCGAGATACACCTTCTTCTTCCTGATCTTGGTCATCGTGTAAAGGCGCCATTCTCCTGGTAACGTCTGTAAAACTCTGGAGACACCTGAGTGGCTCAGGTACAGTTGCGCAGCGACTACACGTTGGCTATGCCCTTCTTGCAATAGGGCAATGACTTGTGCCGTTTCTTCCGGGGTGGTATCTATTTTCCGATGACGTAATTAGTGAGCAGGCATAACAGAGATGTTGACGTTTCTAGTTCCGATAAAGGAATGATGGGAAAATGCAGCTGCATGTGTTTTTATATGAATGAATAGCGCGCAACGAGTACGTTGCTGAGCGAGCAAAAACGGTTCTGTTGAGTAAAACCGTTTTAATTAGTAAAACTTTTAGGAAATCCAAATGTTTCTGGTATTATTGGAATGAGTAGAAAATCAGCATTCTAATGATACCAAAAATAATACCACTGTTTGAAAATTAAATTCAGGGATCGGTGTTAAATGAAGTAAAATCGTTTGAGTCGATTTTTTTGCTCACCGCTGTATATATATTATTGTTAAAGGATTAACCGATACTTAAATCATTGGACTTTTAAGAAAAAAGAAACTTAAGGATTAAGTCGCACAAACTTAAAACTTAGAAATTCTCCGTCTGTTTTTAGAAGATTTACAGCGAAAACGTAGGATTTTAGTTCCTTCCAGGTATAAAGCGCAGAAATGCTGCAATTTAAAAGTTTTTCAATAAATTTTAGTTGTTCGGAGTTAAAACAAAGTTTTTATTTTGGAAAATCGGTATAGATATTGTGTAAAATACACCGGCAGTATTGCGACTATGTTGTAAAGTTTGTAAAATAGTTTTAGTCCTTTTCAGAAGCTATTTTGGTGATAAGCTGTGATTTATTGTAGTAAATGTTTATTTTAATTTATATATAGGAACGCCCTATTCCGCAATTGTGGTCAACATTGAGACAAGTCCATCTTTTATCGAAGTAATATAACAATATTACAAGCATAATTCAGCTGCAGTCAAAATTGGTAACAGCCTCACTGAATTTGTCAGGACGATTAAGACGGGGATGCTTTTTATTCTTTATTTTATTCAAAATATACTTGCACCAAGTCTTATAAGGATGGACTCGTAAATGTCTAGATATGGGACTTCTTAAAAAAAATCGGTAAATCACGAGTGAACGTCGATTATCGGAGAAAAGAAGTAATAACAATATTATTTCTTTCCCCTTTATTTTATATATTTTCATAAAAAAGAATCAATGTTAGTGATTTCTAAATATTAACTTGGGGTGAAAAGTCCCTTGACTTTTCGAGAAATGGCAGTACCAACAAAACACCCATATAAATTTCAATTAGTGTCAACTCTCAGAGGATTCGCGTAAAATTTTTATATTTTGTCTATTAGCCGATCGATGCTCGAGAGAGGGATGGAATCGGAGCTCAGGGTGCAAGACGGGCCAAAGGTCAATGGTTTTTTAAGAGCGCACATCGAATGATTGCTTAATAAAAGCTGAGGAGTCCTGAACCCCCTTGTACGGGTTCTCACGGAAGATTGTTGGTTGAGGGTGCCTTTAGCATTGCTAGGAGCCAAAGACGACCCGACATGTCTGGGTTATCTTGAGGACAAGGAGCTTTAAATTCCATTTGGTTACTGTCACCCCAAGATAGAATTTGTTCCAGGTCTTTGTTAAGTTGAATGACCTCCCGCTGTCTGCGGATATTCGTCTGGGTAGCCGATGTCCGAGCGTTCAAAGTGAATTAAGAGTTAAGCGTACTGTCATCTGCAAAGCTATAGATTGGATTCTTGGTCTTTTCCAGCAGATCGTTAATGTAAATGAGAAAGAGAGTAGGAGACAGTATGGAGTCTTGAGGCACACCGGCGTTGATAGTGAAGGTGCCAAATACGATCGAATTTCCTGGATATATCAAGTGCAACCGCTCGAGATTCTTCAAAGAGTTCAATTGCGTTCTTCCAAACATTACATAAATCAGAAGATCTGTTGATATAATATGTATGATAACAAAGAGAATGCGGGAATCAACTGAAATGAGAATACTTAGGAGATGTACAAACAAGAGACTGAGGAATAGGAATGAAGACATAAGATGCACATGTAATATAGAAAATATCAACCAGTATATAAGAGGAAGAAAAGTGGAATCGGATCAACACATAGGAAGAGTAGCAAACAACAGGACAGTATGGATGGCAAGAGACAAGTCACCAAATGGAAGAAGATCAATGGGACGTCCAAGAAAGAGATGGAGCGATGATCTATAGAGCAGAGAACAAAGAAAACAGGCAATAGTGCCTAACTATAAGTCGGAAGAAGAAGAATTTGTAACAATTTTTTTACAATAAAACGATATTTTTACAGAAAAATTCCTCCAAATGTTACGTTTACATTTATAAACCCAATAAATAAATTAGCATATGAAATAGTGAAACAAAAAACAATGCTAAACAACAGGATAGTATGAATGGCAAGAGACAAGTCACCAAATGGAAGAAGATCAATGGACGTCCAAGAAAGGGATGGCGCGACGATATATAGAGCAGAGTACAAAGAAAACAGGCAATAGTGCCTAACTATAAGCCGGAAGAAGAAGAAGAATTTGTAACAATTTTTTACTATAAAAATAATATTTTTACAGAAAAATTCCTCCAAATTTTACATTTACACTTGGCATATGAAATACTGAAACAAAAAACTAAATATTAAATGATGGCGGCCCGTGGCTCCATGGCGTAGTACCTTGCTTACGGTACAAAAGGTCGAGGGTTCAATCCCGCAGTTCGGTATACTTATTAATTTGTTTAAGTCTATTCGGCCTGGCCACGTACATAGGTAGTAATTGTTCGCAGAAATGCAATAACGTCCGTGACAGCACTATCGCGTTGTCTAAAAGGCGCTGTGAAATACAAAAAATGTATGTTTCAACACTTGGACAACGTTGATGGGTATTACGACATCCTCGCCGATATCGTTGAGATCTGGAAAAAGGTTTAAATCCCTACTCAGGCGGGGAGGTGAACGATAAAAAAAAGAAATAAATAAGTAAAAATAGAAGATAAGAAAGTATATAAATTGATGTAACTCGATTAAATCAGAGCCACGCCGAAGGCAATGTACATAGGTAGTAATTGTTCGCAGAAATGCAATAACGTCCGTGGCAGTACTACCCCGTTGTCTAAAAGGTGCTGTGAAATACAAAAAATGTAGGTTTCAACACTTGGACAGCGTTGACGGGTATTACGACATCCTCGCCGATATCCTTAGGATACGAAAAAGGGTAAAATCCCTACTGAGGCGGGGAGGTGAACGATAAAAAAAAAGAAATAAATAAGTAAAAATAGAAGATAAGAAAGTATATAAATTGATGTAACTCGATTAAATCAGAGCCACGCCGAAGGCAATGTCCCTTTTGCCCTTTTTCGAACCCACTACTGACTCGAACACTACATTAAATCAATATTAACATAAACAATTACCAGCCATACATGTAGGGCAAAATGTTAAGCTCATTGTCTAAAATTTTCAAAGATCATTACCTCTCAATGCCGTAACATTTAGAATAGCTCCCGGGCTATAGTATGGCCGATAAAACACACGTTTGATAGGATGATAAATGACCGCTGAAAATGCATACTATTTTCTCAAAACAATATTATAAAGCATTTTCATGCGGGACGGGTTAGAAAATGATATAAATGTTGTTATGTGTGGAAAGAGGGTATTATGTTACAATGTTTGCGCTTAGAATAGCAGTCTTTCAAGGTTAGGTTTCAACGTAGTGTACATACCATGAATATCGAGAATAAACGTATTGTTCTCGTATCTACGGGCATAAAGGAATTCCTTACGCAATTTGATGATCTGTTTACCCCTATTTTGTTGCATATAGGAAAACGAAGAAATAATACGAGATGTCCCATAAACAGCATAAATTTTAAAATATTTATAATAAAAAAAACTAAAAGCGAAATAGTATATTGTAAAGTCCTCATTTCTTAAAAAAAGTCATATAAATATGAACAGTTACGTTTCTGGTATTGTTCTAACCAAGTGGTATATGACACAGGCCAACGATGAAAAAACTTTTTTAATAATTTTACCTAATTCCTATGTTTTTTGGTGTGCTGAGTCCGAAAATAATAATAAAAAAGTCGTATCACCCACCAGTTTTTCACATTCTAATATTCAAAACGTGAAAAGTTTATTTTTTATCATTCGAATGTTATTAGGTTGGCAATAAAATTAGAATTTTATAAGGTTGGCAGTAAAATCAAATGTTATTAGGTTGGCAGTTCCGATAAATGTCACAGCTCTTTGTTTTCTTCCAGTTAATATAACATCGCATTGCAGTGTTTAACCCATGTGCTTTAATTCACACTGAAAGTATGCCTAATAGTGGTTGTAAAAACTCTCCCAACACTTTTTGTCATATATGTGGTTTTGTAGTTAAAAAACATCAAAGAAACATTACTGACTTTGTAAAAAAAGTATACTTTGCATATTTTGGTGTAGAAATCGGTAATCAAGAAAAATTTTGTACTCCTCACAAAGTATGTTATGTTTGTGTCGAGGATCTTAGGAAACGGTATAAGAAAGAAAAGAAAGCTTTTAGATTTGCAGTACCCATGGTATGGAAAGAGCAAGAAAATCATTCAAATGATTGTTAATTTTGCAGCGTTGATGTTTCTGGATATAACTCCAAAAATAAGAAAGTAATTGTCTATCCTAACTTTACTTCAGCTAATTGGCCGGAAGGACATGGACCGGGACTTTCTGTTCCTGAGCCAGCTCAGTCTATTGATGACGTTTTACAGTCCAGTCCCGAATTTAATGAAAGTCGACCGGATGATGATGACTTTCAATGTTCTTTAGCAAATTTAAAACCACAGTTATTTACACAAGCTGAGTTAAATGATTTAGTGAGAGATTTGGGTTTGACTAGGGAAAAAGCAGAATTGCTTGGTTCTAGGCTGAAAGAAAAACATTTATTGGAATCTGGAACATCTATTTACCATTATAGAACAAGAGATCAATAGTTTGCTCAATTTTTCAAGTAGGAAGAGGATTTTGTTTACTGCCATGATATTGGTAGTCTAATGAACGAATTTGGCATTGAGTGCAAGAAGATTTGGAGGCTTTTTATAGACTCATCAAAAACTAGTTTAAAAGGTGTTCTGCTACACAGCGGAAATATTTATGCCTGTTGCTCATTCAGTCCTTATGAAGGAAACTTACGAAAATCTTAACATGATTTTACAGAAAACTATCCAGCTCACAATTGGATGCTATGTGGAGATTTAAAAGTTGTCTCCATAATCCTTCGTCAACAAAAGGGATTTAAAAAGTTTCCATGTTTTATATGTGAGTGGGACAGCAGAGCAAGGGATCAACAGTGGTCCAAAAAATAATGGCCCGTAAGAAAAACTTCAACACCTGGCGAGAAGAACATTTGGCATAAAACTTTAGTAGACCCAAAAAAGATTCTTCTACCATCACTACACATCAAGTTAGGCTTAATGAAACAATTTGTGAAAGCCTTGCCTAAAGATGGTGAATATTTTAAATATTTGTGTAAAAGATTTCCTCATTTGTCAGAAGCCAAACTGAAAGAAGGAGTTTTCGTTGGGCCTGATATTCGTAAAATGATGTTCCATTTCAACTTTGAAGCAAGGATGATTACAAAGGAAAAGGAGGCTTGGATATTATTTAAGGAAGTTGTGTCAAAGTTTTTGGGCAATGTGAAAAAAACCCTAACTATGAACTTATCGTAGCTAATATGACAAGTTCAAAAATCTGGGTTGTCTGATGAGCCACTTCCTGCACAACCATCTTGACTTTTTTCCTAAAAACTTAGGCGATGTGAGTGAAGAGCAGGGGAAAGGTTCCATCAAAACATAAAGGAGATGGAGAAATGGTACATCAACATGATGGGTGATTACTGTTGGTCACTTCATAGAGAACAACAAAAGGCATCACATTGGAGAAAAAGCTATACCAGAAACTTCACAGAGAAAAGGGAAAGGAAATATAAAAAATAAGCACCTAAAATATTCGCATTGAAGTGAATATGTTAACGTGAGTAAAAATTTTAGCCTAATCAAATAAAAGTACGGTTTAAGTTTTTATTTTTTATGTATCAAATCCCTATTTGGAATATAATCGATGTCATATTGTAAGAGAATTGTGGGTGATACAAAAAAAAAAAACTGATACCAGATACGGTTTCAGCACCCAAAAATACATAACACTTAGATGTATTAGTTTAAAAAGTTTTTACAAATATTTTTTTTGTTGACCAGTGTTATTAATTCTTGTTCAGCGTTTTAGGAGGCCATAAATCGATTTCCTAAAACTTGTTCCTGGTAGAAAAAATTTGCTCCCTAACAATGCTCAATATATATAGAACAATATACGACCCTCCCGTTACCCATTTGACAGCGAGCGTGCCAGAATCTCAGTCGGAATTTGATCGTCGCTCTGTGTTCGTTTCTCTTCTCGACATTCGTTACAAAACAGTTATTTAAAAAGTGATTTTTCTTTTTTGACGTTTATCTTGAAGAAAATTGTGATGGATTTCAATATTACAGGTAAAAGCGCATATATATTGTTCATTTTTATGTATTTTTTTTTTAATAATTAGAAATGTTTTAAAGGTAGAAAATGTAAAAAGTATTTGCTATACTTCAGGGTGCGTCCCAGTAGCAGAAAAAAGAGTATCTTCACTATTCAAATATAACAATATTAGCCGAATCCCACGAAATTGAGATTTTTTGTATTAATTTATTTTCTTAACTTAAACAGTTTTTATTTGGTTCTAGGATCCGAGGGCACTTTAGGTACTTGAGTAGTAACGCGTAGGTTTGCAGGAACAAAACTTGCCAAATTTTAAAGAAAAATTAAGTTTTAAAAGTTATATTCTATCGCCAGCTAAATATTGTGATGAGCAAAGAGAGGAAGTGAAGCAAGTTCTCCTATTTGAAGTCACAATTCAAGAAAAAGTGGACAGAAGCGCATAAAAAAGCAGAAGTTTTTCTTAAAAAGAATGACGAATGGCTACAAGGGACATTTAAAATACCTAGGGTAAACCACCGTTCTACCAACAAAGTCATTTGAAGAATCAAGTGAGGGAACAAACGTAGAAAAATAGAGGAAGTACGCAGTGCTGTAGATAAAAAAGTAATAATGTGTGCTGCTCAAACATCCCCCCAAAGTTCTGGAAAGAGAACTGCATCCAGTATTCTAAAAAACATAACTACCTCTCCCCAGACAGCCCAAATATACCAGAAAGCATACAAAAAAAGGTCAAAGCAGTATGAAAACAGTCCCAACTAAATCCATTAGCCGCCCAATGTCTGTAGAAAGGAGACGGTATGAAATAATAAGGGATAGTAACAAGAAGTAATATCCGAGTTACACCATGTTGTAGCAAGCAAAGAGGACTTGTTATCCGGCGAAAGGGGCTTATAGGGTAACTGAAACAAGTGCTGAAATTAACTTACAACATTTATTGGATCGCACGGCCATTTGGCCACATATTTGGAGGATGTAGTAACAGAATTAAATCTAGAAAAGCGTCAATCATTAACACTCATTTCGAAATGAGGATGTGATGAATCGCAACAAGCACAATCTAAGCAAAAAATGCAAGAAGCAACAACTGACAGCAACATTTTTCAAAGATTTATTCCACTAAAATCGATTTGTGGGACAAACAGAATCCAATTCCCTCTTCGCTACGATACTGTCGGCCAATGAGGATTAGATTTGTTAAAGAAAGAGTACAAGTACAGTTTGGCCTGTCTGTATTGCACACTAGAATGTCGACTTCAACCTCATAAATCGCTTAAAAGTTATTTTGGAAGTAATAACGAGTAGTCATAAAGTCGACTTGAAAAAATTTGCAAAGTATGGATATGAGTCTGCCAAAATTTATGTGGAGTCGTATTCCTGGCATCCCATGACTCCTACGATGCATAAAATATTAATTCACGGTGCAACAGTAATGGAAAAGGCACTTTTGCTGACCGAAGAAGCAGCAAAGGCGCGAAACAAGCACTTTCGCCTTCTCAGGAGAAGAATATAATTTAGATTATTGCTCAGCTCAGCCCCCTTAATATCTACTATAAGGCCAAAACCCAAAAAAAAGATCTATGTCGTTTAGTAAAGAAGTAATACAAATGATTGTTTCTGCTGAACCCAATATTAACGACGAAAGTTCCGAAAAAGAAGAAAAATCCGCGGAGGAATCTGCAGAGAAAGCCGAGGAATGGAGCTCGGGCGAGGACGAAGAGACGTGGCATTCTTATGAATAATCTTTGTAATTTTCAGGTCAACATGTTCTTTTTCTCAATATACTGTTTTTATATATTAAAATATATTTTTCTTCAAAATATGCACTCCAAAAAACTTTTACTCTTTTACTTAGAAATAAAATCCGATTTAAAATATCTAAAATGAAAAAAATTATTTTGGCCGCATAAAACGCTGAAATATCCCTATGTGCGTCTCATAGAGTTTCGTTACATAAAAACTAAGTGGAAATAAGTCATGAGCGAAATTAAAAGCAAAACCTATCCATTCGATTGTAAATCTGCTATGAATCGGGAATTGGCATTTCTTTTCCACCGTGCGTCCTGCAAGAGAAGGACGAAAATGGATAATAACTGCTGTTGCTCGCACCATACGACTGGTGTCAGCCACGAGGTAAATTGTGGTTTGTTTCATGCGAAAACTCTTTAATTTTGAATTGTACTTGTGGACTGAGGACATGTTCTATATTGTCTTAATATATAGAGACTGCGGTAATTAATTTATAGGCGTGAATAGGTTTGTAAACACTTCATATTAAACTAAAAGTGGTTTGTATACATACAAATAGGCAGAGTGTTGAATCCCACCATCACTATAGCAGGCTGTGGCGAACACGTTATTTTCCAGGTTAATCAGCCTCACAGACAAATCTAAGAAACCAGACCAGTTAGAAAAGTTCACCACAGCATTAAAACAGAATGGACACAAACAACACACAATAAACAGGGCCATTAACAACAAAATCCAGGAAAAAAACCTAATGAAGACTCCACTAACAGTCCCAAAGCTATTCTACCCTAGATTAAACTGCTGCTGGCAGGATTGGACGTCTTCTGCGGAGATATAACATATCAGTTGTATACAAACCGCTGCGGACAATAAAATCCATTATAAGAAATCTTAAAGACCGAATTCAACTGCAAAACCAGGGTGTATACAGCGTACTATGTAGAATTTGTAGCAAAGCATGCGTTAGACAAATCAAAGAAAGAATATCTACTAGACTGGAAGAGCGTAACATCACAAACAAGATCTGATTTTTTGCATTTATTGAGATATCTCCTTTCCATGCATTCAGCCATCTTCTAAGAACATATTCTCCATATATGTTAAAAAGTTGTCCTGCCTGATTCCTTGTTAGGGTACGAATTCTTTTGAGGGAGTGTTAAGTACTGATCCCGTGGTATCTCTTCGGTGTTCTGCTTTTACGAAATTCATGTCAACATCTCCCATGCAGCCAAGACGTTCTTCTTTTCTCTGGACTAACAAAAACTGCTTGTCATCTTCAATAGGGTTTTTTTAATGCATCCTGATGAGCAACATCAAAAAGGTCATCAAGGGTTGACTTGAAAGCTTCTACTTCTTTATTTTGCGCTGTGTTTTTAGATCTTTTAGCGTTTTTTTTGCAATTTTCTCCACTCTTCGCAGAGTTTTTCTAATTTTGCAATACAATCTTTCAGGTGACTGGTTGGTATCTTAGCTTTCTCTCAAAAAATTAAACCTTCCTGTATTGTAAGTCTCGCAGCTTCTCTGGTGTTTAGTTTCACTTGCTGTATATTATAAAATAAACTACTTAAAATTTAACAATTAGATGGTAATTTACTGCCATTGATTTGATGAGACATGTGGCCGATTAAATACACCATTTCTTTCTGCCTTGAACTCGATTCCGAACAATCATGGCTCGATGAAGATGTAGACAATATTGTCCCGCAAACCTCACAGAAAAGTCACTAAACGAACGTGGTTGAAATGTTCACTGCTTGAAAGGCAAAGGTAAACTAAAACTCTTTGACTTCTCCCCGGACATCCCAGACAAGGAACAAAAAAGAAGGGGTGTGGTTTATGACACTCCAAGGGTCCTTAGCAATTGCTTTTTTGTAACAAAACATACCTTTTAAACAACACAACTAAATATCAGGTGCCTACCCACTACCTTACAATTCGTAAAATTATTTATAAAGTTAAAATAAATGACAATTTTATGTTTTATTATATATTGTATAATAATATATTTGCATAATTGTTTACAATACAAAGGAAACAAAAAATGGTCAAAAATATTTAAGTTAGGTACCTTTGTTGCCATTTTTCACTTTTTCAGGTCGAAGGTCGAGTTCGAGGATTCGAATCATGTCCGGTCTTGGATGACGAATATCTTCAAATATAAAAGTTTTAATGAAAAAGTGGTAGGAGTAAAACTTTATACAATAACATTTCCTATGAAATGAAATAAGAGTCAGGTGTCTAGGACGAATGGTTTTCATTTTATGAGGCGAAAACCATGATTTTTGTGCAAAAAATCGAATTTTACAGCTTTAACCCTAGATGAGGCACGGGGTTGCACTATGCAAATAATATTTTTTAGACAAATGGTAAATTTTAAGGGGGTCCCGCCGGCATTACGATGAAAATATTTTTTCCCCCTATATCTTGTGACCACCCTAATATATATATATATATATATATATATATATATATATATATATATATATATATATATATATATATGGAGAGCAAAAATAAGAGTAAATAGTCAACTCTCATTAATTAGAAGTTAATATATCGGACATACACAACGTAGTTAAAGTATTACATAAGTTATAGAATAATTTCGCCTTAAACCACATCAAAGTATAAATTTAGTGAAACGAACTAAAATTTAAAATGAAATGCTCCGCACCACAAAGCAGCCCTTATCGGCGACCTAATTCCAAAGGGGTTAAACATTACAAGATGTCCAAATATTCAAAACATCCCTCTCGGACTAATTATGGCCCTGTAGACCAAAATAATGGGTTTTAGTCAGATAAAATGTGCCCTTTATAGTTTTAGAGTTACCCCCTTTGCTTACTCTATAGGCAACGAGAAAATACTGTTAGACCAGATCTCTCCTTGTTGGGCATATTTTACAGTTATTTACTTTGCATGCCAACGAAAGTATTGTACTCGTGGAAAATCATTGAGTAAATTACTTTACCAATTTGTTTAATATGGTCAAATATTAGTGAATTTTGTAGTCCTTCACTGCGACTCTTCAATCTGTTGAGGCTCACACCTATATTTTAGATTTCTTCAAGCAGGTCCTGCCTCGTAATGAAGCGAATTATTATGTTTAAAACATGTTGTTCAGGTCTTTTGATGATCTGGCTTCTCTACCAAAAGTCAGAACTCTATTCTATTGGATGCCGGACGTTTCCTTAGCATGTGCTTCTTAGTTATTTTCCATCTTTTTCTTCGCGTACCATGTCCGTTCAACGATCATTGGTTATCATATTGGCTACCATGTTGATGATGGTCGTTTTATTGACAGCAGCTCGGAAGAGTTGAACAGTGAACTTTCCGTACCAATGCCTCAAATTTTTCAATCACAATGTTCTCCTTCTCCCTGGATGTCTCATAATGTGACCAAAATATTCCAATTTGCGTCGCTTGATGGTCGTGACCACTTCCAAGTCCTTGTTCATGCGAGTGAGAACGCTGTTGTTACTAATTCTGTCCATCGAACTGATTTTCAGCAGTCGTCGATGCACCCACATCTCGAATGCCTCCAAATGTTTAAGCGTTGCTTCAGTTAGCGTCCACGCTTCCATGTCGTATAAGAGAACCGGAAAAACATAGCACCCTACCATTTTCATCCGTAGTTTCAGTAATAGGTCCTGACTAGTTAAGATTTTTTTGTCTCTCATAAATGCTGCTCGGACCTTTTCTATTCGAATTTTGACTTCCACAGTCGGGCCACAGTGGTCGTTGATATTGCTACCGAGATACATTAATTTGTCAACTCTATCTTTGTGCCACTGACTGTAATACGACCATCTTCAATATTAGATTCTTTGCTTATAATCATATACTTTGTTTTATTTGCACTGGGTCTTAAACCAAACTGTGTTACAAGTGTCAGTTATTTTATCCATAAGTTTTTGTAGATCTTTTCCGTTATTAGTGATAATTAATATATCATCGACTGTTGTTATTTATGTTAACGCTGTTGATGTTGATTCCTACAGTGGTACCAGTGAGTGCTTTATTGAATATCACCTCCAAATAGAGGTTGAACAACAAGGGCGATAGAATATGTATATCATTCATGCATAACCGGTATTCGGCTGTTTGCGCCAGACCTAACTTTTACATATGATGTCCTAGTTTAGAGTGATTAGTGTTCAGATTCACCTTTCAGCCTTTGCCCATTTCTGATAGTTAATCTGTTTCATCGAACAACTTATGCATGATATTTCACATGTCAATCCTAACAGTCTACAGCAGTGTGGATAGGCACTTTCCTCTGCCCAATTTGGAGTAGTCGGTCCGCGACTTCATTTTTCTTAAACCCCCCCATCTCCCGCAATTCAGATGAGAATGACTTTTTTCACACTTTCTAAGCAATTTGGAGTTTTTTGATAAATCCAAAACGTTTTGGATCCAGCGCTTTACCAAGTGTACAAGTATGAAATGCGGATTTTTTTTCTAAAAAAACATGTTAAATTCGGAAGAATGATGAAAAGTGCTGTATTCAAAGTATGCTCCATCGCTTGTAATACATTTTTCCCATCTTTCGGGCAGTAAAAATCTTCCCCCTTTTGCTGCGAACCATTCATCGAGCCATTTATTCACATCTTCGTATGAACCAAAGCGCTGCTCAGCAAGTGCGTGACCCATCGATGCAAGCGAGTGGTAATCGGAAGGAGCCAAGTCTGCTGGGTAAGCCGAACTTCCCAGCTGAGTGCTTCCAACGTGTCACGAACTGGTTTTGCTGTATGTGGTAGAGCATTGTCATGAAGAAAAATGACTTTGTGTTGCCTCTTTCGGTATTCTGGCCTTTTTTCAAGCAGCGAATGGTTCAAATCGGTCAATTGTTGTTGGTAACGTTTAGTATTAACGGTTTTCCCAGGTTTTAACAGCTCATTATAGATCACGCCCCTCTGGTCCTACCAAACATAGAGCATCGTCTTTCTGCCAAAGCAATTCGGTCTTGCGGTCGATGTGGATGGTGCGCCTGGGTCTACTCATGATTTTTTGCGCTTGGGATTCTCAAAATAAATCCACTTTTCATCTCCTGTAACTATAAGATACAAAAAACGACTTCCTTTTGTACCGAGCGAGCAAAATGTCACACGTGTTTTTGCAACTTTTCCATTTGCCTGTCGTTCAACTCATGTGGTACCTATCTTCTGAATCTTTCCCATCTTTCGTAGCCGATTGGAAACAGCTTGTTGACTAACGCCCAATTGCTCGGCGAGTCATTTTTGTGTTTGTGAATCATCTTCGTCCAACAATGTTTGCAATTCCACATCTTCGTATTTCTTTGGCGGTTTTCCACGTTGCTTGTCTGCAACATCGAAGTCACCACTTTTGAAACGCCGAAACCATCGTTCACACGTATATTGCGATGGAGCATGTTCACCATAAGCTTCTCGAAGTAATCGTTATGATTCAACAGCAGTTTTCTTCAAATGAAAACAAAAAATTAATGCTGTTCACGAATGCTCTTTGTTCGGTATAAATTTCGACATATTGAACACAACACTACGCACACACTTTTCCAATTTATCACTCGTGCGCGTCTGACACTTGTTGTTGATGACACAACAAAATTGAGCAGTGTCAAATCGTTATAGCACAAACTGCATTGGTGCCCCATCTGTTGTATGAAATCCGCATTTCATACTTGTACACTTGGTAAGTGCTGACTGTCATATAATATTTGAATTGCTCTGTGGCCTAACTGCCGTTCTTCTAGTAGCCCAGCATACAGTTTAATAACATAGACCTCCCCTTGATAAATGAATGTATTTTCGGCATACCTATAACGAGATTTTTCAAAATCATCCGTGTATACCGGCAACTACGCCTTTATTGGTTCTGAAGCCGTTTGCTTTTAGCAGGTCGGCATTATTCCACATCCACTGATCCCTTTCTAGAGTAGTAACGGTATAGTGTCTGTAGTTGGTAATTTTTGTTAGACAATTAGTACAGTACAAGTAGACTAAAATATATATTTTCTAGCTTAGAAAGCATATGAAACTCCCTAAAAATAGATTTAAAATTTAAATTTTATAGGAAAGTAACGACGTATGACTCGCACCAGGTTCGGTGATACTGAGACTTTTTTTAATTAAATAATGATAGAAAAAATTCTGTTACTATTCTGTCGTAATTCCTTAGTTTATGATAATGGTGAAATGTCGGTCAGACAGGACCTGCAGTTTAACGTGGAATTCGAACCACATGATCAGCAATCAGTACTCTTTCAGGCCGCTGTTTCACAGTCTTGCGTATTGCTTCCCATTGACCACATATGTCCATCAGAACCAACCTTATTACTTATGAACGTCCCCGTGCATTGCGACACGAAACTTGAGCGTTCCAGCCTGACTTCAGGCCCGAAGCTAATTCAAGAGTGCAATCTACTTCCTCAGCTCCGGTTCAAGTATCCTCTACCAACAACGTGCCGTCGGACTAAAGGATATTTGGTCGCCGAAACTGGCCAGAAATTGAAAGAGAAATGCTTGCCACGAGTAAATAAACATTTTCAGTGTGTGTAGCATCATATGTCATCATTTTTTTATTGCTTGCTTCCTTATGTCTTTAAGATTATCTTTCTAAACTCAGTTGTTAACAACGCACACACCTTAGTCCTTCATACGTCCCAGACTCGAAATGGCTCCAACTCGAAATTGACTAAAGGGCAATGGAGATGATTTTATTACAAATGTGATGACCTTTAGCACACATTAAAATATTTACAGTGCAATTCAAAAATAAATGGGCTGCGGAAACAAATATAGAAGATCAGTTGATCAAAATGTCTTTTGAGTTCCATAAAGTTATTGTGAGCAAAACAATAGCCGGGACAAGCTACAAAATATTTCGAAGAAGGTAGTAACCAGATTATTCCTAATTGGTCATTTGCTCCTCTGTCGATAAATCGATGTTTCTGCAGTTTTAACAGAGTTAACCATATTTTCAGGAAGATCAGACCCAATGTAAGCTAATGCAAATGCAAATGTTTGTGGAAGCTAACTTACCCTGCATATAATGCAACTGAATTTAAAGTACATACAAAAACCGTACCGTAGTTACTACTAAGTTATCTAAGATTGGATTCGTATCAGATACATGCACTGAAGTAAAGCCGAAAGAACTGCTAGACGTTGAGAAACATGGATGTATGTAATAGATTATTACTCACATCAGACCCCCTACTTTCATGATTGCGTCCAGTACTTAAGACAAAGAGAATACCGTTCTCTCTAAAAGCTTTGGAATTTTTTTCTACCAACTGAAATACTACAGCTGAAAAATGACGCCCGTGTGCGAATCAGGGGGTATGTCTTCGTCAGCCTTTCACGGTCTGAGGGGGGATGACAGCTGGCAAGCACAAATTCGAAAAACAATTCCTGTTTTAAATATTCAAACAGGTGTTCCAGCATAAAAAAAATTTAACCCACGACCTCTGAACTCTAGCGACGTCACTATTTTCGTTGACAGTTATCACAATTTTACTAAATCAATAATGCCCAGGACTGGGTTTCCCACCCAGTAAAATTAGCAGCAATTCATTAACAACCTGAATCGCTTTTTCCGCACACGCGTCGCTCCTGAAGTGCATTAGGAATTTCTCTATAGCACGTATGCTATGCTTGTAAAAAAATACCAACACAACAGTACTATTGCAAGAACATCTGTTGAAAAAGTCATTAGTACTAAGCTCTACTTCACAATCTACTATCAATTTCCAGGGAAAACACCTTTCACTAATACAAAAAACCGGCCAAGTTCAAGTCGGACTTGCGAAATTAGTGTTAGAATATAATAAAATCCTTACCTAGGTTAAGTTAATTAGGTTCCCGACATGTATATATCTTAAAATACAATATGTATTTTCGCGTTTTTTCTTAAGCAATAATGTATAATAGTTATAGAATCTTAGCTATCTAACAGCCAATAAATCAATCTAGCTCAATCTAGAATCTAGTAACAATAATTTACTACCTAAATATTTGTCGAATTATAAACGAGACGCGAGTCGGTAACAATAAGGTAGTGAAGAGTATATTAAAAAAAACATCCACCATACTATCAAACGTAATGCACTCGTGATAATTTTGCGCTCAGTCTGCACTTAAGAAGAATATTTCAGAAATTTTTCAAAATTTTTTGAGCGGTACTTTTCGAGAGGGTGGGGGGCAACGATTTTTAGGCATTTTTTTATAAATAACACAAGGAAAAGTGTACACAAATATTACAAGTATTACATCACATTTTTGAACTGATCCCACAGAAGTCCCGTAAGGAACACCCGATATTATTTTCAGGTACCTGACACTAGCCTCTGACGGTGATAAAATATCAGTCATCGTACTCAAAAATGAGTCAGTCTTTTGTAAGTTTTTCATTTATTCTACAGGATATAGTGTAGCAAAAAAAGGTCAAAATTATGATGAGATAGGCATAGTTTAGATACACCAATGTTATGATTTTATTTTCTCCGAGGTATCACCAGGGGTATTGTCCTGAGTTTTGGACCTCGAAAAACTTGTGCTCTTTTGTTTATAAACAATTTAAGTTTTCAAAACGAGTTTTTTGAGCTTAAAATGTGAATAACTCCGGTTATATAAGTCGGATCGAGACAAAAAAATTAAACTCTTCGTAATAAAATTTCCAACAAATCGTCGTTGGCTTTAAGTTGCTAAAGTGCGTACATAACGTACAAAATTGAAAAAAACAGGCAAAAAACTGTTATTTTTTTTCATTTTATTGTACAGTTATGTTGGAATGGAAATGTGGAATATTTGGCACAATAACACTACACTAAACATTTTATTTATGCTCTCGACGCGCGTTTCACTAACCATGTTAGCTTCATCAGGAGCGATGATTGACTAAAACTAAACTACAAATCCCTATTTATACTAGCCTAACACCTAAATTACTCATGTGGAACTAATGGAATAGACGAGGCCATCAGTTCCAGTTAAGTAACCAGTAGAGGGGACTATAAGGAATAGGCCCTCTGTCTTTATTTAAACTACTTTTACATTTTATAACTTCCATACTTTCGTATGCGTTCAACAATCTCCTATCAGATACATTTTCAATTAATCTTAGATTATCTAATATTACAGTATGATCAACTTCAAGGACATGTTCGGCACTATATTTTAAATGTGCTAAATGTTCTTTAAATCGTGTTTTAATTGACTTTTTAGTTTGCCCAACATACTTTTTGTTGCAGTCATTACAACCAATTTGATAAATTCCACTTTTCTCACAATTAGGAATATCTTAGGAAATCCCAAAGAAAATGCCGAACATGCCCTTGAAGCTGATCATATTGTAACACTAGATAATCTAAGATTAATTAAAAATGTATCTGATAGGAGATTGTTGAATGCCTACGAAAGTATGGAAATTATAAAAAGTAAAAGTAGTTTAAACAGTTCCTTATATTCATCTCTACTGGTTACTTGACCGGAACTGATGGCCTCGTCTATGACATTAGTTCAGTCTGAATAATTCAGGTGTTAGACTAAATATAAATAGGGTAGATTTGTAGTTTAGCATTAGTCAATCATCGCTCCTAAGGAAACTAACATGGTTCGCGGAACGCCCGTCGTGTGTAAAAATAAGGTGTTTGGTGTAGTGATGATAGCTAACCCGAACAGATCGGCTTGTAACTTTCAGAAAATACGGCTTTTGTTATAGCAAAAATACCCTGAAATCTTGGCACACAAATATTGAATCCAGCGGGCACAAATGAATTTGTTATTTAAAATTTGAATTGCCCGCCATTTTATGCCATTTGGTCCAAAATGGATCTTTTTTTTTCAAAATTTAGATCTCAACGCGAGATTTCCGATGCCATCAAAAAAAAAATTTGGATTCATTTTAAACGTTTTCTTTTGACATTTGTTTATTAATCAAATAACAATTTTCATTTAAAAAAAATATATATTAACGAAAATGATTTTCCTTTTAATAAGGTCTCGCGATTCTCTACTAGATGTGATTTTTAAAATAACCGAAAAAATGTATTTGTTGTTATTTGATTATTAAACAAATGTAAAAAAGGTGAGATTGACTCCAAAAAAAAAAAACTTAATGGCATCAAAAAATTGGCGTCGAGACCTAAATTTTGAAAAAAAAAGATCCATTTTGAACAAAATGGCGAGCAATTCAAATTTTAAATAACAAATTCAATTGTGTCCACTGGGTTCAATATTTTTGTTTTTTCAACTTTGTAGGTTGAGCGACTTAAAACTAACAAGGATTTGCTGGAAATATGTAACCGGAATTATTCACATTTTAAGCTCAAAAAACGCGTTATGAAACTTAAATTATTTATAAACAAAGGAGCACAAGTTTTTCAAGGTTCAAAACCCAAGATAGTATTCCTGGTGATACCCCGAGAGGATAAAATCATAATATTGCTGTATCTCAGACTATGCAATTTAAAATGCTTTTTTACTACACTAATAGGATTATCGTTGGACATGATGGACTAGTGGCTAGGCTCTTATGTTTTTCAAAGATCAGTCTTTGCAGCTGGTAGCTGATATATTTATTTCCGGCACGGTCACTATCAACACCGGCGTGCCTCGGAGCTTCATACTGCCTCTTACTTTATTACTTTTTTACATTACTACGAAAGATCATAAATCCAATTTGCTGCTGCTTTGCTAATGGCAGCATTTTTTTCTGCATTTAACTTCAACGCTTGAACACTAGCTGTTCATGCAAATATCTGCAGATAGCAGGAAGTCGTTCAACTTAAGAAAGACCTGGAAAAGTGACAGCAAATAAAATAAGATGAAGATGAAATGATCCTGTTCGTTTTAGCTGATAATAAGGCAACATATCTTTGACTGTGTATTTAGTGCTGATCTGAACGTTCATCTATCTCTTTTAATTTGAACTCGTCGTCCCAAAAATCAAGCCAGTGACACGTACGGGCCGCGGTGTGCGTTCTCCCCTTTATTATCGATTGCAATCCGTCTAGCCCTTTAAAAGGGTGTTTTTGGTTACCCTTCGTGCCCTTAAAGGTCCGTTCCGTCCTCTTGTTAACTTATACCTTATAAAGTACCTCAATACAAAAAAAATCCTGTTCCGTTTTTATAATGCATGATGTAGGGAAGAGAAAGTGAAAATGCAGGATTTTTTTGTTTAAATTTTGTATTCTTGTTATTTCGTACTTCGTAATTCACGCGGGCTTCGCGTATTCTGTTGAATATGTCGTTGATGAAATTATATTAGACGTTAGTAATTTGTGTTTGTGTATTTCACTTTTGTTAGCGAAAAATTTACTGTCTGTCAAGTAAAAACGTGCCCGTGATAATTTAGTAGATGCGATTCTAGCGATTCGACAAAAAATCGGTAGACGTAACCTTTATCTACGACGCATTTTAATAAAAGTATCAGTCAATTCCGAACTTTCGTCGAAATCACGTAAAATCCAAAATGAGTCACTTGTTTGCGCGCCTGTTCGAGGCAGTTCTTCTTTATTCAAAGGGGCCTAAAATTACACATTCCGCGGCCGCTAAATATATTATGGTAAAAAGTCGGTGCCGTTTGTGAAGAAGTGGGTAAATCGTTGTAACGAGATGAAAAATGTCGACGACTTGCTAAAACGTGACTCGGTAGGCAAAGTCACCACGAAAGTCGAAAAACGAAGCGTGTTTTTGTTTTCACGGGACCCGAAATTGACGCTGTGTCAAGGAGCGGTAAAATTAAGAAAATCGGGTTGAATGTGTTCCATGAGACCATCCGACAACATGTTCATGGTGTCAAATTCCGAAGCACGTTGAAGAAACCTTTGCTGTACGAAAATCACATCGCAAAGCGGCTCGCTTGGGCCCACGATGAGATACTAAGGTGGCCTTCACAATCACCGGACGCCAACCCTATTGAAACCATTTGGTCTCGAAGATGCCAGGTGATTATTGATGCAGGAGGCAATTAGACAATTTACTAAGGTAATTGCGCCGTTGTTAGCACACCAAAGAATACATTGATGACAAAAAACATTCACGAAACATATTTTTTCAAGAATATGAGCGGTCACATTATTACTTCTCAAAAGTTGGGAATATTGTTTCGAACCAGAAAGCTTTACACTCCACAACAACTGTTAATTCTTTACAAAGCTCAGATTCGACCAACTATGGAATACTGCTCCCATGTTTGGAGCTCCGCTCCCAAACATACACTGCATTTGTTGGATTCTATCCAGAGAAGGGCTGTTCGTCTGATTGGACACCCGGAATTGACCGACGGCCTTGATTCGCTGGAACATCGAAGAACGGTTGGCGACTTGAGCCTATTCTACAAGTACTTTCATGGAAAGTGTTCGAAAGATGTGGCCCGTTTGATTCCTCCCAGAGCGGTGCATATTAGAAGTACACGTCGCGCTGATGCTTCACATCCGTATGAGGTTCAGCTTGTTACTCCTCGTACAACGCTTTTCAGGCAGTCTTTTATATGGAGAACATCATACCTTTGGAATGGTTTACCCAGGACTGTGTTTCCCATCGAGTACAATCTACAGCGATTCAAGAACAACGTGAATCGTTTTCTCCGCACACGTGTCGCTCCTGTAGCGCTTTAGGGACTTCCCTGTAGCACGTGTGCTAAACCCATAAAAAAAAAAAAAAAAAAAAAAAACTTGACAGACCGTAAATAACAAATAAAATTCCAACGGAATTTAAATCAAAACCATAAAATTCTGCTTTGGTCCGACTCAATTGTTCTTGGGTGTAGTTTACTGCAACCGTTGGCGTACATGCTAAAAATCCATAAATTTTTACAGTTGATTTTCTCATTAGTTACAATGATTAGTTACAATTTATCAATACATTTCCACAATTATTCTTGGCGCAAAGATTTACCAATTTCAATATAATAAATGGTTTTCATCACACTGTATGCATGCAAGGTGTTAGGAAAAGGATTTAATAAATTATTATATATATATATATATATATATATATATATATATATATATATATATATATATATATGCATTATCATAAATAATGATAAATTTTGAGAAATTTTACCTTGAAATTTTATGATTGATGATTATGATACACGTGCTGTAGGGAAGTCACTAAAGCGCTCCAAGAGCGGCATGTGTGCGGAAAAAGCGATTTACGTTGTTGTTGAATCGCTGTAAATTGTACTCGGTGGGAAACACAGCGCTGGGCAAATTATTCCAAAGGGATGACGTTCTGCATATAAAAGACTGTTTGAAAAGCGTTGTACGTGGAGTGACAAGCTGAACCTCATACGGATGTGAAGCACCAGCGCGATGTGTATTTCTAACATGCACCGCTTTGGGAGGAATTAAGCGGGCTACATCCTTCGAACACTTTCCATGAAAATACTTGTAGAACAGACTCAAGTCGCCAACCGTTCTTCGATGTTCCAGCGAATCAAGGCCGCCGGTCAATTCCGGGTCCCCAATCAGATGAACCACTCTTCTCTGAACAGAATCCAACAAATGCAGTGTATGTTTGGGAGCGGAGCTACAAACGTGGGAGCAGTATTCCATAGTTGGTCGAATTTGAGCTTTGCTTTGTAAAGAATTAACAGTTGTTGTGGGGTGTAAAGCTTTCTGGTTCGAAATAATATTCCCAATTTTTGAGAAGCTCTCCTTGCTATGCCTGCAACATATTCATGCCAGGACATATTTGCTCCTAAATTAACGCCCAACAAATTGAGCGACGATGCTAGGGGAATGGAGTGCCCCGACATAAGAGCGTAACTTAGCCAACAGTCCATCGTGCCAAACATGGTCGAATGTCCTGGATATGTCAAGAGCAAGCGCTCTTGTTGTTGTTTTAGCATATGCGTCAAAGGTTGTATTAAAAAAAAAAATACGTGTCACAACATTGCTATGCTTGCAACCAAAAGTTTCTTATTTGATGCAAAAAAAAAGAATTTTAATTTTCGCAATTTAAAAAGCAACTGACGCTGAAGAAACAAACTCTACTTAAAATACAGAGCTTTAAAAACGAATATTCGCTAGAGAAAATAACATAGACTAACTACTTAAAACTGATTTTTTCCAAAACATTTATAATCACCCTATTTTTAACTATTACATATTTTCATCATCATCATCATCGCAAGCCCACTACACCCACTGCTAGGTAAAGGCCGCTCCTATATATTTCCACTGTCCCCTGTCTTGTGCCTTCAATTGCCAGTTTTTACCAGTTATCTTGGTTATATCATTCCCCATCTTTTTGGTGGACGACCAGATGGACTATTTAGAGTTCCTATTATCAACAGTTCTTGCCACGTGCCCTGCCCATTTCCATTTCAACCCTGCTATGGTCTGAACTACATCAGATACATCCTCTTATTTGCTGTTTCTAAGTCGGTCATAAAGTGAGATACCTATTTTTTTTTTTTTTTTATGGGTCTAGCTCACGTGCTGCAGGGAAGTCCCTAAAGCGCTCCAGGAGCGGCACGAGTACGGAAAAAGCGATTCACGTTGTTCTTGAATCGCTGTAAATTGTACTCGGTGGGAAACACAGCGCTGGGCAAATTATTCCAAAGGGATGACGTTCTCCATATAAAAAATTGCTTGAAAAGCGTTGTACGCGGAGTAACAAGCTGAACCTCATATGGATACGAAGCACCAGCGCGACGTGTATTTCTAACATGCACCGCTTTGGGAGGAATTAAGCGGGCTACATCCTTCGAACACTTTCCATGAAAATACTTGTAGAACAGACTAAAGACCTAGCATACGTTTCTCCATGGCGCGTTAGGTTACTCGAAGTTTTTCGGCAGACTTTTCAGTAAGTGTTGGTGTTTCCATGCGGTAGGTTAAAACTGGAAAATTGAATACCTTCCTTTTAAGAGATATTGGGATGTTGCTTTTGAACGTTTGGCTCAACTTTCCGAAAGCTGTCCATCACAACGAAAAACTTCGGTGATTCCTCTTTTCTTCAATTATTCTGTGTCTTAGATAAAGGTTTCCATAGGTAGATCTCCCAGAGTTTGTTCCGGTTAATGTGTGATAATCTTGTATTTGATGATGTTCTAAATTCCCGTATTGCATACTTTGCGGCAATATAAAATGGTCTTTTTAATAAATAAAACATTCTGGTGTCTCTCTGCATGTTCCTCTTGCAATTCGTGACCGTAAACTAACCTGATTTAAAATCCACAAAAGAACGTGCGAACCCCTGCAAGATATCCCGAACGTTGCCACTAGTTTACCTAAGGCATTTTTTCGATGTGTTAGTGTTCAAAATTTAACCCTTTTTATGATAAATACTTACAAAAATACCGAAAAAAAAGTTTTGTCCCAATAGTCTTATTTAAAAACAGTTTTAGTTGTTTTTTACTTGAAAATCTGGTTATTTTAAAAAAAAATACCTTTAAACCAAATATCATGTACTGAAAAAAAAAAATTAATAATTGACCACATTGTTGAACATGGCGTTAAAAAAGAGTCAGTACATAGGATTAAGACAAAATTTAAAAAATGTCTGAATAGAGACAAAAAAATGAATGGTTTTTTTTTTACTTGGCCTATGGAATAACCACCCATTTCAATATAATATACAATGTTTACAACACCCCGTATATAGGGCATATTTAGTATTTTTGCCTTTATGAGGTATCTGCATGCAAAGGGGCATTTTTAGCAGGAAATAAATATTTGCTTTGTGTAGGATAAGCTGAGAAGTCTACAAAAATAATGTTAGTTTAGGACAAGATTTTTTAAGGGTAAAAACAGCACTCCTTTAGCCATTTTTCATTGGCATTTTTCTACAGTTTTTTGGTGAAGTTTAGATAATAATGAATAGTAACAGTCTCCAGTCATTGTCTTGCCAAGATCCAAGTAATCTATAAGAAGTATTCGGTCCTGTGTCCCAAAAAATGGAAACATATACTTTTCCTGCTGATTTGTGTGAAGAGAAACTTCTTGAGGCGAGGTCAGCCAGAATGTTTTTATTCCTGCGCCACGTTTCATCCATCAAAACTATTCGATTCAAAAAGTTGGATGTTGTGACTCTATCGTTTTTGCTCGGTATTTAAACATTGAGGAATCCATTTAGCTGATAATTTTTTCCTACCTTAATTAAAATGGACAATCTGAAAAACTCGTTCATATGACATATTCAGGGTCTCTACTATATGTTTCAGTCCAATTCATCGATTCCTCAAAATCATTTCAAGCATAGCCTCAACATTCTTTCGGAAAAATACAGAAACGGGTCTTCAAGTACGGTGTTCATCTGGGATGCCGGTTTTCTTGTTTAGCAATTCGTAACCCAATTTTTTATAATGGCGTGAAAAGGACACTGTTCCTTCAATATATTAAATATGTCGCCATAAATTTCTTTAGTGGACAGTCGTTTCAAAAATAGGCACTTTATTACCGATCGATATTCGATTTTACTAAATTCACAATTTTTCTCGGGAATATCTTCTTCAAAAATTCATTATAAATACCACAATTAAATCTGGACCGCCAAACTTTGTATACTTATTTAGTAAATGTCAAACTACTATTCACAGATACAAATATTGATTGAGAGAAACACCGAATATAATAGGGCCCTGGTTCTGGTGCTTGTTGATTTTAAAAAAGTCGTCGACACTGTGGAGACCTACTCAATTATGAAAGCTCTTAATCAATGCCACTATGACTATTGATATACACGCTTGATATATAACATCTATAGCCACTCTACAGCATATGTCAGATTCCATCAATACACAAATAAGTTTCTAATTGGTAGAGGCGTTAGGCAAGGCAACACAATGTCTCCTAAGTTGTTCACTGCTATTCTTGAGTACGCCTTCAAGGAACTTGATTGGATCACTAAGGGGATTAACATCTTTGGCCAAAACCTAAGAAATATACGTGAAGCTGAAGAAACGCTTCACGATCTAACACGAGTAACTAAAAAGGTAGGCCTACACATAAACAAACAAAAAACTAAATTAATGACGAACTTAGCATCCGGTGGGCAGATTATGATGAAAAATGATAGCATAAAAGAAGTTAGGGAAGTAGCATGGAAAATGATTAATAAGCTTAATGATGATCGAGAATAAAGTAATCCACTACCCCAAGTAATCAAGTCGCACACTAACTCCTCCTCAACGGCAAACCCACCTCAAAATGCTAGACACCCAAACGTTCACGCACCATTGAGAGAGAAACTAACTATCTTACAATCCTCTTCTCATTGAGAGAACTGAACGAAGAACTCAACATCATGAAAAACGGAAAGGCAGCTGAGGTCGACGACATATGACTAGAACAAATAAAGCATTTTCGCCCGGGCGCAAAAAACTGGATCTTAAAACTTATTAATGACTGCCGAGAAACCTTCAAGATCCCAAAACTGTGGATGAAGGCAAAAGTAGTGGCCCTCCTGAAAACTGGGAAAGACCCCGACCTTCCTGTTAGTTACAGACCCATACCTCTTTTATTCCACCTCTATAAACTATATAAGAGGCTGATCTTATATAGAATATCCGACATTGTAAACCTAAGGATGATCCCATAGCAAGCTGGTTTCACACCGGGGAAATCTTGTACCAGTCAAGTCTTAGCCCTCACGAAGCATACAGAGCAAGGATTGAATAACAAAGAAATAACGGACTTGGCCCTGGTCGACCTGACTGCAGCTTATGACACAGTTAATCATAAAAAACTATTGCTGAAGGTCTACGAAATGAGCAAGGATTTCCAGCTTGTAAGAATAATAGAGTCACTGCTAGAAAATAAGCAATACTATGTCACCCCAGAAGGCAAGAAAAGTCGCTGGAGGACCCAAAAAAAACGGCCTAGCCCAGGGAAGAGTCTTGGTGCCAATTTTATTCAACGAGTACACAAACGACCAACCAACATCTGGATCAACAAAGCACTTCCTCTGTGCAGTGACCTGGCGGTAACAGTATAGGTTAAATTCGTCGAGGAAGTGGAAGAAGAACTACACAGTGCCTTGATTACGATGTCCAAGTACTACTCAGTGATGCCTCCTGCAGCTGAAAAATCTGGAAAACGCTATTAGAACTGGGACTGTCCCAGTGAAGACAAATCTAGCAAAGTGGGGCCTATTTCGAGACCTTAACGACAAGTGCGACTTTGATGGAACTCAAAACATGGAACATCTCTTAATATACTCAAACTGCCCCACTCACTGCACACTCGACGACCTATGGTTAAACAAGCCCCAAGCATTGGACCTGGCGCATTACTGGGCGGAGAAACTATAGATTAATCTGGACATAAAAAAGTAAAGTAAGGGAGTACAGATATCTAGGACATGACATTTTCATCAGCAGAGATCAAAACAAAGGAAACTGAGGATCAGTCTTGGCTGGACCGCTTATAGCAGATTAAGAAACGTGTTCAAAAATGATATTCCTATTAGCCTTAAGAGAAAGGTATTTAATCAGTATGTACTCCTTGTTCTCACTTATGAAGCAGAAACACTGACGCTCACGAAAACAAATAGGAAAAAATACGAATGGTACAGCGAAAAAATGGGGCGATCAATGCGGGGAACCAAATTATCAGACCGTATACGAAACTCGAAGATTCGTCGAAAAACCCATGTGTTTACACATTTGTACATATTGCACGCTTGAAGTGGCAGTAAGCCATGGATGATAGATGGCTAAAAGAGTTATTGAGTGGAGACCACGCACCAATAAGAGGTGTCAAATAAAAGCTGAGAAAAGAATATGAAGTAAAAAAGGAAGCAGTAAGTGGCCTTAATAATAAAGCTGAGGTGGAAATTAAAAACTATGCAACTAAAACTTTGGTAATTAAGATAGATTTAAAAGATATAATATAATATAATATAATATAAATAGAAAAAAAACCGGTCAAGTGCAAGTTGAACTTGCACAATTAGTGTTCCGTACGTTGATTGTTTTTAAAATAAAATTTTTTGTTGGGGTGGTATAAAATGATCAGTGACTTCACAAAACACACCCCAAATGAGTTTTCAACAAAGGTTGTTTCCAATCTTTACTGAAAACTGGTGACCTTGAATTTTTTTTTTTTTTTTATATACCAAATAAATTATTAAAGGTAATGCACGCGTGATAATTTTCGTTCAATCTATACCCCGTGGAGAATATTCCAGAATTTTTTCAAAATTTTTTGATCAGTACTTTTCGAGATAAGGTAGGGGACAGCGATTTTTTAAAAGTAATACGAAGAAAAGTGTGCGCAAGTCTTAGATTATATATATATTTTTTTACTCGTGTTTTCACAAGCTTTCATTTGACACCACACTCGTTGACCTAGTAAAAAAATTTTTTTCACTTCCGATTTCACCCCTCAAAACGAACCCCTTAAGTCAAAATTTATGTTACGGTGGTATAAAATGATTAGTGACTTAACAAAACACACCCCAAATGAGTTTTCAACAAAGTTTGTTTCCAATCTTTACCGAAATCTGATGACCTTGAAATTTTTGTTTTTTTTTATATACTATATAAATTATTAAGGGTAATGCACTCGTGATAATTTTCATTCAATCTACACCCCGTGGAGAATATTCTAGAATTTTTTCGAAATTTTTTGATAAGTACTTTTCGAGATAAGGCCCGGGACAGCGATTTTTTCGCGAATTTTTAAAAATAATACGAAGAAAAGTGCGCGCAAGTATAATATTATATATATATTTTTTACTCGTGTTTTCACAAGCTTTCATTTGACACCATACTCGATGACCTAGTAAAAAAAAAAAAATTTTTTTTCACTTTGACTTCACCCCCCCAAAACTAACCCCTTAAGTCAAAATGTAATTCTCAAAACTACATGGCTCTGATGAGGCCATCAATTCCTATATTATTACCAAATATCACCTTTCTATTTTTAAATAGTTTCTGAGAAGATCGGGTGTGACAGACAGACAGACAGACACCGAAGTGATCTTATAAGTGTTCCGTACGGAACACTAAAAAGAAACAAATAGATTTTGACTTTGGAACTGGTGGTAAGAAACTTCTTGAAGATACAAAAGTAGGTTTAGATGAGTCACTTACTGATATTAAAACCAAATGTACGCAAACTGTAAAAGATATTGAGGAGGTCATAAAAGACGCTAAAAAAACTGGTAGTTTTTTCAGCAAATTGGATAGCAAAATAACTGGTAAACCTAAAGATTTCACTGGATGAAGCTCTAGTACAGACAGAGGAAAAATTCAAAGAAGGAAAAACCGACGTAACTGATATTAAGGACGAAGTTTTGGTTCAATTAATAAAAAGTCAACAGATTTAATAGACTCTACATCAGAGTTACAAAAAGATGCCAACGAAAAGCCAAAAAAACAAGCTAAAGCAGCAAAAGGAGCAATAAAGGATGTTGCAGAGGTAGATCCCAACACGCTGGGCTGCTGACATAAAAGGAGTTTCAGGGCAATGGTTAAGGCAAGCACACAATACAATCTGGAAGCATCTTGGGGTGGCCTATTGTCCTGCTGTGGGACGCTAGAGGCTGGTTGAAGAAGAAGAAGAAGATTCATAGCAACTGTATTTGTTTTTGATAATGGGAAGTGGTCAAGACTAACTAGTTATCAATACTCGTAGTATAGTTTCTGGTTAAGAAATAAAATAAAATTTTTGTAAGTTTTGTATAAATAAATGAAAAATAATGATTTCTTATGAAAATTTAGGATATAATAGTTACAATCACTAAAATAAATTAAAGTTTTCCAATGAATTACTAAAATTATAAATGAAAAACGTGACGTTAAACAAGTCACTATATTATGACCTCATTAACAAAAGTAAATCCGCTATTCACTGATAATGTTAATGTACAGGGTGGTCCAAATTGGTCACTTTGAGAGGTAAAACCCTTTATCTAAAGGAGACGAAAACTGATGTCAGTGTCTGAGGCTCAACTTTTATGATAAACTCAATGGTGAAAACCGCATATCGATATCTAGTACCGTTTCAGATATACAGGGTGTTTTTCAAAAATCTGCAATTTGGAAAAATGTTTGTAATTCTTTTCCTATTGAAAATTTTTTATTTCTGTAAAAAACATTCTCAAAGCACTTTTTCACGTGGATTTCAACAGTGTAAGTTACATTTTTTTATAGCTAATATTTTTCCTTATCTGAATAGAGCTTTAAATTACCATTCTAAAAATATAGCACACTTTATATTTTGCTTAAGTCTACTTCAAAATATTGTAACATTCATTTTTTCCTGGATTTTAAGACCATGCAATGTTACTGATTCTTCACTTCAAATTGTATTTATTTTTATTTTAAAATATCGACCGGTATATTAAACAAAAGTTTCAGGACATTCAGTATATACTGTGTGGTGCGGGTTGCTGATCGAACCTACCGCCAGGCCGCGATTGGCGAAATGTTTGACCCGGAGTTTTGATTGGAGCGTCCGGATATTACCGGCAAAACTCGCACGATTATTTAAGGGCCTGAGAAACTACCAGCAAGGCTTTTTTTCGATCGAGCCGCAGACCAGGCAGTACCGTCTAGCCGAGAGGCTATTTTCCATCTAGCCGAAGTAGGCTAATTTTCTTCAGAAGCCGCTAAGTAAAAGTACCAGTTTTCGACCATAAAAGCTGTAGTGAGCTTTCTAAGTGTTAAGAAAAAGTGTGAAATCGGGCGAAGTCCATCACAGCAGGACTGAAAAAACAGTAAGTCAACAAAACTCCCTCCAATAGACTTATTTAAGAGCAGTGCATTAACAGCAATGAATAACAGACAAAAAAGTGAAGTGTAAAACACGATGTCTCGCCTTCGGGGTTGTAAAAGCTTAAAGTTTAAATGTAACAACTACTATTTAGGCTAGAATTTTTTGGTATAACTGTAAAGGTTAGAACTTTTTATTTTCATTTTAAAAATATGAATAAAATTCTTTTTTTGTTGATTAAAGCTAGTGTCTCACTGAATATTTATTTCTCTTTTCAGGATCAGTTGTACTAGACTAATTATTTTTAGTAATATCCATAAGACACTTCAGTTTTTTCTCATTTTCCCTTAGCTGAAGTTAAATCCTTTCTATTTTAAAATGAGTGGTGCCCAAAAAAAAGTCGTACAACTGAGGTTTCTTTAAAATAGAATTAAATTCCAAAAAGACGTACAAAAATTATCTCTTACCCATATCTCTCCACCAAGGAAAACTGAGCTAGTATTTCTTTAATTTCTTTAGTTCTTTTAAAATCAGGTTTCACTCAATTCATTATCAGAAATTAAAGCGGGGCTGCAAGAAAATTGTGCTCAAGCTTGGGGCGTCCAGTATTTAAAAATGTTACAAAATGACGCAGTCTACATGGGGCGAAAAAATAAAGCAAAATTAGCACACCTTACAAAATTGCGCTCAAGCGTGGGACAAACAACTTCTCACAGGATACGGAAAAAGATGCCTCAAACTGAGGACAGTTTAGCATGTCATAAAAGGACGTCACATAAAAATAGCGCTGTCAACGCGGGGCTTTTGGAATTTTATTTTTAAAAAAAAAGGGTTCAGTGTACTAGCTTTCGAACAAAATAAAAGCTCTAACTTTGCAGATATTTTATTTCATAATATTTATTAAACGAAACTACACTATAGCAGTAAGACAAAAGCAGGAAATTTGTAGAATTTTTTTATTTCAATTTATCTGAAATAGATATTTGAATTTTGTTGTTGACTCTAAGATAAGAGATTCCTACTTTTTTCTTAAAAGCTGGCTTTAATAGTTCAGATTGGCAGATGTGTTGGTCGACTTTAATTTTGCATTGTTGATTTATTTTGCGGATAACCGAACAAAAAACTGTTCTTTTTTCTCACCTATATTTTGCATGAATATTAAAAATACTTTGCTGATATACGAAACGATATCTAGAGATTTTTTTTTATAGGAAATTCTTAAGATATCTTAATAAAAGGATTTTAATACGAGGCAATACTTAGAAATTTTTTTGAAATTGTCGAAGATTTTTTAATGTTTGATAAAGAAGTTTACATATTTTAAGTGCCTTTACGTATTTTTTTATTTAGACTATTGGGAAGCACAGGAGA